>JANHGO010000044.1:5385366-5426309 GCA_024606505.1 Aquila spilogaster | reverse complement strand
GTAACACCTTGATTGAAATAAGATAACTTGGTATTTTCTAATATTAAAAATGGGATTTTCCCCTTGAAGTTTCATAAGGAAATACAGTCTAAACTTAAATTTTCTGCATAAGATCTAATCCCATTTTCTTTGTAGTCTTATTGCTCTGAAGCTCTGGATCTTTGCTCTTCCAGTTTCAGCAAATGAATAATACCTGGAGGGATAGAAATTTCATATAGCTTATTCCCCCAAGGTTATCTATGCTGCTGACTGCATAGCTGTCTCTCTAAAGCCATTCTATCAATTGCTCAAGTGTGAATGCTATGTAATATGCTTTATATCTGGAAGGTTGAAGCTTTCTTTTCCTAGTGGGAGTTTCATATTTTGATGAGACTGACTTTGTTTCTTTTGTGTCTTGAGTTAATAATATACTCAAAAATATAATTTTAAATCTTTGCTCCTCAGAATGTTTTGGTTATACAAATTTGTTAATTTAAATTGGATGTGCTCTTTTATACTGTTTAAACCCTCCTTTGATCAATAGTAATCTAAGGCTAAAGAATATTGCAGGTAGTTTAGAGGTTCTGCATAGAGGTAGCATTTATGGACAGCTTCTTTAGTTAGTGAAGGTTTAGATCCTTTGATAGCTGTTTATATTATTATACGTTTGTAATTCAGTCAGTTTAAGTACACATTTCTTTTTCCTGTGCCACGTGCATTCTTCTGTGTATAGCATCCTTTCTACTTTCCGTGTTGTTGGTTTGTTGTAGTGGTGTGTGGGTTTTTTTGGAAGATTGTTAATACTTGTGCTTTTTGAATGCTGCATGTTACGATGCGTTACATATGAGATGTAAGATACTTTCCACGAAACAAAAACTAAACCTCTTTTGTATAGGTACAGTTGAGATCAGGCAGACCTAATTCCTGTAAAAAGACTTTTGGGTTTACTCTTTGTAGAAAATAGATATTAATTTTAGTGACGGTACTGTGACTTTGGTATTTAGTACTGGATATGATGTTGTGTTTTTATGGATTGTAGTGTTAGTAAAGAATGAAAATTCAGACTCTAGAGATTAATAGAGATTAAATCCCCTCAAAACTTCTGCCACATTAAAGAAACTGAACATAAATCAATTGGATTAAGCTAATATAATGTAACATTCTCTTTTAACATCTGTAAGTTGAATGCTCTATCATTTTAAAGCAGGTTTTTTTTACTTTTATAGTGTTCACAAAAGATATATTTAGTTTCAATGTCTTTTAATATTCAAAATAGTATACATGTTGAAATGGATGTGCTGTAGAGAAAAAATCTGGCTGATTAGACCAGGTCAATGTGTATTTTAACATAATATTAGTGATGTACTCAATCCTGAGTGAAGTTTGAGTTTGAAGACAAAGGAGAGCTATTCATTTCAGAAATATTAGTTCCAAGTATACCTTACACTTTCAAGATGATCTGACCCTATCAGTTATTGAAACTATTCCTTTGCTTATTCCAAATCACAATAAATCCAGAAGAGGTTTATGGGTTCCAGCTGCTACAATCACAAGCATCTCAAATTTACCATGAGAGCTTTTGCTGATATGCCTATGTGAATGAGAAGCAGTCTTTGATTTGTATCAGGAGATTCTCAAGGATACAGAGATTTGAGATCTGAATGTTTGACCATGAAATAAGTGGAATGAAGATGCTTAACAATAGCTTTTTAAGAGTTTAGCAGGTCACATTCAGTTATTTCTTTTCTTAGAGTTTGGCAACTTAGTAGCTTATGCAAACCTGTGCTTTTCTAAGTCGCGTAACAGCATACTGGCATTTAGCAAGAGCACATTGATATGAAGATCCCTGTTTACATAATGTTCAAAGAACATGGGATTTTTAATGAGTAGTGGTTAAGAGTAGAAAAAAAAACAAAAACAAAGAAATGCATCAGAAAGCCCCCAAACTAATGAGCCAACCAACCAAAAAAAAAACACAACTTTTTGTTGTGTGATATCTGACAGTGATTATGCATTTTATCTTTTTCCCAGGACCTTATAGGTTTTTCATGCTGCTGATGACTTCTTAGATAGGCTATCTGCAAGTTTGCTTAGAGATCAACCCCTTGTGCAGATCAGGTAGTGCACTAGGAAAATTATCGTGTTACTCTAGGGTTCTCAGAAGTCTTAATCCTTGAGCTTCTTCAGGGCAAAGCTCCTTAATGAAATAAAAATATTTGGATGGCACATTCCCCAGGATATGTAAACATGCTGCCTAAACAGCTGTTAAATAATAGTCAATGTTTATTCAGGCTCTCTATCAGGGAGAGGTAGATTTTAACACGATTTATGATGGGATCTGTAGAAAACAACATTAATCCTTCCTGCTATGGATATGTTTCAGAACTGCTGTGCTTTTTTCTGAAGACACTGAGTTATGGTGCACTGAGAGAGTGCTTTCTGTCCATTTGCACCCTACTTTGTTCAGAACTTTGGTATTAATGTTGGATTTAGATGATTACTGGTATATTCAGAACTCCATGAAACAGTCTTCTTCTAACAGACAGTGCAATCGAACCTGAGGTCTCTGCACAGTGATCTCTAAATAAAGCATGTTTCAACCAGTTTGTGTCCAAAACTGCATGCAAGAGTTTGCACTTGTTCAGATGCCATGACACAGCATGTAATATGGATATTTGCTGTAATACATCTGTAGAGTTCTGTGCCGCTGGATGCCTAAGGTTAGGCTTGATGTGCCTCATAGAGCATAATTTATTCTCAGACATAAAGAAGTTTCAAGTGATAAACCGTGAAGTTAGGAACAATATTAACAATATCTGAATCCACTAAAAGAGGAATAGTTTTTAGATGCGTATAATGTATTTAGATTTTTACAGCTTTGCGATTTATATTCACATTTTGTGAAATTATGAAGGGGAAATGTCCAAACCATTTGCTGAATGTTGTGGTGAATTTCTTTATAATCTTCTGTAATCTTTATGGATCTGGTTTCCGCAGCAGTATCAAGTATTTGATCGTTACTTATGACAAGATTTTCCACAGGTATAAAAATTAAAGGGTTAGTTTATCTTCATACTTCAACACATGTGTGAATTTTTTTATTAATAGTTAAATGAATATTAGACAAGACATGCTTTAATGTCTTAAATGTCAAGATGCAAAAGAATAAATATAATATGAAGACTATTACTAGGTATATGGTCTAAGTGTGAGATCGATCTTGTCTAAATATTTGCTGTCTGACTTAATGCTTTGCACTGCAGCATCATGACAGTGTGTGGCCTGATGTGATATAAATGATGCCAATCTATGCACTGTTGGCATGAGCATCTGTCTCCTTGGCAGACTCCAAAGGCAGCTCCTGGCAACTCTGGAGTTGCCTCTAGGTCTATCATATGGTTAAGCTTCTGACTTTTCCACTTTAGCTGAAGTCCACTCCATCTGGAACCTATTTAATTCTCTTTCACCTTTGATTCTGGAGGAACGTGTGTGGTAACATTGCTCATTCTGAACTCAAGACTTTGCAGTTATTTAAATAACGCAAACCACCATACTTAGGGATGCAATACCTCTGCAGAGGTCTGAAAAAATTCTGAATGTTACACACTAGAACTGAAATCTGAAAAAGGATGAGATGAAAATCATTGTTTCATGTAAAAGGGACAAGGAAAAAATAAGTATATATTTAATAGAGAGGATCAGAAAGGGGAAGGAAGGAGAAAGAATATGATCAGTTCAATACTGCTGTAATGGTATTTTACCTTTCAGTACTGGCTGGGCTGCTAGACGAAGAAAAAAATCTGTGAGCATCTAGGAGTAGAAGGGAAGAGAGTAAAAACAAGCACAGTAAGTCTAATAAGAATTCTGGATTGACCCCAAAGGTCTCTACAGATCAAGGCACAGTGCAGCCCCAAGTTTTAGGCAAATTATAGAGAGGTTTGACACAGAACTATGGGCAATGAAGGAAAAAATAGATGATGTTAGGTTAAAAAGTGTGGACATTTTTTCCAGTTCCAGCAAATCTGACTCTTTTTTTTTTTTTTTAAAACAGATGCCTAAATGTATATAGAAAGAGTTTAGGTAGCTCCAGCACACAGAGGATGTTGTCCATATCCTGCTAGATCGACTGAATCTAAACCTTAAAAGTACTAGCATAGATCAGGGTTGTACTGTACAAGATACTACAAAATTAAATTGTTCTATTCCTTCCTGCCTCTTGGTCTAGTGTGTGAGGGACAAGAATGAGTAGTTTCCAATCATAGCTGTAGTGGGATAAGGCTTTCCTGAGAGAGAATGAGAGGATCAAAGTTTTCAAAAGAGATTAACTGTCAAAATAAACTGGTCATCCATTTTTAAGTCCTTTTTCTTCTTTTGTGCTCCCATATTGTTTAAACGGCAATGTTATTGCCCCACAGTATCCTGGAAAATTCTGCTGCATAGCACAGGAAAAAGGGAAAACTCAAAAGAATTGAAATACTTCAGACTCAATGTCACTGAGAGAGAGCACCTTTGGTCAGAGTTACAAAACTGTCATCACCACCCAATTAATACACATTGGAAAAACAAAGAAAAATGAGGTTGGAGGGGGAGTAGGTTTTCTGTGGTGCATGCAAACAGCTTGTTCACTCATTTTCTGGATCCCAGCACACTTCTCTGGGTCTCTGTGACATCTGGCTGACTTGCTTTGGTTTCTCTTCATACTTTCTCTCCCTCCAGGAGAGGGCTGTACATGCTGCTCCATCCTGCCATGCCAATTACAGCAAGGGGATAATGACACTGACTCCATTCCAGTGCTGGCTAGGCTTATACTGATTAGACAGATGGGCAAAAGATGAGAAAGACTTGACTGTAACTTTGAGAAATGTGATCTGAAGAGACAAAACTTATTTTTCCTTCATGTTTAGTTTTAAAATAGACTTCCCTATGCTTTTCTATGATAGAGCCAGATCTTAACCACAATCCTAGTTCCTGTCTCCTTTTCCAGCTTGTCTAATAAATCCCTTCTGTCTGTGAAAGTGACTTATGTAGACAAAGGCAAAATGCTCTTGGGAGCTACTGTATTGATTAGCCTTACCTAAAGATCTTTGTAATGTCCTCCCTGGCAGTAACATGGTGTCTGAACGCTTGGATGTTAATTTTCTCAGCACAGTTTGAAATTCATTTGATTCTGTTAGTCTCTGAGAATCATTCAAATCAGTCCAGGCAATCTGTGAACCCTGACATCAATTTGTCTGCCAAAGTCACCAGTTTAATAAATAATGGTATTAGCCTGGCAAAGGTTATGTTCCTTTAATATTCATATAACACTTCCCTGTGTATTTTTATGTCTTGTTTGAGCATTCACCTGGAAAGACAGCAAGCTTGAAAAGCTTATTTTGAAGAGAACAGTGCTAGATGGCAGGTTGTCACGCAATATGTTGTTTCCCCTCCTCTGCTGCATATCTAGGAGGTGAGCTGCTGAGATGGAGATGACTGAAGACACAGTAATTTGGATTTTGACATTTTACAGACAAAAATAGTTGCAAAATGAAGAATGTTGTTACAGGTATAAAAATAAGCAAGAAATGGGAATGATCAGAAACAGAGAAGCAGGAGACTCATGAAATAAAAGAAAGCATTAAGTGTAGCTCCGGAAACGTAGTTAACTTTGGAGTCTTTTCTTGATTAACTATGGGGATTTCAAACCACTACTACTGATTCTTTTAAATTCTTGCTGATGATCTTGATACTTGCTAGTGAAAACTTTTTTTTTCCCCACCCCCACACTGGATTTAGCATCTTATGTACTTGTAAATGTAGTTGCCAGGTTATGTAACTGCCAGATAATACAACTCCTACTCAAATTCCCAACAGAAATGGGATTAACTGAGGAGGTAAATACTTCACCAGTCAAAGTCTCTGCAGACCAAAAATTGGCAAAGGTACAAGAAAAATAACATAGTTCATAGTCTAGTTTCTGCACTGCTGTCTCTTCACTGCATTGTAAAACAAGCTTAGGAGATTAGAATTACTATGAAGTTACATAAATTAACTATTACTTGTAGATAATTGTAAAATCTGAAGACATTGCTATAAAGCAGAATACACATACCCTTTAAAATACAAAGTAAGCTAGTTCTATAAAGAAGAGATTTAAAAAAAAAAATTTCAAGGAACCTAACAAATATGGCTAGAATACTGATGACTCTCTTGTACACTCGCCCTGGGAATCCTGTGGTGTAGATCTGTCACTTTTTTCTTGATGAATGTATTTTGTTTTAGGCACATTGTGATAATAGATGCTGTAAGTGCAGCCTGCTGCACAACACCAAGGGCCATCTCAGAATAATACAAAGTTTAGAGCATGAGTCCATCCATCACAAGGAAAGACTACCTGAGATGTGTGAATCAAATAAATGTCTGTATATGAGTCAAAAACTGATAGCAATTTCATTTCTTTTGTGCTTTAAGGGAGATTAGGCTAACTTTCACCCTAACATCACCAAAATAGCCCTAGCCTTTAAACTTCATGTTGCTAAAGTCAGGAATGAAATGGAAGGGGATATTTTCTTGTACTTAATAAGTAAATTTGTGCTTTAGTCAGGTTAAGGTATAACAAAAAGAGAATGCACTTTTTCGGGCAATTTTCTGTCCCGTTCCTTAAAATAAAAACCTCATCATGAACAAATTGTAAGCTACAAAAATTGATATTTTTAAATCTAGTTGTATTGTAATATACTTATTTTAAAAGCCCTCAAGGAGCAAAAGACAATGTATTTCTTACCCTGCATATCTCACACATATCAAAATTGTATGAAATAAGCAAAAGAGGATTTTCCAAGTATGGATACAAGGAAGATACATCATAGGAGTAGACCATTCTTCAATGAATATATTCTGGCTTGTTGATTTTCTTGTGGTTTGAAAATAGGAGAATCTTAGTATAAAAACCTGGCACTCCTTTTTTTTTTTTTTCTGGTCGTGGAAAACTGGATTCAGCCTAAAAAGCAAAAAATTCCCAACACCCCCTATTACAAGTGTCTGCAGTTCCTTAATTTCTTATACTCAGGTTGCTTTGAAAGTACTGCCTCCTCTTTATTTCCATGGAAACCACAACATCTGTAAAGAGCACAACAACAGTATTTGATAGAGCAAATTCACAGCTGCAACACTCTATTTTTCAGCATAGGCAGCACCATTAGCTCTGCATTTTTGCCAGCGACGAACAAGAGCCTGCATGCTGCACTAATTAAAATCTGCACCAGCAGAGGTGACCCACTGTCATTGTCACCATTACTGACACACACCACTCACTACCTCAGTGTCTTATGTGCACTTTTTGGTCTCCATAAACATTTAGCAAGTGTCCATGGATGTCAGTGGGGGCATTTTTTTTCATGGAGGAAGTTACTGACATCCTTTCGCTTTGTGCATACTTCCATGTCAGAAGACAGTCTGTCAGACTGCCTCTCTGCTTGTTGTGTGTCGCACAACAACAAAATGTAATGGGATACTGATAGGAAAGTTCATCCTCTGCTGTCATTCCACCAGCATCCACCTCTGACATCCTGAACCGACATAATAAAATAGGAGGCATTACTTTCTTAGCAGCCCAAGCAGAATACAGTAATGAAACAAACTATAGCTACAGTATGATTTTTTTCCCCTTCAGTTTGTATTTTAATTGAATTAATTCAGTCAACAGGGTTAATAGCTGTTTCCACATCACTAATCGTGACTGTAAATAAATAAAGGGAGAGAGAATGTTATGACCTATATGTGAAAAGTCCTATGAGAGAATTTTGGGATTGAGGATTACTACAAAGGTCTTTACTGTTCCAAGTATTCAGCATTTGATAGGATGAACTTTTGATTTTTTTTTTGTCAGTGATTCATGCCTTCTGTTTAAGAGGGCTGCTCTGTTTTGCCAGCCCGTCTTTAATTTTTAAGTTACTATTCTTTTCTTATGCTAGTAGCCAGTGGAGGCTTTTCCTAGTCTGAGCTCAGGGGATGAACAAGTTTGTTCTGTGACCTTGCCTGTGCTAGCCTTTTGGAAAAAAAATCTCCTTTTATGTTGGTTAAGAAGTAGTGTTTTCTTGAGGAATAACAACCTGAAGCTTAGTACAGATTTTCTTTTGACAAACTTACTAATGATCTGTTTTAAAAACATTCAGAAAACGTAGCTTCCCAGTAGGAGATGTTTGTGGTAGAAGAAAGAGCATTCTAATTTTGCGACGTGTTTGATGAGGGAGAACAGCATATATGGGGAATGGGATAAAATCTGAGTGTTGCCTCTTCTTAGCTGCTTAAGATAAATGACAGAGATCCTACTAAGCTAGTATTTCTTTACAGATGTAGATAATACAGTTGTGCTTTCATGTTTCAGAGAGGTTATGCTGCTTGTACAGGACCATGCAACCAGTCAATGATAGGGACTGAAACAGAATTCCTGATTTTCTATTCCACAATATCCTCAGGGCTCTGTAGAACAAAGTCTTATATATAACATGGCCAATTGTGAGTTCTATGCTCAAAATACATTGAATTGCTTGGGCTACAACTTACTTTTAAACTGAGTTTAATTTCCCTTAAATTAATACTCCTTATTCATCCTGATTTCTTTATTCATTGTTTTGAGTTACTTTTAAAAGCTGTGTCAAAGGTATAAGAACCAGAGGAATAAAATTTGTATGTCTCTGGAACTTTTATTTCTTAGATTTAAAATGGGTGAATATCTATGAACCTAGCAAGATCTGTATTCTAAAAACAGGTAGAGAAACATAATTGAAAGTGCAGAATTTCAGGTGAGATGAAGAGTATATGCTAGCATATAGGAAGGCTTGTATCCAGAATGTATGGCTGTGAACTTTCTGTGAAGGGGAAGAGGAAAACAGTGTGAAAAGCTCTGCAAGGGAAGTGTTACAATTAACTGAATAAACTTTGTACATGTAAAACCTAGCTAACATCTGAAAAAACTCATCCTGAATCAACTAGATAGCCTGCACTGTGCTCAGTGACTAAGTGCCCTGGATATTTCCTGTCCCCTAAGGGCAGTGGTTCATAGAAAGCTTTGACTGGGCCCCAGTCACTGCTCTCTGTAGCCCACATATCATTTTGTGTCACCTCAAGCAATGAGTCTTATGCTAAGCTTGCAGGGAGAAAAAAGAAGGGCAGAAATGTCTGTGGGAGGTAGCGAGATCTCTCTGGTGCTTTTAAAGCAGCACAGTTTTGACTGGAGAAATTAGTTGACAAAGAAAAGATTAGTTTTTCTGTTCTATGTGTTTCCTGGACATCATTTCATAATGTCAAATAAATTATTAACAGTATTTTCCAACAGAATTGTGTTTCAGAATTATCAGCCTTGCCTTAAGATTTATATCTAACAATGCCGGTTGGTAATAGTATCTCCAATATTTATTATTCAGTAATTTGATTACTAATTAAGATTAGTAAGTCTAATATTAAACTGATTTTGTCCTTTATAAAAAGAATACTGTATGATGGTTATTTTTGCTGTTATGTTTCTGAACTGTGAATTTCGAATTAATCTGTGAAAGAATAATAGTTACTGTAAAGAAATTAGAATAGTTAGCTGCCTTATGAGACGTGGAAAAACCCTACACAAATTTACATCATCAGTATGGGCAAAGTTTAGGCTACTATTCTAGAGCAGAGGAGTATGGGCAGGTCACATACTGTCCTCACAACAATCTCTTCCCTAAAATCCTGCTGTCACTATAATGAATTAGGACAGCAGTGTCAAATTCAATTACTCATTTAGGTCAAATTTACTTTCCTTGATGACTGTAGGACTATTAGGGAGTAGAAACATGATATGATAATGGAAATAAGTTTCGATGTACAATATTGATAAATCACCAAAATGCTATTTTGTGTCTAGTTGACACAACAGCCTGTTAGCTTGGTGGTCAACTTGATACCTTTTTCAGTAACATGGCATTAGAAAAAGTTCTTACAGACAATGTCAAAGCAAATCACTGTGTTAACATGAAAGGGTAAATTATTAAAAAAAAAAAAAATTCTCTCTCCAAAAAAAAAGAAAAGCTGACTGTTTTTGTGATAGGGATGGGGACAGGTCTTGTTATTATATGTGAGTGAGATTTATCTGCAACTGTAGATATTTAGATATTAGACCTGTAGGATTATAAACAAAGAAGCAGTGACTTTATCACAGGAAGTAGAGAGCACTATGAAAAATCACCTGCTTAATTCTGGTGAATGAGGACCATAGAGTGGAAATAGGTAAGACAGAGATAAAGATATAATCTGTCCATTTTGTGCTTAGGAGAGAGCAAACTGGGTCGAGAAAGTAAAAGGGAAATATCCTTCTGCTTTTCTCACAGACTTCACACTTGAGTCTGTGATCTCTTATCAGATTTTTGACTGAGTAGAAGTTTTTGGGTTTTTTTTTTGCTATGTATTTAATATTTTATTTAATTTGATTGTAAGATTTATGTAAGTTATAAGTTCTTGTTGGTTTCATGGCATTGCATTTGAAAAATGAGCAAATTTCTACCCATTTCTGAGCTATTTTTATGTTTCTGAAGTAGCGCTGTTTCATGTTAGCTGAAGTATTTGGGCTGGAACTAGCAACCTAGAAATTAGAGCTAATGTGTCTTATTTCCTCTTACATATACATGACTGGGATTAAGTGACATTGTTCAGCGACATTGTTCAGCATCACTTTGACTATTTCCTAGACCTCTACAGTCTTTACTGGTTTAGGCCCATCCTTGACACACTCATTATGTGTTCAGTTCTCTTTTTCTCATTGATAGACCACCATCTAAATGACTGATTCTAAACTTGTCAACTGTGAATCATAATGAGAGTTCAGGAATATTCTTGTTTCATAAAAATAATGGTAAGGCACTCTCTGTCATTGACAAGGTTCAAATCATATTAGCATTTGAATATCCCTGATATGTAGCGTAGAAAGCAAAAATGAGATGCCCCAAGAAAAGACATTGAGAAAGTGAGACAAGAGATGACAAGATAATATTCAGAGAGTCAAGGTCAAGGATACATTATTGTATGTATCAGAGATGTTTTGAAGCATGAAAAGAATAAATGGAGGAAAAGTAGAAGGAAGATGAGGCAGAAGTAGCTAATAGATGATGTCATTTTGTCTTTCAGGAATTAGTGGGTTCTTGAGATGAGTAGTAACTTAAAGGAAGAGGACTATACAGAAATAGTTGAAAGCCATTTGCTTGCTTTTCTGAACGAAGAGTTAATAGTTTTATGAGAAGGGCATTCTGTAAGTGTATACGCTTCTGTAGTTGGGGCATGCATTTTGCTTGAGCAGTTGCTTGGGAGTGAGGGTGGAGGAGAAGTTCCACGGAAAAAATAAAATGTGCGTTCAAACTGAACTCACTACATGCTTTTGCTCAAAATTGGAGAAAGAAGGAAACTGAAAACATATTGTGAAATAATTTGTGTTACTGTTACATTTCATTGTGTTTAGCAGTTAACTTTTTAACCATTTCCTGCAAAAAGGTATTTTTGTTTTCAAGTTTAACAAAAAGTGTTAAACATATATAGAAAAACTTGGGTTGGCCCTAAAATTCAATTACATCACATTTTGATTTCTTTCATGTTAAACAAAGTGATGAAAAAATACTTCATTTTCCTTTCCAAATTGTTTTATTTTGGAAACAGCTCTCATTAAGCTCCAGCTTGTAGCTGCTTCTATGTACCGTTTATACATATGCCTGTTAGAGTAGGAAATTCTGGAAAAAATGCATTTTTCTGGAAAGTAATCTGAAAAAAAATGAAGCCACTACTGAGGGTAGATATGTGGAACATGGTGTTTTCAGGCTTAGAGAGATCTGGAAAATCTGGATTTATTATTATGTATCTGTATTCCAAATCTTACTGCACAAAATTTTATGCACAGTCAATTGAAATTTCTGACATTAAAAATACTTTAAGTAAAGGTAAGCCAAATTTCCTGTGTGTATATGTACGTGTTTCTAGCAAAATTGGAATGTGTTATGGAGATGTATTGACTGGATGAAATGGCTCTTTTTACAAAATTTGTTACACAAATATGATAGATTCTGAAGCAGAAGGAAAACAAAAACAAATGACCAAATGTTAAATTGTCATGAATCAGAACTGTAAGAGCCATTGGGGAGGATGGCATTAAGCTCTCTAACGTTTTCTCTGAACAGATTAGAAATTTTCACTTGGAAATTAATTGCAAAGTAAAATAGAGATGATTCCCAAAGTGCAAATTTAAACTCCTCTTGTTTTCAGTGGAGAATATGCCGTGAGAACTTTAGCTTGCTCCCATACTGGACTGTGCAGCTCTGCTGTTGGCAAAACTTCTCAGACAGAATCCTGCAGAATCTCTGCAGCATACTGTAGAAGCAGCAGTGGAGCGTGGGTTAGAATGTATATGATGAAAACTACTTTGTTTAGAATTCTGTGATCATAAAGAGTGAATGGAATTTGGACTGGAAAAGCAAACAGTCAAATAATTTGTATCATCTTTGCAATATGTATAGTACAGCTCCCAATGTTTCTAATGTGTCACAGATGGTCTGGTTGGGCAGAAGGACTGCCAAAAGTGAATGTATGAAATTAATCTCTTTTTCACCATATCTTACCATCTGCTGCCAGTTCATTGCATTTGTTACTGATAACAAATAATTAATAATAACTGCAATAATTTAATTAATACATTCCTGCTTAATTAGAAACCATTTTTATAGAGTTTACTGTTTTAGTTTCCTAAAAGATTTAACCGTTTTTCTGAGTTACCAAATGTATGTTAATTGTGTGTCTACTCTTAATGCTTATATGCAAGCTCTAACAAAGTATCTTGGTCTGGGAAATCTCTGGAGTCACTGAGGCTGAGGAATGGATTCTAGAGTTTTGTTGGATTTTAATTACACTGAGTAATTACATTGAGCCTAGTTGTCATGTTAATATTAGATAAAGCTTAGCTGCGTGAAGGTGATGATCTCAACTAGCAATCTCATTGTTCTAATATTGTTCTTTTGAAGAAATAATCATACGCAATTTGGGAAAGATAAGATGCTTATAGTTGATTCTCTTTTTGCAGTGTATTTCTCCAATATTCTCCATTCAGCTTTCTCTTTGCCCTTTTTTGTTTCTTCCCACAAATAGTTTTAATTCTTTTTTGCTGTATACATGAAGCCCTTTTCAGTATTTTTATTTGTGTTGTATTAACTCTTCACTTCCTATTTGCAAATCGTTGATCAAAAGTTTCTGATACCAGGTTTTCATATCAGTGCTGAAGATTTGTTTGTTTTGTTTTTGTCCATATTTTTTATAGGTGATACCTACAGTTTTAATAACCTTTCCTTAAAAGCATACTTTCAACCTTAAGAAGGCATATCTATATTAATAATGGGATGAGTGGTTCTTATAATGGTGACAAACACCATTCCTCATGATCTGACTTCTTCATATGTGTATATTATTTCAATAATTTGCCCCAGGCATAACTAGTTACTTTTATTTCCTATTACGGTAGATTCTTACCTTTCCTATGTGATGCTTTATGTCCAGTTGCTCCTTCTAATAGCCAACTCTGCATAGCTGTGTCCAGCTTTGAAGCGCAACCCAGTGGCACACAACTTGAACCCGCTGCTTTGTGCTTTCCCACTCCCACATGAGCTGAGACAAAAGCACAGCCCCTCTGCTTCCCACCTGTGTGCGTCAGCCCACCCATGGACTCAGATGATGAAATATAATGATGACTTCTGCTTTTTTACTCCTTTCTGAGGGCATGTAGGAAGGGCCAAAGCTGAACTGTTACGTTGTACCTTACCTTCCTTTTTGGATTCACAGTATATTACTCTGGTGTCAGTTTTTTTATGCATAAGCCTTGTTTAGTTGTGGCAAATATTAAAAAGTGGTCTGATTGATGTCATGTAAAGCTGATTCTTTTGTAGTAGCATCTGCTATTCTTTTTGATAAATATTTACATCCTGAAATCATAATCCTATAAAAACTCTCTTTTTAAGAACACAGATATTATTAGTTCTTTAGTATATTCAGTGCAGTTTGCTTTATCAGAATCAAACTAATCTCTTTCATGGTAAGATGAAGGAAATTCTGAAGTTATTTATCATGTGGTGTGTCTGAACAAAATGTTTTCCTTCCTCACTCCTTTCCCATGTTTGAATTTAGCTGCTAATTTGGTAAATGGCATGCAGGTCACACTGCATGCTGCCCAGTGCATGTGGTGGAAGTTCTTGCATCGGGATGATTCGTAGGAGTTCTGATTTTGGATTTAGAAGTCCTCCAAGAAAGTTGTTCTGGAATTATTCTTTTTAATCTTCAAGGTTACATCTGTCCCTCGGTATGAATATTCACTTCAAAAAAATGTACAGAATAGATGGACTTCAGCAATGGATCCCACATGTTAATTATGCATAAACCAGTATAGGAAAAGGTTGATAAGTGTCTTCAGTGTTGTTCGGCATTGCTTTTTGCCTCTTTTTTTTACAGAGGTTTGTAAAGTTTTGAAACAGTTTCATAAGATTGATTCTGCAGAAAAATAAGATGGGGAAGGGACATTGGGCTGCAGACTCAATTGTTGTTGTTTCTTTTATAGAAATGCATTTTTATGAAATTCTATGACTATGTTTACAAGGATAACCAATATAATCTAATTTCTTTTCAGAATATTTTTTTCTCAGAATATAAGATATTTTACACTGTGTTTGCAGTAAGCATCCTCAGAACATAGCCAACTTTTCAAGCTTCAATGTGATTTAATTTAGTTACTGTGACAAATCAAATTGCTAATCTCCTTCACTTTGAACAAAGTTGTTTTTGAGAAAAAGTTTTGTGATTTTTCATAATACAGTTCTCAGTTTATTTAATATCACTTGTTTATGTATGTGTGCATTTCTGTATAAAGCAGTTTCTGAACCTGAGCCTTTCTACTCTAAGATAAATCACAGCAACAAATGGTTCACTGACCACATAGTGTATGAATGAAATGCATGTATCAGTATCCTTCAGATAATTGCTAGAAAATAAAATATTGTAGAGATGTCATGAAAACTTGCTATACTGAAGTGAAATTTCACTCTTACGTGAAACTTCTTAAAATCAATTATTTCTCACTCCTATTCTGTAATGTCAAGTTAAGTTTGAGCACGACTACCTATCATGTATTATACCTGAAAAAATGGAGCACGAGTTTCATTTTGCAAACAAAGCAACAGCGAATAACACAGCAGGTTTTTGTAGTAATAGTAGTGTTACATTTAGATTCTAAAGATCAAACAGTGTGATTTCATTGTTTTTTGTTTTGTTTGCTGTTCTTTTATTAAAAAAAAAATAATAAGGTGAAAGAATGATTTGCAGATGTCCTTAGAGGTCTTGGTACTTATTTCAATCGTATCTGGATCGCTGGATCATGTACTGTGCTGAAGACAGTAGGACATTCTGAGTGTCTTACTGCAAGGGAATTCAAAGGAGAAATTAATTTTCTTTACAGAGTCACTGCTTTCGCATCCCAAAAAGTAGACTGTGCAGGAAAAATGGCTTTTCTATTTTTTCACCTTTGGTTGCACTGAAGTTAATGTGATTCAGAACACTATAAATAATATTTTTTTAAAATGCGACATCAAATTAAAGAAACATTAAAGTCTTGTAAAGTAGGTTTCTTGTCTCACCATTTCCCTTGATTATATTAATACTGGTCATACATAATGCTTCTTTTTGTCTTCTTAGCCAGCTGAATGTTTATCTGTCTGCGTTCCCAAGAAGTGTATGAAGGAGCATATCAGAGTTGAGGAGCAATATGAATTGGTTGTCATTTTTGGTGCCGCTTGCATAATCTGTAATAACAGAGCCATCTAATAACCTGTGGCTCTTACTGACAGCTGGCTGAGCTGGGAGTGCAGGTTCTTAACATTAGCCAGGAGCTGTTTTGCTGGCAGAACTCTGGAGAAATTTTCTTAGGTTAGGGCATGTGCTGGATTCTGGCTGCTTGTGCTGGTGAAGAAGAGCTAAGTCAAAGTACTCAAATGCTATTTTAATTATGGATTTTACCAGTACGTGAATGCAGTGAGAAAATCCCACTCTTTCCATTTGCTCGCATGAAGGAAATATAAGCAAGATTATTGCACAGCTGATTTGATTCTTACACTGCTGGGTTCCTTCTCAGCAAGGCAGTAAGGTAAGTGTTCCACAGTCTGTGCATTGCATTTCTCTTCTGCCTTATGTGCTCCATCATAGTGATTCAGTATTGTCAAAATTAGCTTTATTTTCTCTACAGACTTAAACAAAGGAAAATTAGAGTTGATTCCAAAGCTTGTTGATAAGACCAGAAGGTCTCATCGCAGTCTGAAGTCCTATCTTACAGAGCACTGTGAATATATTCGGTAGACTAGTACAATGTTCAGCCAAACGAAGTGAATAGAAATGAAATTTGATATGCATTCTTGTAACATTTTTAACTTGGCATTGAGGTATAATTCATAACAATTTTTATTTCACGTAACATTTTCAAGGCAGGAAAAAGTACTGAAGAATTGATCATGACATACATGAGGGCTGCTCTGAAAGTAATGCCTCCCATTTTATTATGTCGGTCCACAACATCAGAGGTGGATGTTGGTGGGATGGCAGTAGAGGATGAACCTTCCCACCAATATTCTGTTACATATTGTTGCCATGTGACAGATGGCAGCAGAGGGACAGTCTGACAAAATGGTGTCTGATATGGAAGTGAGTATGAAGTAAGGTGTATAAGTGATGCAAAGCATTTGTGGAGACCAAAGAGTGGATGTTAGCAAAGTGAGGTGGTTGGTGGTGCATTTCAGCAGTAACAGCGATGTGAAAGGCAAGCCACGCTCCGAACTGCCATACACAGCTATCACAGCACAAAATGGAAAACATCTTGATCAGCTCATTCACACACATTCTTGGGTTACAACCAGGGAACTTTATACAAAACTGAATATAGGCTTCAGTGCACTGGAAAGAGTGATGGTGATGTTGAAATATCACACAGGTTGTGCTCAGTTGGTCCCATAAATGCTCATATGGAAGAAAAAAGAACACCATAAGCAAGTTTGTCGAGACCTACTGAACCAGTATGAAGCTGAAGGTGAAGGTTTCCTGGATCGCATCATTACTGGTGGTGAGGCTTGATGTCGCCATGATGATTTTGCTGGAGTCAAAATGGCAATCCATAGAGTGATGACATATGAGATCCTCATCGAAGAAGTTGTTCAAGATGCAGTCTTCAGCAGGTAAAATGATGTGCACTGTCTTTTGAGATAGGATTTCCTGGAACCCAGAGGAGTCATCAATTCTGACCACTGTTTCATGACACTCACTACTCTGAAGGCCCATACTTCCAGTGTCAGGCCAGAGAAGACAATCTTTCTCTTGCAACATGATAACACCCCACCCCACTACCAGTTTGAAGACCATAAAGTACATTACAAGTCTTGGCTGCTCTTTCTTACCATGCATGCTATACAGTCAGGATTTCATGCCTTCTGACTTCCATCTCATCAGGCCAATGGAAGTTGGACTGTGTGGGCAAGATGTTCCTAGTAACAATGCCATCGTAGCAGCTGTGAAAGAGTGGGTCACCTTTGCAGATGCAGACTTTTACATGCAGCATGCACGCTCTTTTTCATTGCTGACCAAAATGCATAGCAAGCAATAATGCCTATGATGAAAAAGTGTTCTGCAGCTTTGAATTCACTCCATCAGACAGTGTTATTGTGCTCTCTGTATATGTTGTAGATTCCACATAAATAAATAGGGGGCGTTACTTTCAGAACAATCAACACAATGTAAATATAATGTAATGCAACTGTGAAGAAACCTGCAACCTAGCAATCATCTGACTATTTGAGATCTTGTGAAAGATGCCTGAAAGACCGAATATTCTCCTTGTCCAGGGGTGCCTTTGAGTCTCTTCAATTCTGTTTGTTCCACTGACACAGCTGAATAGCCTGGGGCACCCTGAGAGCAAGGCTTACCCTAGAGAGTGCTTCCTGTCCCCTGCCTTCCCTGAGGGCAGGCACTGGCAGCCCTGGGCCTGGCCAAGTGTCCTGTGACCCATCTGGCTTTTGCAGGGTTAGGGCATGAAGGGTTACAGCTCTATCAGCATCACTTCATCTGCACTCACTGTTGTTTTGTTTTGTTTTAGTCTTATTTGGTTGTTCTAATAGCTGGGCTTTTTTCTTCCCATTTGTTTCTCTTCTCCAGAAAAACAAATTGCTGATTATCAGCTCACTTATTGATTTTAACTGCACAGCATTATTATCTGTTCCATACTTGCTACAAATATGAATGCAACCTTTGCTTTCATGAAGCATGATATTTAGTTTGTCATTCTTAGCTGCTGCTGAGACCATGACCTGCACAGAAATATTCTGCTAATGTTCCAGCTAGCAGGATTGCAGCAATTTTATCACTACTAATGCTACATGTTAAAAAGAATAGTTACTTAATGTTGAGTAGACTTGGCAACAAACTCTAAAATAAGTGATTTTTCATTGTAAAATAAAGTGTGCATCTATCAAGCTGATGTTTAATCTAAAGATGAGCACTGATCTTGGAATGCTGTTGGGGAAACAGCTCTGGCAGCCATTTCAGTTGGAAGCTCTTAACCTGATAGAGGGCTGGATGCCTGCTGGGTGTTGTGTGTGGGCGTCCTTATGATGCTGAGGGAAATCTACCTGCCACCTGTAGGGCATCCCTCCTAGGCTTTAGTCAAAATAGTGCTTTTTTCCTCTGTGGATCCCAGTATCACAACTACCTCAGAACAGATACTTAATGTGTAGATAGCTGGAGTTGAGGATGCATCCTAGCTGCTGAGCCCAGTGGAAATTTGTGTATATATGAATTTTAAATGTATGAATACATGGCTTTATAAAATGTGGACTCCTCAAAGAGGAATAATATTTCAAAAGCTTTCCAATATAAGTAGATATGCTGATGAATTTGAATTGATATTGCTGTTCGGTTTTTCCTAGGAGTTTTAGCATTACTCACAGCTATTTTTTGTTGTATACATATATATCTTCATTACCATTGAGATGCTCTTGAAGTGTTTGAAGAAAGGGAATATTGAGTCAGGCAAAATGTAAAGGGTTTAGTGCTAGTTCAGCTTCCTGCAATGATTTCATATGGAAGTAATAATTCAGTTTTTATTTCATAACTTTGTTCTTTATCTGCCCCACCAAAACAGTAGGTGTCTTTGTTTATCACTTAGTCCAGTTTCATTATTGTTATGTTTGATGTTGTTGCTTTTGTTCCATTTTATCTTACTAAAATTTGCTCTCCTAAGATATACTTTTAATAGGATTTGGAGTCAAAACAAATACCAGACCAACTCTGTTTAAATCTATGATGATGATGTGTATTGCTTTTGTGTTCTTATGTTATTTCATTTGTCATGTGCTGCTTAGCAACAGCTGAAATGCCAATACGTTATCAAAGCATCAAAAACCCAAAACACAGACCCACAGAGGCTGCTAGGAAGGCAAACTCCATGCCAGCCAGATACGGTATTCAATACCATCACTTCCTCACAGCCAAACAGTGTTTGTTCTGAAGTCTTTGCTTTTGCAGCAGTATGCAAAAGTGACATGTTTCACAGGCATATTCCCGCTATTGAAAAAAACCCCAAGGAAATAAAGTTGAATGTGCAAAGTAAGTTTGTTTTGACATGTAATATTGAAGTTCTTCATTATGCTCTGAATGAGAATTGCAATTTGATCCTTTTCTGGGGAAAATATAATGTTCAGATTTTGCAGGAAGTGTGTCACATTTTATACAGCAAAGATAATGTTAGGTTTTGGGTTTTTGTTGTGCCTCCTTGAAATTACACTTTTGAACTGAGTTATTGACTTGTTTTGATGTAAGTTGAACAATTGGTTTCCTTGTTCTTGAGGCATTGTTTGAATGCTATGCCAGTTGTGCATAGTGGCACTGAAATACTGTTGATGTATTTAATTTTTGATTTCCAACATTTCAAAATTCTGAATATTCTTGTTATAAGTGGTTTGTGTGGATATTTGAATGGTTACACCAGCACAAAATATGATGGACATTTTACACATCACTTGCTTCCTCAGGTACAAGAAAGAATAATTCCCTCTTTACTGCCTCTAGCATTCTCCTTTTCCATATAATCTGGTTTCCTAAGGACAGAATAACTGTCCCTGCAGTGAATAAGAACCAAATGATCATAAAATTGGCCCTCAGATTTGCTGACTCTTTTGTCTTTTCTTTTAGTAACTTACGTGGGGTTTGATTTTAATTCTTTTCAATGTCATGAAGCATTTATCTTGCAAAGGCATTAACAGATAAAAACACTAAGAAGCAGAGATGAAGTGTTCTTTAGGTTTTTTTTTAAACAAATGTTTTAATCATCTAAGCCTTCAATTTGTAGAAATATAAATTTTAATTTACCTTTTGAGACAAAAATCAAACATTGTTCAAGAGTTATTTTTTATTGATTTTTCTCAATGTTTCTCTGTTTTCTACATAGCTGCTGCTATATCCAGATTTAATTAATATATTTTTATAAGTACAAATATGCAATACAGGTGTCCTGGGCCTGGAATCATCTATGCATAGTGGTAGTTTTAAAAGTTGTTTTAGTAAGTTGAATGAAATTAGGGGATGATTGGAAGGGAAAATTGGTGAAATTTTGTCAGAAAAAAAAAAATCATTGAATGTAAATAAATGTCATCTCCCTCCTGCTGGTGTGCAACAGTACAATTGCACAATTTACATGATGAGGAAAGAATTGAGACATCTACTGAGAGGTGCCATAGAGATGCTTTAATAAAGGAAGGGGAAATGTATCCAAAATACATAGGTCACTCTGAAAGTAATAGCTCCTATTTATTTCCATGGAAACTACAACATATAAAAGAGCACAAGAGTATTTAACAGAGCAAATTCTCAGCTACAAAAAGCTAGTTTTCAACATAGGCACAACTATTAGCTATGTATTTTTGCCAGCAATGAACAAAAGTCTGCATGCCATGCCTGCTGGTGCTCATGCACCATGCTCATGCACCAGCAGAGGTGACCTACTGTTGCTGTTACCACTACTGAAACATACCACCCACTGCCTCACTGTTTTACATCCACTGTTTGGTCTCCATAAATGTTCAGCAAGTGTTGATGAATGTCACAATTTTTTTTGCATGGAGGAAGTAAATGATACCCCTTTGTTTCACTCACACTTCCATGTCAGAAGACAATCTGTCAGACTGCCCCTCTGCTGCCATGTGTCGCACAACAATAAAGCGTAATGGGATACTGGTGGGAAGGTTCATCCTCTACTGTCATCCCGCCAACATCCGCCTCTAATATTGTGAGCCAACAACATAAAATTGGAGATAATACTTTCAGAGCAGCCTTCAAAGAATAATGCTGAAAAAGTGTAAATAGTACTAACATTCCTTATTCTATTCCAAAGGAGTAAAAATTACCATTAAAAGGGGAGTAATTATTTTTAAAAAATAATATATCATCATTGTAAGAAGAGTCTTACTAGTCAGGAGATTATTTACTGTCTGTTTTGTGGATTAGATTTCTTTTATGAATGCACTGATTACTAATTACACTTTTACATGCCTGATAGCGGCCTTTCAGTATCTAAAGGGGAGCTACAGGAGAGAAAGGGATAGAGTCTTTAGCAGGTTCTGTGGTAACAGAAAAAGGGGAAATGGCTTCAAGCTCAAAGAGGGTAGATTTAGGTTAGTAATAAGGAAAAGATTTTTTACACTAAGAGTGGTGAGGCACTGAAACAGGTTACCTAGTGTTGTGGTTGATGCCCCGTCCCTGGAGACCTTCAAGGTGAGGCTGGATAAGGCCCTGGGCAACCTGATCTAGCTGTGGTGTCCCTGTTCAATGCAGGGGAGTTGGACTAGGTGGCCTTCAGAGGTCCCTTCCAACTCAAAGGATTCTACAATTCTATGATCGTTTAGTTAGGAGTATTGCATTGTTTCTCTTGTGTGATAAATGACCAATAGCTACCCTGAACAGTTGAAAGTTGTCAGTCCTATGTATTAGAAGAATCTATGCTGGCTATTCAGTTCTTCCTCATTTCAAAGAAGTAGCTATTCTGCTTCATCTTCAACTGCTTTATCCTCCCCAGTTTTCTCATCCAGCATCTTCACCATGACAGCCTCTGACATATTTCTATTCTTGCAAACAAAGTGAGCGGATGATGGGTGTTACAAATGCAATCACCCTGTTGCAGTTTTTTTGTTATTGTGGTGGTGGTAGGTTTTTTTGTTGTTGTTTTAATGAATTCTTTGCTGTTGGACTTCTGGAAGTTGAAGTTAAATCAATGTAGTTGTTGATTTTAGGGCAGCTTACACTAGTTGAGAACATTATGTCTAAAGTTCTCACTTTAATTACAGTCTTGTATTTAATGTTTAAGCATTTGAGCATTTTACTGCTGAGTCTTTCAATAGTCACCCATTTGGTATGCGCTTTAGAAGCTGTATGACTTTCACTGTGTAAGCAAACGGGGGAAGGAATCAGTCCCTGGTAGGTCCAGCATTACAAGATCAATGAAGCCCACACTGGTTCATATTTTATTTTTATTTTTTATGGTTGCAATACTTCCTCATTTTAGTTATATGCTAATTTTATTTGGAGATATTGTAAATATTCTCTACTGAAATTTAAAAATCCATTTTAGTCTCAAAGAGGCTTAAAGTACCTTTTTAGAGGAAATATTTCTGTTAGCTAGTACTGAGTCAGCTAACGAGCACTTGCAGCGGATGAAACTACCCATTCTATAGAAAATGGAATTACTAATATTAGGATTAGGAGAACCTGATGCAAGAAAATACATATAAGAAAGCCTGTTCTTTTGTTAATTTCAACAAAGCAATCTCTTGGTGAATAGAGTATGAAGATTTAGAGCTGAAGAGTTCAATCTTACTTTACTTCAAGCACTTATAAATATGCAGCATGCTACAGAGGCTGGAACTTTAGAGAAGATGATAAAATGTATTTCCTACTGTTTCTTCCTCACATTATTGCTCCTTGCTCAGCAGATTATTTATTACGTTAGTTCTTAATAAATAATTGATAGAGAACTGATAATACAAAATTTACTGAATATGTAGAGTGTTTTATTGTAACATTAATATGCTACAGGTGTGTTTTATTGGTCAATTAACATATACCTCAAGGTGTTGTATGATATCTGAGGCTGCTGGTGTTTGGATTAACAGGCTGGTAAAACACATCCTGGAGGGTCTTAATGGTGTTGTATAGCGAGGAAAGATGCCCTTTATTTAAAAGGTATGTCTGTACAGAAATTGCACTGTGGTCTAGGTATGCAAGCTGGCTTTAAATGAGGAAGCCTGAGTTCTGGAAGTAAGCTAACAATAGCAGTGTGGGTCTTTTATGTAAGTTAATTTACTCTGGCATTTGGGAGAAACTATCTTAGAGCTAAAGTGGTCTCCATTAATTTTCCAGCTTTCCTGGAGAAGTTGTAAAAGTCAGTTTATCTCCCTCACACCTCACTTACACGGCTAGGCCACAACACAAGCATGCTTGTTATTTCCAAGTGCTACTCTTCATATATTCATATTGTGAATGAAGGCCAGAAAATTTAAATTGCATCTAAGTTTCTTTTAAAATTCTTTATCTAGTAATAGTTTTAATTACAGAAAATAGGTAAGGGTTTTGTGGGAGAGTGGGAGTGGTATTTTTGGTGAGGCCTGGTGTTTTATTTTTATATTTACTTGATACTATTTGCTTTTCTATACCCTTTGTACAGACTGACTTGCGCAGTGTCCCTTGACTATCATTAGTCTCTTCCTTACTTCTCTCTTGTCTTATTTTCATTCTGTGCACAACAGAAGACGAGTAGCTTTAGGCTCACATTTTCAGTAGAGTGGTTGCGAGGGAAAATGGAAAACTGCAGTGTTCAGTGTCTGCCTATTCCTAGGTGAAACCGTCTGACTGCATGCAAAACGCAGAGCTCCAAGAGCACAAGAATGTCTGCAGTAGATCAGACCGAGGGTCCAACTGACCCTGGAGAAATCAGCAAAGACAACAGGCAATAGCAAATGCTTGAAGAAAGAGTAAAAACAGAGCAAGCATATTGGTATTTCTCTAGGTATAGCCTTTCCTATTTTCATCTGCAGTGTTAAGGACTTCTTAAGTAGAATATTATATCTAGACCTTTTTTTTTAATAGCCCTTGAGAATTCTTATACATTTTCTGAAGTTTTTAATATTTTGCACATTAACATCTAACTTGTCCTTTTGGAATGTATTTCATTGTTTCATTGTTTCTGAGTAGCGTTGGAAAAGTTGGATTTACATCTGTGCTCTTTACTTTACAGCTCCTGCTGCAAACTTTCATTGCGCACCGTATGGGTCTTGTGCTACAGGGTATACTGAATTATAAACTCGACTGTCTTTTTATCCGTGTTGAAGAAGCCTCAGCTCTTTTCTGCTTTAAGCCAATTTTGTCACCTTGTTCTCCATTCTTTTGAAGCTGTTTATGAATATAGCAAAGAGCAGGGGCTCCAGCATGAATTCCTCTGAAATATCACTGAGTTTCTCACTCAATTTTTAATCCCCGTTAATTCCCATAATGTTTGTTCTGCTATCCATGAGGTTATTAGCGTGCAATGGAAGCTTCCATTTCACCTAATGGTAAAATGAACTTAATTCTTAAGTAGAAAGCATTTTTTAAGAACCCAGACATGTGTATGAACTTTATTTGCAGTGAAACTTTTTGAAAAATGCTCTTAGATTTAAAAAACATGATTTCAGTCTGCAAAATCATGCTGCCTTTTTGCCACTTATATTTAGCCACGTAGTTTACTTTTCAAATATTTTCAAGTACTTAGACAAGTGTGAACTTGTGTTGCCTCATTAGTATTCTTCCTCATTCTGGTTAGAAACTTTTCAAACAGTCAGAATCTTTGCCATTTTCAAGTGGTACAACACTGAGTCCAGTGAGAATGTGCGGAAACAGTCATCAGATATTCTAACAGTCTGCACTACACATTGCTGCATGCATGAGCAAAAGAGTAGAAACATCATGAAAAACAGTACTTACAATCTTTTTCACTGGAGGTAGTCCCCAAAATCTCATGTTTGCTCTACGGAAAAACAGGTAGTACCACAGGGGGAAAGAAATAGTGTAACTGAAATTCCCATTCAAACAAAGCTGATCATCAAATAGAAGCAATACATTTGCCCTTCAGCCTGCTTGTTCAAAGCTGTTTCTGTCTGTGCTATAAAGGCAAATGATCTACTTTGAAACATTATTTTTATTCAGCCGGTCAGGCTGTACCTGATTAAATGCTATAAAAAGTACCATTAGGGCTGGTAAGTGGAGTAGTGTAAGAGCAGTAGCGTGTAGAATTGTTATCCATCCACCCACCCACCTCTAGCTCTCTGTTATGTGAATAAGGAGGTTGAAGATGGAGACCATGAAACAGAAAACTGGACCAGTACCAAAGCAGTATGAGTTGCAGAATTTAAAACCAGTAACAGAAACCGAAAAAGAAAAACGATGACTGTCAGTGGAGGCTGGCTTTCCCTTTGTGTGAGAGGTCCAGAACATAAATGTCTTTGCTGTTACTGAATTTCTCACTTGGTATATAGGACTGGACTCTCTACACAGAGATATTTTTTTTTTGCTTGTTTATTTTTACTTAGCCTTGGGCTTGCTGAAATCAATGGAATTATTAGCAAAAAGAGTCTCTGAGTAGTAACCAGGGGACTTGGTCCTGGAGTTTGTATGTGAATACTGTCTTGTATTTTCAGTGCACATAAGGCTGAGTTCTTCTCAAAATTAAGGTAGTTGGAGAAATAACAAGTGCTTCAAGGTTTGATCCAGTGCAGTTGTTTGTGGGCTGCAAGTTTGTGCTCCCCTACTGAGCACTGAAATCTTGCTGCCACTTGGATGGCAGCTGCTGTGCTTCTGTGGCTAGCCCTGGTCAGCCTTCCTTCTGACTTCAGGCATAAAGCTGGTTTCTTTGATTTATTCATTTGTGCACTTATTTATTTAGTGTTGTCTGTCGTGTGGTCTTCTGTGTGGTAGTAGTCATGTAAATGTGATTGACAATGGAACGGACAGGTGACTTCTCTAATCTCTGGCTTTCCCCTCACTGCTAAAGGTTTTATTATTGCTGTCCTAGCTGAAATTAGTAGGGTAGCTGTGATATGAATATATTTTATGAGTCATCTAAGTTACTCACTTCTTCAAGATCAAAGCTTTACTTAAATAAAAAAAAACAACAATAATTGTGTTCAAACAATTGCTTGAAACTTTCAGTGTTTAATGGGGAGGGGTGAAGATGTCTATGCCAAAACAATGTGCTATAAAGAAATACTTGTAGCAGAAAAGGAACTAGATGCTGAACATTCATACAAATCATATTTTGACTATCTTTTAACTGAAAAATATGGTTGATATTTATTGGGAAGGCAAGAATTCTTTCTAGCCCAGGAGTGCCTGAAAGATGAAAGAGCATGATAGGAAGGTGGCTTAGCAAGGGAATGTGAAATCTAGACAAGATACACCAGTGCTGCACTTGACTACAGATGAGCCAAAGATGTTTATAGCAGATAACTCTGAGCAAAAAGTTTCTTGAGGAAGGCTTGTATTTTGCCTGTCAGATCTGCTTCTAGTCTAGTGATTATCAACATCATAACTGCTTCAATTCCCTGATGAACTGCCTTGAAAACATGGGTTTTATAAATCACCTCACGACACAGTACTACAAAGCCCTGATGATCAGGAATGCAGTGACCACATTTATTGGAAGTAAAAGGCATCGTTTCTGGGAATAGTATGAGAACGTATCAACTCCACACATCTTGATTGCAGACTCTGCAGATAGCCAAGGGTTTTGTGGCTTACTCCTTGACCTTCACCTTTGCTTTCACAGACTGCAAACTTCTCAGACACATCCACAGTGTGAACTGCATCTTAATAGCTAGACTGGGTGATGGAGAGATTTACTTCCATTCTTAATTGGGCAATGCCTCTAGCTCTGACATTCACAGTCATGAAGATTTTCTGCTTCCTATTTGCAGTTGCATAGTATCTCTGGGGAATATACGACAATTTATAGCACTGAAAAGTGACTTCAAGGTGCATATTTACATTACATTATTATATAAACGTTCTGGCATTTTTAACAAATCTAAGTCATGCTGCTTTTGCTTCTCTTTCTGTTTTAGTTCATCTCTCTACTCTTAAGCCCAGCATAATTTTTTGCAGTTTATTAATGAGCAATAAATAGTAAGTTAAGAGCTGGTTGATCTTTTCCTTGCTTTCTCAAGGAGTGGGCATGGACCAGGTGGCAGACAGGATGCCTTCACTAGGCACAAGTCTTCAAGGAGACAGGAAGGATCAAATAACAGGTTCCAAACTGGTCTGTTATCCCACCACCACACAACATCCCTCCCACACCATCCACATTTCTGGAGTGGTAAGCACAGTTCAGTACTGTGCGCATTCTTGGCTCCTCAGCACATTGCCCCTGCTGCCTGGTCTATTCTCTCCATCTATAACTGAATATTCTTGCTTCCTTTTTACATTAGATCAGTTACTATAGTTAGTTACTTTCCGAAATACAACCAGTGCAGTTAGGCTGCTTCTTTTGTTCCTCGTGTGTGCATGATGTTCTGCATATGTTTCAACCAATTTTGATCTGCAGCTGTAAATTCCGATGATTTATGAGAACTGCCATTGCTGTATTAATGTTAATTCACATCTGTAAGAAAACAGTCTTGGAACCTCACAGGGAGAAAAAAAAAGTGTTGAAATTTGGAGGAAAAATCAACTGGATCTTCTGCATCATAGTCATGCTGAATTAAAATTAGACTTGTTTGTTCGGATAGTTTGGCTCAGGGTACTTGAGATACCCCAGGAACTATTGGCTACTTCCACTATCTCATAATCATACATCTCACTGAAATTGTTGTGGATGTTGGGCAAGTTGCTTTGCATTTATAAGTCTCTGTTCCCTGGTCACAAACTGGAAGTAACAGTAGCTATCTCCTTTGTAAGATACTGTGAAATTTATTGATGAAGATTTTATATTAATGGCAGATTTTATTTTTCAGTTCATGAATGTGTGTATCAGAGACAACAAACCTGTAAGGTGATGTAAATAATATCACTTCTATTGTTAAGCAGTTTGTTTTCTACTCTTTTCCTTACTTCTTCTATAAAGTAACATAACATAATTTTTTTGGATGTGTGTAGATTAGCTCTGCTTTGTATCCATATCACAAATACTATTCTAAAGATGAAAAATTCTGTTATGCTTTCTGCCTAAGTATTGAGGAAAATTCCCAGGTTTATGTTCCTGTGCCGTGTGTTGTTAAACAGTACTGTTTTCATGTATGTTAGATTTCTGTCTTTAAAACATGCTGTTGAAAATGCCTATCCTCAAAGCGTTAAATATCAGAGTATGTTGCTTGCCTTACAGTGGCTGTCAGTTCTGTAAAATCAAAGATTAACAAAAGCTATGTGGATTAAAATGTCCTCTTAGTTTTAATTTTCTATATCTATTAACGCTTGTCATTATTTGTAAGTGATGCTGTTGCTACTGGATCAATTTTACTTTGAAAGCAATGATCAAATGCTGTAGGTCAACAGAATAAGATTTGTTAAATCCCAACTATTGACAGGAAACTATATTTAGAAGTAAACTATCATCTTGTAGACTATCTTCAGGTGGTTTGTTACTCGTACTTACTGTGAATTTCTTTGTCAGAGATCTTGGAAAACAAATGTAGGTTATCAATCTGCAATTCAATTTTTTTTTTTGCATCAGCATTTAATTTTTAATTTAATTCATCTCATCTTCAAAGGATAATGGATGTAATTTCATTTCCACAGAGTAAGAAATTAAGAAGGTCATTGGGTGAGAGAAGAATATCTTTACCATTATTTTTTATCAGTTCTAGTTGTTCTAACATCTGCCAGATAATCTTCATCTCTACAGCTTTTATTCAAGACTCAGTGACATTTCATTACTGATAACTTTTAATTAAAATTGTTACTGTGAAATCGTTCTAGTAAAAATATATGGTGCACTATATTCTTCAATTAAAAAAAAAAAAATCAGTCACTCTACAGTATATTTTTATCAGTCTGATTCCATGGGAGTCTACCTGTAAGTATCTTAAACCAGCCATGTATAACTCTGAAGGCTGATGAGTTAGCCTGCTCTTGAGTTACTCTGCTATTACTTTCCACCCATTATGGTTAGGAAGAGATAAGGCCAATTAGGCTAAGAAAAATCTTCTGCAAATGAGCCAGGTAAAGTGACAGGAGATAAATGAGACTCTGTTATCTCAATACAATAATAGGAACCTACAAAAGAAAGAGAGACAGGAAAAGGAGAAGGTTGATGCAGATGTGGTTGAAGAGTGTAAAAGCTGTTCAACTTCAGACTGATAGAGATCAGGAGCAGATGTTGAGTTGTGCTATGTGTTCATCTTAAAGCAACATTCAGAAAAGTGTTTTAGTCTTTCATAAAAAGAGTCAAGAAACTTAATTGTGGCTGGGCAGCTGTATGCTCATTTTTCCAACATCTTTACTCTGTTTCAAATTAGTTATATACAGCAGACAGCTGAATATCATCTCAGCATTGAAGTATAGATAAGCATTATTTATTTAAGGCTGAAAAAATAGGTAGGGCTCAGGATATCTGTAAAGTCATAAACCCTTGGAAAAGAGTTGTAAAGAAAGTAGCAACACAATCAGGGTGACTTCAGTCATGTTGAGTAGCGGTGTAAGACTGATGCATGCTTGGCTAGAAGGGCTTTGAGGCTCTGCACGGCTACTTTTCCTCCTGAAAGTTAAAAGAATAAAACCAAGTAACTGGGCTTCCAGCACTGCAATACTGCAATGAAAATATTAAACAAAGATTTATTTTCAATAGAACCTGTGAGGTCTCATGTCTCTCAGATTTTTTTTATTGTTTTTTTACTGGAGTTTGTAACTTACTAAATAGTTCAGTCAGGTTACAGTCATCTTGGTGGTTTATTTGTACATAATTAACAGTTAATCAGATGTTTTGGCTTAATGTTTCTAACTTCTTTTACAGCTCATCCTACCTCAGAGGTACAGTTCCATACATTAACTTGACATCAGGTTAATGAACTTTGGCAATCTGAAAATTACATCTCTAAATCTACTTTACGTTTAACTAAAGCACATGGTATCTACTTTCTTACAAAAGCCAAGTAACATACCAAAATGACAGTGGTGTATTTCATGTGTTCATTATGCTTGTGGTGTTTTCTGCACGATTTTCTATGTTGATAGTCTACAGGCAACTCCTTCATACCATAAATAGAGTAACTTACCAGTAGATGCAGAACAATGGCTTCTCTCATTTTCCCATGATGAAAAACAAATGCAAAATTAAACTCCTGAATTAATCTTTAGAAATAGACTCTTCAGAACTTAATGTTTTTTATTGTTCTTTTATTTTTTTCAGAATTAAATACATTTTTCATTTTTATAGTTTTTATACTTTTAATAAAATAATAATAAGGTATATTCATTGTTGAAATATATCATCAGAAGTGTTTCACGGGCTATTTCAGATATCCTTCCAGAATGAATTGAAAAATTAACAATTTTCATCCACCCAAAATGAGGAAATAAAGATAATAAGCTCTGTAAAACCACATGAAATAGTGAGAATTACTAAATAATTCTATAGCATTGTGAAGTTGATTCATTTATTTGTAAAAGAGAAAGTCATTCTTTGTCCCAGTACATTCTTTGGTCATTAGTTAGTTTGTTTTATGTTGTTGAAACCTGTTTGTAAATGCAGAAGGAAAAGGCGTGGAAATGAGTTGTCACACAACAAATAACATCAACTAGAAAAACACGATGAACAGTTTCCTAGATAGTGTACCTGTTCTAGGGTACACGGTTCACTCTGAGGTGAATTTTGGTCCAGCTTCTATTCCTTTGTCAGCTGTGCAGATGTGATGGGCAGCAGTGCTTCCTGGAAATGTCTGCTCTGCATAATGAATGATGCAGTATTTGCCATTTGTGATAGGGCAAAAAGATTTATTGGCAGCAAACTGTGATGGAGCCATGCCAACTCATTTAAGGTATGAGGAGACTTTTGTAAAGATATTTTTAGTTTGATCAAAGCCATTTGTGGCTTTCTCAGCTGACCTTTGAATCTCAGAGAAGTGTGCTGCCTCAAACCAGAGGGCATGGTGCAGAGAGGTACCCTGGCACCAGGCAGAGCACTTTCCTTTCCACTCAGATTTTCATCAGGTATTACGTGAGTATGATGTCCATACTCTGCTGTGATCAAAGAAAATGGGATTACATGTAATCCTAACTCCCGTGGTACAGACAATTAGATTACACATTCCCTGCAGCTATACTTTCTTGCACTACCACAAATTAGAAAAAGGCCCAGGAACTATTCTGCAATGAAACCATTTTGAGAAGAAAATTTCAATTACTCTTCTTTTCATGAAATTTTGCTTCTTTGTTGTTTACTGTATCCACCTATATATTAGATATCAGGCAGCGGCACTGTAAATAAACAGATATAAACACAAAGTTCAAAAGAAATTTGAAAATTTAATAAGTAGTTTGGAAGAAACTTGATGCTGAAGACTTCAGTCGAGATGAGGCTGATGGTCAGAAGCATAACCCTCCAAGATGCTCTTACAATGTATTCAGTAGAAGCTGAATATACAGAATTGAACACTGAATGATTTATTCACTGGGTTGTTTTCCAGTGAGACAGAAGAAGAGATCACAGATGAGAAAAGTAAAATATTCAATAGTTTTGTGATTGCTCTCCAGAAGATAATTCTGACGGTTAATAAAATCTGGTGATTGCTCCTAGTTTACATTTGGGATTTTTTAGGCTCTTTCAGCCATTTAATATGAAAAAGTAGAAACTTAACATTAGCTAACTTTTTTAGAAAAATAAAAGATTCAAATTTTTCAGGTTCATTACACTGCTTATAGAGCAGAGAGTATAAAAACATTTTAGCAATTTCTTACCTTTATTTCACTGAATTCAACTGTTGAGAAAAAATAATTTTTAAGAAAAAAACATTTTATCTTTTGTTTTCACTCCTTAATAATAACATATTTTAGAGTTTTTATGTATCTATACATCTCCTACTGGAACTATTCACGTAAGAGAACTGATAGATCTCTTACTGGATCCCGTAATGACCCTGCTAATAAAAGGTAGCTGGCATTTCATAAGTGTTCTTTAATTCAAGCATACTGCTGTAGCTCCTTCACCATCCCAGCCCTGGCAGGAAGCAGCAAATTTTCTGGGTTTAGAGCAGCTCTCTCCTGTTGTTTCTGTTTGGTTGGTTCATTGGTTTTTTTCTTCCAAAATATGTTAATTTTAAAAACCTTCTAGTAAAAAATCTAGTACTAGGAAAAAACAGATGGAAAAAATGTAGAGGGTTTTCTGATAATCAGATTAGTATAGACAGTGTAGTATTGATAGTGCTGTGTAGTTTTGCCCTTTGCAAAACTGTGGGAAGGATGGGTACAGATACTGAAATTGTTATCAGACAGTAACTCATCCAAGTCTTCTTTTTATAAACTTGATGTAGTACTAATAAGGCCACATTTTATTATATAAGCAAAACAGGCTGCTTCAGACTTGCAACAGACAGCAGTGATTTTTTCACAGCCCTACTTAGCAAAATGATAAAAATGAAATTGGCTTTTTCTAAAAGATTCTTTTTATTCTTAAATTCTGTATGCAGTTTGCAGCTGTTAATGTTGATGAAATACATATACAGATGAAAAATTGAGGAGCAGCAGCTGTGATGTTGCCTCATATAATTAATTGAAAATATACTTTCAGATAAGTTTTCTGTGATGGAAATGAAGGCAGTGGCACCTCAGAATCTCATGCAAACCATCAGAAGGGTGCTTTCTCAGACAGTCCCATCTCAGCACCAGAAAATGAATTGTCTATGTATAATAATAATATTAACATGTTCTATGATAATAAATCAGATACAATCATAAACATTGTTCTGTGTACATTGTTGCTGAAAAAGAGTCAAAAGCTCCACCAGAAAAGTGCAAAATTAAAAATACATGAGCTAAAATATCAGAAGTTTGGCAAATGTTGTGCCAGAATAGTCAGTTCACATCGTTTTCATTAGTTCTGTTCTGTCATTCTGAATGTCTTTTTATATGAAGAAGGTGAAGAGCAAACTTATCAGTATTTCTTGGAGGATTTACAAGCTTCTTCTGAATAACCTGAGTTTTTTGAAATGCCAGCCTGATATTTGCACTCTGCGCAGCTAATCATCCATCTGCATTCTGTCATGGAGACAAAGCAAAGGTGTATGATTGCTGGGGGAGAAGGAAAGGTGGAAAACGTACTTTCTGTCAATCTTGTAGCTGTGAGTATGATAGCTTGTTCAGTCTGGTCCATTTCAGTCAGGTCAGGCTCACCAGTTTTAGCTGGAAACTTATTCAAACCAGAAACCCATCAACTACAATGCATTTCCTGAAGTCTTCTAATGTGTCATTCTCTTCTGTCTTCTTCTCTTCTGAAGAGCATTTAGTAAATTCTCCACTAGTACAAAACAATGTTCTCTGTATTAAAAGAAGCACTTGTCATACAGAGATGCTAAGTTTGTCCAGAAGTACAGGCTATTGTGCCGATATGTTTAAATTAGTTGTCAAAAGCAGAAAATAAGAGTATGTGTGACTGATGAGCTAGCTGAAGAGGTAAAGTCTTCAAGTAAGAAGGTTTAAGGACAATGTGTGTTACGAACGTGTGGCAAAGCCAGTTCTCATTAGTGGTGGAAAGAAACCTAGAAATGGCAGAACCTTATTGAGCTACTGTGAAATTGTTAGCATCATAATCAAGTTTTTTAGCTTTTGTATGCCATTAGGGAAGCCTGATAATTTCATTGGCATTTATTTGTTAGGGAACAAGGGGAAGGAATTCTTCTTCAATATAAGTAATTTAATTTACTTTTGTTGTTTACTAACAAAACCAAAGATTGCATGGGTATATATGGCTGAAATTAAGATGTTTTCCAGAGGAAGGAAGAGTGGCAGGTGACTGTTGTGGACAAAATGCCCTTATAGGGAACAAAATATTAGCTCTTTCAAGCTTTCAGATTGTCATTATCTATCTTCTGATAAATTTGGTCATGAGCATACTTGGTTTTGTCTTCTGAATATTTCTTGGTGAAATTGCTAACCATCTATCTGTAGTTTGTGAGCATAATGTGATTTTATACTGGTGCATATCAGCAAGGTTTTTAGGCATTGCAAGGTACAGTCTTCTTGCTACCTATGCCTGCTCTTATGTTTCTGCATTAGCTGTTTGGAGAAAAGAACTATTTCCCTTAAAAACACTTGTACATTATTTACTACGTTGCAGTGCAGGCACCAGTCACCAGTATCTGTAGAGACAGCAAATTCACAAGCAGTTTATACATACTACTGCAAAATAAATGATAAAATAAAAGCACACTTTTGAAATAAATTTTGTTACCTTAGAAAACTTCTTTCATGCATAATGTGCCCTTAAAGCTGCCATGTCTGATTCTATTTCTTAATTGAGATGCTCATTGTTCATGTGTAAACATACCATTAAGTAAACTTCCAGATATTTGAAGTGATCATGAGATAGTATTCTTACTTGAACACTTTAGCAGTAATCTTCAAAATATTACTGATAAGCAACAAGAACTTCTTAATTAATATATGTCTTTAGAATATTACTGCTAGAACCAGTTCTGTGGTTCTTTATCCTTTTGCACAATCTGCAGTTGCCATTTTGGATCTTTCTAGTTTCTAGTTATGCATATTACATGTACGTCATTAAAACATCTATTTGAGAAACTCCTCAATACTATCTGGTATAGCAAAGAACTGAAAAGCACAGTACCTAAAATTGTTTTTAAGGCTATACTACAGTCACTTCTGGTTTTTCTGTGCACCAAATGATAGGAATTTTTTCACACTCTCTCTGCTCCTTCACTTAGCTAGATTTTCCGTAGATGCATTTAGCTAATAGAACAAGAGATTACAAGAGTATGAATAATTGTTTTAAAATGCTATTTAAAGTACTATTTATAGCATTTGTTTCCTGGAAATCTTTCCATATACTATTTGGTAGGAAATAGTTTCCAAGTAAGTTACAATGTTAATTTGATAGCTAAATCCTTCCCAATAGTCATGTACTTGATTTGTCTATAAAAGAAATCCCGTTTTAGACTGAGTGATTATAATCAATTTTCTCTTACAAGTTATCAGAGATAGAAGCCATACCCCAAAACAAACAAACAGTTGATTCATGTTAGCAAAAGCACGCTTAAAATTCAATTCTGAAATGCACAATTTAGGTCAGATTTTATCACATCTACTCACTAAAAATCCAAGGAACTACTTAACCTGTTAATTTTCTAGCCAAGTTTAGATGAATATCATGGACTGGGCTGCTAAAAGCCATTTAACATAAATGTTTAATGAACAAATAAAGCTGTCAAAGGCAAATGTGCTTTACACATTATGTATGTATTTGATCTGGGTAGATTATGCAATTAGAATCATTGTCTGATCCAGGCTTAAAGGAAGGCTCTTTTCCGCAACGTAGAGCTTCATTTTTTTTGTAGTCTGTTCATAATCTCACTTTGTAGGCAGCTGAAGTGCTGTGATGTTGTGTGGCCTATTCTTCAGGCTGAAATAACAGAAGCAATGGTCTACCTCTTCAGGTTTTCCAGGCTTGGAAATGTTTTTATCAGCTTAGATCAAACTTTGAATGTAGGCCTTCTACTCCGTGAAAACCTCAGATAGAAGGACAAAAGCCTCTTTTTGTTTCTAAATGATGAATCTTGGTGCTGAAAATTTTGAGTCTGGAATATTTTAACGAATTTAACAGCAAATATGAAATTTGCATGTAAAAGAAAATCTTGCTTCTACTGCAAGTTCTAACAAATTTCCAAAAATATCATCACCGCTATCAAACTTATAGAAGATCCTCATTTTCTATTTAATGAGACACATTGGAATGATTTCTGCAGTACAATTTTATACTTAGAAAGCCATATTTCAATTTCTGTTTGGATCTTTTTGAAGAAGGCAGTATTGATTTTTTTTCAACTAACACAAATCTTTGCATGAAACAAAATGATGGTGAAACCTTGCACTGTTTCTTGCCTTTCTTACAGCATTGTAGGATGCTTTTGAAATGCTGACCAAGTTTTTCCCAAGGAAGCTAATCCCAAAGAAAAGTCTTCTGTAGTAATAAAAAAAAATGGTGTGGGCTGAATACAAAAGTCTATGGTAAGCTCTGCTGAAGGTCACTATTATTATGTATGTTCCTAAACATATTAGTTAAAGTCTCAGAAACCAGAGTAATTTCAGCAATTCTTTCTGTATGAATGGGCATCATTTTTATTGCAGCCTTTCTACAAAACTTTTAATCAAAAAACTCAGCTCTGAACCTAAGGACTTGATTTAACTAAGACCTAAAAAGAAAATGAACACCTCATTGGATAAAAAGATAATGTGACATTCAAGTCCAAGATGTTGATACTCAGCAGTATAGAAATAAATGGCCTAAACTTGGCAAACAGCATGTTCTACAAGAAAATAAATTAGACTGGCATAACTATAGTGACTGCTGAATCTGTACTAATCATTTGTAAATGAAATCCTCTGTTCATTAGCATTTCCATATTCACATGTATAATTTATGACAAAGGTTTGCAGGCACTGACACAGTTTTCATACATTAGTGGTAATTTTGTTGTTACTGAAACCTAGTAAACTTTTTAATGCATCAAGATTTTTTACTTATGAAGAAAACTGTTGCCTTAATGTTACATTTAGCGTTTAAAATGTATGTAATGGACTTAATTTCCATTCTCTATTCCTTTTTGTAGCAGTCAGTTTGAATACAAAGTAAGTTTAAAAAAATGACCAGAGCTACCTGAGCAAAATCATAGCTTTAGGCTGTATTTTCTGTAAAACACTGCAGTAATTTTCTAGGTGTATCTAAGCTGAAAGGTGGTTTTTGGAGGGAGATGGGGGCGATGGCAATTGCTTGTGGTTTTGTTGTTTTTGTTTTTTGCGAACGCTGATCACTTCCTACTGTTCTTGTAGCAATTCTTGAAGTGAGAATTTCTCTTAAGGAATGTGGCTAACCGTATATTTGGGTTTCTTTTTCTTTGTTTTGTTGTTGTTGTTTTTGTTAAAAAAAAAAAAAAAAGAGCAATTGAGTGGCAGCTCCAAAATCACTGTATCCTTCTAGAAATAGATAGAAAATCATAGCCATGAATATTGGATTTGCCCACTTTTTGGAAATTATCTGCGTATTTTGTTTTCACTTTCCGTGGTTCCTTTGCCACTTGCTTTCACTTGCACAGATGTCCTTGAAATAACAGGCAGTTCTGTGGCCCTGGTGTGCCGCGCTGTTGGGATGGTTGAAGTTGGCAGGCTGGGTTCTTCCTCCTCGCCTCTTTTCTGCTCAAATCTCTCTTTCTGCTCCCAGTATCTCTGCAAAGCAGGGAAACAAAATCTTTTCTTGTGTTCACATCTTGCTGCAAAACATATAGCAAACCAAGAACAGCTGGGACCAAGTGGCTAAACTCTCTGTGATGAGATGGAATTGCTTTCCATTGGAGAGCATGTCTGAATCTTCTGTGAAGTTACGATTAAATGACTGCTCGTGTGTTTTCTGTGATTAGAGCGCTGCTCTGTGAACTGCTTGGGAAAGAGTTCATTATCTATTATTTTTATAATGCAAAGTTTGTTTAGAATTTATAGGCTGCCTACACTGTTGATTTCAGTACGTTTCTACTAAGTAGGAAAAAAAAAATCAAAATAAGACAGGACTGTGATAGCAGTGTGGCTGCTTCTGCATCTTATGAGATAAGAGCAGTATTCGGGCCCTTATGAAGTTATGTGGCCATTAAAATGCAGTGGAAATTAAAGACTGGAGAGCCTTTAAAATAGCATTCTGATTTGATTACAAAATGAAGACATTTTGGCTTATAGAAAGAGCAACATTCCTTAAAATAAAAGTGCTTTGTGTAGTGTGCAACGGATTTTGTAGATGAGGTTATGCATGATATAAGCTGTAACACCCTGCAGAATTTGATTTTTGAGATCCTGGTTGTCTGCTTCTTCAGCTCGGAATTCCTAGTTTACTAGTGTATGTAGGACAAGATTATTACTAAACAGAGAATGTAAATATTTTGAGAACATTGGAACTTTAATTTCATAAGGAAAGCTGGAACAAATCCTCTGACTATAGCTCTGACTGGGATAAGGAGTAGGGACAATTTTAGTGTCCCTTTACTGTGAGTGTCATTTGCAGTCTATCGACAAGCTTACCCACTCGCTAGGAGCCAAAACTTCTTGCCAGGTGCTGCCCTGCAGTAGTGCTGTAAGTCAGATTGGGTTTTCTCCCCTTGGGTTTTAGTGTGAACTACCATCTGCCTCAAGATGCTGTGCTAATACTCGGTTAGTGGTGGATGTAAATTGAATTGTGACAAATATGTAGAGAAGTGTGTTGCCTGAGGACTGAAATCAATGCTTGCATGTTCTCAAACAAAATTATTTTACTTGTACCATTTTTATAAGTGAAGTTACTGTAAAGGGACTATGTATTTTGCATTACGTAGTTGTTTTTTTTTTGTATATGAATATCAGAATAATAAATCATCACTAGAGAAGGTTTTCTCATGCTTAGTGATTTCATTAGAAACATTTTGCTACCTATATAATATGCAAATATTTGTCAGGAGTATAGGAAACAGCTAAATTGGCTCATATTACACTGAAGATATGAATGTAAAATGTCTAAATATTTTATTAGACTGACTTTATATACTGAGTTGGTTAACAGAAATATGTAGCTGGAACTTTTTTTAATGTTCAGAACTTAAATTTATCTCGTCTATATACTTATGCCATTACTTCCACTGCAAGATTTCTTAATGTTTTTTGGGAGGCCTTAGCGCAGGATAATAACATAGTATTTTAATATAGTGCTAAATTCTTAGATCTAAGACAACTGGTTTATGGGAAAATCTAAATATGAGTTTCTTAAGAAGCAGGGTATCATGTACTGTGCTTATAAGCTTTGTTAGAAAAGCAAATGTAGAAGCCTGCCATTTCCTTTTGAGAGCCATTTCAGATCACTACGTTATAAAAAGAAATAAAAATCTTACAACTGCAGTTAAAGTTAGCAGAAAGAATTTTCTCTACATTTTCCAAGCAATTTTAACCCATTCTTTTTAAAATTCATTATCCAAGTCGAGGTGAGAAAATACTAAAAAATATATAAAATTTTAAAAATAGGTAAATTAAACATTGAATTATTCCTCTTGCTTCCTCTGAAAGAATAGGAAAACTCAATTTCCAAACTATTTATGAAAAACTGAACTGGTCTCCCTAGTATTTTGAAGCTCAAAATACCTTTGAATGTTAAACAAGAATAGTTTTAATGTGACACTTGGCTGGCACTGATCTTAAGTCTTTATTCAGGATGATACTGCCCTACCCAGCAAAGCTGGTGTGTAGTTATGGAGGCAGACCGCTTTGGCACACTGGCCTTTCCTGTAGATGAGTCCTGGAGAAGTTTATCATAAAGTGAAAGTAATATTTTGTAAGCATTTGAAAGTATTTTTGTTCTCTGCTTGGAATGGACACAAAGTTATTTGGTCCGTTTTCATGAAAATTGAGTTGTCATGAGGCATGTCTAGCTGTGTTGATGTGTCTGTACTCATTGACTGAAATTTTTGAGAAATTTGCCCAGACCAGTATAACCATGCTGAAATGACAGATTGACTGTATAACATCTGAGGTTAGCCTTAGTACTTTGAATAGTGCTAAAGGGGCAATGAAAGAGAGTGGGTTCAGCAGAGGAGTTGTGACTCCGGCTCTGTGCCACAGATAAGAGCAAGGGCACAGAGAATCACAAGAGTGAGTTGGTGTAGCCTGTGCTCATCCTGTGCTGCGCACCATAGATGCACTGGAATACTGGGCAGCAGGTATATACTAACCGAGAGCTCATGCGTTTGGATGCTGCAATGGACAATGTGGTTGCCTGACTCTGAACACTCCAAATGTAGTACAGTAATGTAAATTTAATGAGATGGCAATCTAGAAGTGGCTCTGGTCTTAAAATGTATGCTTCTGAGAAAGTTCAACCTAATTCAGACATAGTATAGAAAATAAAATGTTCTGTTCAAATCCAAGCATTACTGTGGGAGGTATGTTCTGTGGGTTTTTGCATAAATGTTGTGCTAACATTGCTATCACAGTTAATGTATGGGAAACTACCTCCTTACTTGGAAGTCTCCCAATCACCCACATTAAATTAATTTGCTAAACCCAGGGTCTTTTTTTTTTTAATCACATTATTTTTAGCTTAGATGCTGTAGGAGGGGAATTGTCATTGCATTTTCTTACTATTCAGCCTGTTACTACTTTTGTTATCCAGCCAAATCCGGAAAAGTTGGATAAAATGACCATAATAATCCTACAATAGTAATAATTTCAAAAACAAATCCCCAAGTTACAAAAAATGAAATATTGAAAAGCCACTAAATTGGGAAGCCAATTTTCGACTCCTTCACAAGATCTGCATTTTACTAAAAGTCACAACTGTTTCAAAAGTCAACCCCTTTGGGAGGTCTAAGGGTGCCCAGTTAATCTGAAGTATGTTTTGTGATTTAGACCTACGCCCCTTAAATTAAAAACTGAGCTTCAAAGGCACTCTTTTTCTCTCATTGCTGACTTTGCTCCTAAGCAAGAGGAGTTGAATGAATTTTATTGGCAGCTTTTGTAATTGTTTTGAAACCACTCTGCTTTTTCTTTTTGTAATTGAATAAGTTGGCAAAGCTTCTCAAAAGAGCCTTGGAAGGTCATTGGATAATAGCTGGCCTCAGCCATACTTAAAACTAAATTTGTTAACTTATGTTACA
>JANHGO010000044.1:5283605-5385266 GCA_024606505.1 Aquila spilogaster | reverse complement strand
GGAGTTGCCTCTAGGTCTATCATATGGTTAAGCTTCTGACTTTTCCTCTTTAGCTAAAGTCCACTCCATCTGGAACCAATTTAATTCTCTTTCACCTTTGATTCTGGAGAAACGCGTATGGTAACACTGTACATTCTGAACTGAGGACTCTGGAATTATTTAAGGGCTTATGGATGATAGACTTCTGCTGAGGTCTGAAACAAACTCTGGATGTTACACACTAGAACTGAAATCTGAAAAAGAATGAAACCAAAAGCTCTGTTTCATATAAAACTAACAGGGAAATTAAACTACAGTTTCTCTTTTGGTATTGTTTGGGGTTTTGTTGGGTTTTTTACAGTCAGTTCAGTAGTAATGTGGTTGCGTTTTACCTCTCAGTGCTGGCTAGGCTGCCAGACAAAATCTGAAATGCATAGTCAGCATCAAGGAGCAGAAGGAGGGTAAAAAAAGGCACAGTAGGTCTGATAGAGTTCTGGATTGACCTAGAAGGTTGTTACAGACCAAGGCATACTGCAGTCCCGAGATTTATCCAACGTATGCAACAGTTTGATTCAACGATGGGCATTCAACCTTAAAAATTCTAGCGTAGATCAGGGTCGTATTGTACCACATACCACAAAATTAAATTATTCTCCTCCTTCTTGCTTCTTGGACCAGTTTCTTTGTCTAAGGGCCAAGTATGAATAGTTTCTGGTCATAGCTGTGGTGGGATCTGGCCTTCTTATAGAGAGAGATAAACCAAAGGAAGTTTTCCAAAGAGATTACAAAACTGCCAAAATAAAATGGTCGTTCATTTTTTATTAAGTCCTTTTCTTTCTTTCATGCTCCTATATTGCCATTTAAACAGTCACGTTCCCTCACAGTCTCCTGGTAACATCAATGTTACATGAAACAACATGAAAAGAGGAAGGCTCATCAAAAGTGGAATGTTTCATACTCATAGTTACTGAAATACAGCACCTTTGGTCAGAGGTACAAAACCAACAAAAACAAAGTCATATGCATTGGAAAAAACGAAGAAAATGGAGGATGGGAAGAAACAGAGCTTCTCTGTAGTAAAAGCAGACAGCTTGTTCACTCATCCTGTGGATCCCAGCACACTTCTTAGGGTCTCTGTGACATCTGGCTCACTTGCTTTGGTTTCTCTTCACTCTTTCTCTCACACCAGGAGAGGGCTGTACATGCTGCTCCATCCTGCCATGCCAATTACAGCAAGGGGATAATGACAGTGACTCCATTCCAATGCTGTCTAGGCTTATAGCTGATTAGACAGATGGGCAAAAACATGGGAAAGACTTGACTGTAACTTTGAGGACTGTGATCTGAAAAGCCAGAAACTTATTTTTCCTTCTTGCTTAGGTATAGCATAGACTTTCACATGCTTTTCATGGTAGAGTCAGATCTTAACCAAAGTCCAGTTACTGGGTCTTTTTCTGGCTCGTCTAATGTATCCCATTTCCTCTGTCTGTGAAGATGACTTATGCAGACAAAGGAAAAATGCTCTTGGGAGCTACCATGTTGATAAGCCTTACCTAAAGTACTTCGTTATGTCCTCCCAGGAGCAAACAGTGCATCTGAATGCTCGGACATTAATTTTCATTGCGCAACTTGAACCTCATTTGATTCTGTTAGCCTCTGAGAATCATTCAGATCAGTCCAAGCAATCTGTGAACCCTGACATCAATTTGTCTGCCAAAGTCACCAGTTTAATAAATAATGGTATTAGCCAGGTAAAGGTTATGTCCCTTTAATATTCATATAATAGTTCACTATGCATTTTTATATCTTGTTTGAGCAGTCACCTGCAAAGACAGCAAGCTTGAAAAGCTTCTTTTGAAGAGAGTAATGCTAGATGCCAGGTTGTCACACAATATGTTGTTTCCCCTCCTTTGCTGCATATCTAGGAGGTGAGCTTCTGTGATGGAGATGACTGAGGAAAGACACTAATTTGGGGTTTGACATTTGACAGACAAAAATAGATGCAAGATGAAGAATGTTGTTACAGGTATAAAAATAAGCAAGAAATCAAAATGATCAGAAACAGGGAGAAGCAGGTGACTCATTGTGAAATAAAAGAAACCATTAAGGATAGCTTACTTTTGAGTCTTCTCTTGATTTACTTTGGGGCTTTCAAACCACTGCTGATTCCTCCTCTAAATCAGTGCTGATGGTCTTGATACTTGGTAGTGAAAACCTTTTTCTTATTCTGCACTGGGTTTAGCATCTTATTTACTTGTAAATATAGCTGCCAGATTATATAACTGCCAGATCACGCAACTCCTACACAAATTCCCAACAGAAACAGGATTAACTGAGGAGGTAAATACTTCACCAGTCAATGTCTTTGCAGACCACAATTGGCAAAGGTACAACAGAAAACTTAGTCCATAGTCTTTAGTCTCTGTATTGCTGTCTTGTTCCTGCATTGTAAGAAAAGGTTAGGAAATTAGAATATCTGTAAAGTTATCATATAAATGAACTGCCACTTGTAGATGATTGTAAGATCTGAAGACATATGGTTACAAAGCAATGTACGCATACCCTTTAAAATACAAAGTTGGCTTGTTTTATGAAAAACAGATATTTAAGAAGGGGGAAATATTTCAAGGAACCTAAAAAATACTGTTAGAATACTGATGACTCTCTTGTACACTCAACCTGGGAATCCTTTGGTGTAGATCTGTCACTTTTTTCTTGACGGATGTATTTTGTTTAAGGCATGTTCTGGTAATAGATGCTGTAAGTGCAGCCTGCTGCACAACACCAAGGGCCATCTCAGAATAATAGAAAGTTTAGAGCTTGAAACCATCCATCACAAGGAAAGACTACCTGAGATGTGTGATTCAAATAAATGTCTGTATATGACTCAAAAACTGATAGCAACTTCATTTCTTTTGTGCTTTAAAGAAGATTAGGATAACTTTTCACCCTAACTTCACCAAAATAGCCCTAGCCTTTAAGCTTCATATGACTAAAGTCAGAAATGAAAGAAAAGGGGACATCTTTTGCACTTCATGGGTTGATTTATGATTGATTTGAGATGAGACTCTCCCTTTTTCAAAAAAGCCCAGCAGCATGAAATATGCAAGCAGTATTTTTGTTCTACGAACAATAGTCCTTTTATGTACCAAAAGGATAAGTCAACTTGTGCTAAATAGGAGAGAGGAGGAAAGGTGCCTAAAGATGTAAAGGTTTATTATTCTACAATATATGCCCCTGGTCATTTCCATCAAACAACTTTAGAATGTTCAAACCCCTGCAGTTATTATGGCCCAGTTCAGGTATGTTGTGGTGTAGTCTGTCTAAGACTTAACTCCATGAAACTGCTATCCTGTTAGAAGGAATGGCACATTCTAGCTCTGAATTATGATTATTTTCCCAAAACAGATGAGGAAAGTGCTGCATTTCTTCTGTGTGGAGATATTTTCAGTTCTTAAGGTGGCCTGATAGAAGTGGGACATATTTCAAAACACTTAGAATATATTAAGTATCATTACACATACAGTAGCACACATCTAATTAACACAGAAAGACATTTCTATAGAGATGGCAAAAGAAAACCTTATGTAAAATGCATTTAAGCTACATGGACTTGTGCAGTACCAGAACAAGAAGGTATAACAAACAGATGATACACTTTTTCATACATTGTTTTCTGTCCTGTTCCTTAGAATAAAAACCTCATCATGACTGACTTTGAAGCTCTATGAATTGGCAATTTAAAATCTAATTATTATTAAAATTTAATATTTCTATTTTAAAAGTCTGCAAGGAGCCAAAAACTACTTAGTCCTTGCCGCACCGATCTCACATTCTAGATTAAAACCGAGTGAAATAAGCAAAAAGGGCTCAGTTGGAGTAGGGATACAAGAAAGACACAGCACAAGGACAACTTCTTGGATGCATATGTTCTGACTTGTTGATTTTCTTGTAGTTTGAAACCAGGAGAATCTTAGAATAATTATACTTGGTAATCTCTTTCTCTTTTTTTTTTTGTGGAAAACCAGTTTCAGTCTAAAAAGGAAAAATGCCACAACACACACTATTACAATTCCTTAAATATTCCTGATAGTTTGAATTTTCTTAACTATTTCTGATAGGTCCAAGTGCTTTACATTTGCAGTTTAAAGGCATATGAAGAGAGGAAACCAAACCAAACCAAACCAAACCAAAATAAAATTACGACATCCTACCTGCTACGTGTTGTTTCAGTTAATAATTTAATTGAATTAAACAACTGGGTTAATAGCCCTCTTGTCATCACTAAACATGTCTATAAACAAACAAAGGGAGAGAGAGAGTTATGACCTTTAGCCGTATAGAGGTGTTTGGGATTGAGGATTATTACAAAAATGACTCTGCCAGGTGTACAGCATTAGGTAAGATGGATTTTAAAATGTTGTTGAGTCCATAGGTCTTCTACATAAGAGGGGTGGTCTATTCTACCAACCTTAAAAAAAAAAAAATTAAATTATTGTTTCTTTATACTAGAAGTCAATGGAGAATATCTCTAGTGTGAGTTCAGGATATGAACAAGTTTGTTCTGTGATCTTGCCTGTTCTAGCCTTTTTGGGAATTAAAAAAAAAAAAAAGTATCTCCTTTTATGCTGGTTGAGAATGAGAGAGTAAAATGTATTTTCTTGGGGAATAAAATCTTGAAGCTTTATACAGGTTTTCCTTTGGCAAACTTGCTAATGATCTGTTTTGAACACATTTAGAAAAAATAGCTTCCCAGTAGGAGACATTTGTAGTAGAAGACAGTGAGTTCCAATTTTGTGAAGTGTTTGATGAGGGAGAACAGCATATATGAGGAAAGGAATAAAATCTGAGTGTTGCCTCTTTCTCTTAAATGCTTAGATAAACAGCAAAGATCCTACTAAGCCAATGTTTCTTTTCAGTTGTAGATAATATACAGTTTTGCTTTCATGTTTCAAAGAGGTTATGCTGCTTGTACAGGACCATGCAGACAGTTGATGCTAGAGATAGAAACAGAGTTCCTGATTTTCTATCCCACAGAACATTTAAGTCACTGTAGAACAGGGTTGTACAACAGGGCAAATAATGAGCTCTACACTCAAAATAAAATAAATCACTTGGGGTAGTCTTTCTTTTGAAACTATTTTGATTTCCCTTGAATTAGCAATCCTTTTTCATAGTAATTTCTCTAATCATTGCTCTAAGGTTTTTTTACAAGCTATATCAAAGGTGGAAGAACCATAGGAATAAAATCCATATATGTCTTTGGAACTTTTATTTCTTTAGGTTTAAGATATGTGAATATCCACATGCCTAACCAGGTCTGTGCTCTAAAAATTAGAGTGATAAAGAAATATTTTAAAGAAAGTGTGGAATTTGAAGCGAGATGTAGAGTATATGCTAGCATATGGGAAGAATTGTATGCAGAATGTATGGCAATGAACTTTCTGCTAAGAATAAGAGGAAAACATAACAAGTTCTGCAAGGGGGGTGTTAGGGTTTACTGAATAAATTTTCTCCATGAAAAACCTTCCTAACATCTCAAAAACCAAATCCTTAATCAGCTAGAGAGCCTGCACAGTGCGCAGCGACTAAATGCCCCGCAAACTCCCTGTCCACCAAGGACAATGGTTTATAGAAAGCTTTGACTAAGAAAGACCTCGCTCACTGTTTTCCCTCTAGCTCACATATCATTTTGTGTCACCTTAAGCAGTAAGGCCAGTACTAACCTTGCAGGGAGGAAAAAGGAAGGCAGATTAGGAAAGGTCCACAAGAGATGGTGAGCTCTCTCTGGCCCTTTTATCACCATTAAAGTAAGACATTAAATATACTTTTCAAAGTACAATGGTGCTCCAAAATTATCAGCCTTGCCTTAAGAATAACATCCTACAGCACCAGTTAGTATTCTAATGTTAAACTGATTTCCTCCATTATAAAAAGAATACTGATTGGTAGTTATTCTTGCTGTCACATGTTTCTGAATTATGAATTCCTTATTAATCTGTGCAAGAATAATAGTTACAATATACGAACCAAAATACTTAGATGCCTTATGATGGAACATGAAAAAACCCTACACAGGTTCACATCATCTATATGGGCAAAATTTAGCTTATTTTTGTAGAGAAGAGAAGTCTGGTCAGGTCACATGCTGTCTTAACAAGTATCTCTTGCCTAAAATACTAATGTCAATATAATGGATTAGGACAGCAGTGTCAAATTCAATTACTCATTTAGGTTAGACCCAGTTTCCTTGATGGCTGTAAGATCATTAGGGAACAGAAACTTGATATGATAATGAAAATAGGTTTTGATATAGGGAATAAACTGATAAATCACCAGAAGATTATTTTGTGGCTAGTTGACACAGTGGCCTATTAGTAGCTTAGTGGCCACCTTGATGCCTTTTTTAGGAACTAAACATATTTGGAAATTAGAAAAAATTCTTACAGACAGCTAGGATTTTCCTGCAACTCTAGAATTACTTGTATAACAGACATTTGGGGTTATAAACAAAGAAAGTGATGCTATCACAGGAAATAGGAAAGCACTGTGAAAAATCATCCACTTGCTTCCAGTATACGAGGAACATTAAAGGGCAATGGCCAGGTAAGACAGGGATATAGATATGGTCTGACCATTTTGTGCTGTGGAGAGAACCAGCTAGGCTGGGAAAGTAAAAAGAAGGTCTCCCAAACTTTGCACCTTACTCTGTGATCTCTTATCAGATTTTGACCGAGTAAAAGTTTTTTGTTGCTGCATTACTTCATTTCTTTGATTCTAAGAATTAATGTAAGTGCTTGTTGCTTGCATGGCAGTCTTTCAGCCAGTTAGAAATTAAGATTTCAGAAATGAAGCTTATTGGAGCTGTTTCTGAGCTGACTATTTTTATGTTACTGAAATATTGCTGGTTTACACAAGCTGAAGTATTTGGGCTGGAACTAGCAACCAAGAAGCTATAACTAATGTGACTTTTTTCTTCTTGACTCTGGGAAGGCAAATTGTCTTCATGACTATTTGTATAATATCTACATCTGGGAATTAAGTTATGTTGTTTGGCCTTACTTTGGCTGTTTCCAGGCACTCTGGAGTCCTGAATGCTTTAGGCCCATCCCTGACACGTTTGTTACATATTCCATCTTTTTTTAGTCATTAAAGGACAACTGTCTGACCATCTTACATAATTCTGGTGCGAAACCAACCAGCCCTTGATCGTAATGAGGGCTCACAAATATTCTCATTTCACAAAAAGGATGGTAAGGCACTCTTTTTTTTGATTCATAGGTTCAAATCCTATTAACATTTGTATATCCTGGCATTGTGTAGCATAGAAAGTAGAGATGAGATGACCCGAGAAAGCTTATTGAGAAAACAAGACAAGAGATGACAAGGAGACATTGTATGAATCAGAGATGTTCTGAAGCATGGAAAGAATACATGGAGGAAGAGTGGAAGGAGAAGGAGGTGGAAATAGCTGATAGATGATGTAATTTTGGTTTTCAGGAATTAGTGGGCTCTTGAGATGTGTAGTTAAAAAGAAGGTAGCTATACAGAAATAGCTGAAAGCCATTATGATTTCCTGAACAAAGAGTTAATTGCTTTGTGAGAAATGCAGTCTGTAAGTGTATACACTTTATAGTTGGAGCGTATATTTTGCTTGAGTAGTCATTTGCAAACAAAAGGAACTTTCAAGGAAATCAAAAGAATCTGTGAGTTCATACTGAATTCAAGACATGGTTTCAGTCAAAAATGAAGGAAGAAGGAAATTGAAACCATACTGTGAAATAATTGTGGTTTTAGTTTGGTACTGCTAAACTGTTTTGTTTCAAAATGTTTTGCAATTAACTTTTTAAGCTGCAAAATAGTATTTTGGTTTTAAAGATTAACAAAAAGAACAAAAGCATATACTATAGGTTTTGGTTTAGAACAAAAGAAAAATCTGGGTTGGCCCCGAAATTCCACTGTATGAGATTTTGTTTTGTTTCTCTGAAATAAAGTGGGGGGAAAATACTTCAGTTTCATGCCCAAATTATTTTTCTTGGACACAGCTCTCATATTCAACTTCAACATGTAGTTGCTTATATGTACCGTATGTACCTGTAGCTGTCAAAGTAAAAAATTCAGGAAAAGGAAATTCAGGAAAAATGCCTTTTTCTGGGAAATATTCTGAAAAGAAAAAGGAGGATCAGAGTGCTGAATTGTACAAAGAATGCTAAATGCTCATATATAATATTCTGAGTACAGTAATAGTTATCTAGTATTGTTCTCAATCTTCTGCAGTACAATAACATACTTAAAATTGTGAAAAAGAGACAGAAGATAGGTCATGTGTCTGAGAGTTAGGAAGTACTAGGAAATACTTTAATCCTGTCTTTGTACTGAACTTTTAAACTTCATGAAAAAATGAATCTTCTTTAAAGGAGTGCAGACTGTTCATACATCACTGAAAATTCTTCCTGTTTTCTGTTTTCTCAATTATTCTAGCTTGAGATGTCAATTGCATACATGTTGGGAATAAAGATAGCATTTTCTATTATGATTTGCAGTTGATTCTCCATAAGCTAACATAACTTTTCAAGTCATGTATGATGCATCACTGTCATTGATTTGAATTGGGGGAAATTTTTTTTTTGGTGAAAATATACATAATTGTGAGGAAACCACAGACTTAAAGAAATTATTTGATTTTATAAAGATTTTACAAGTATTTATAGAGAGCTTCTCCCCAGTGTCTGAACACCTGACATACAGCTAAGAGCAGAGTAGGCATCATTTGCTACAATTTATAAAGCTTTTTTGATTATATCTTCTGTTGGTAAAGGGTCTGTTTCACCTAGTCAGATCTGATCAACTGCCAGAGCAGTCATCTTCTTATAAACAGTGCTTTTGGGGGCTTCCTTCTGGAAGGGACAGACAGAGTTTACCTGAGAACTCATGTGTCAATTGAAAAGGGCTTGATCTATCCCCTGTGTTTAACTTAGCCATTTAGCTGTTTTAAATGAGGAAGTCACTGTCCGATATGTTTTGAATTAATGCCTTGGTAAATCCTTTCATTTTTGTGTTGGCTTCTTAATCAGTAGCAAGAACTAGTAAGGAGAAAATTAAAATCTTCGTTTCTTTGGACCGTTTTTTTTTTGATCTTTTATAGCTTCAGTTTTTCCTTAACAGTAAAAATAATAAGAAAACAGATAAATACAACATTTGAGTTATACGTGCTCTCTTATAAACTGAGTGTGTACACTGACCAAGTCAGAAAAAAAAAAAAATTTATGATAAATCTGTCAATTCTAATAGAATAGATAAAACTAGATATTCTGATATTATATTAAGCAATTAAACAAGTATTTTAACCAGTATACTTTCATGGCAAAAAATAATATTTTAATATTATTTTAACTAAAGTTAATTATTTTAACTTAAAGTTAATTATTTTAACTTTAATATTTTATTAAAGATACATTAAACCAAACCTGCTAAAACATTAGGACTCGTGTATTGAAATTTGCACTTCAATAGCATCTCTCTTTCCTCAACTAAGGCAAGCTTTTGTATGGACTAAATACAAAACACTCCTTGATTGTCTTCCTTTGTCCCATTTTGACAGTAGCGATGGTGGTAGAATTTGCTGTTACAGTGGAAGAATAAGAGAAAGACTGGAGTTTCTTTGTTTAATTTGAAGCCTTTTACTGCCAAGCTAAACGTACAGGAAGCAAGAGGGAAAAGAACAAAGCAGATGAAAGTAGTTTCTGCTTCAGGTATTGAATCCACTTCCTACATCCACTGCAGTGGTTAGATAGGTGGAACACACTGTCTTTTCAGGCTTACAGACATCTGGAAAATTTGTTGCAGAACAAACTTGTTTAAAGTAATAACCTGTATTGCCTTTCTGGTAAGGAATTCACGGACATCTTGTGAGAGCTGGCACGCTAAGCCATGAAAATTAGACGGAGAAGAGGGAGGGGTAGAAAACCGTACAAGAAAAATATGTTGTAAAGAGAAGAGACTTGAGGAACAAGGTGCAAAAAGTAGCATAAGGGTTATTTAATCTATTGTTTAGAAAGACTAAGGCAGTTAGCTGGCAGAGTAGTTGGCAATGTTGCTTGTACAGTATCTCTTTACTTCTGTGAAAATATCTCTAAAAATCATGTGATAAATGCAGCAGTAAATTCCAGAGTCACAAAATGATCGTACACCTTGCTCTGTTAGCCCATTCATTCTTTTCCTCCCAAACGCAAAGAACAACGATGAGGGACACAAGAATATCCTCTACATAGTATGTATTTGTGACTCACATTTTGGGTCGCTGAAATCCTGATCCTCATTCCTTACTTTTACAAGTTTCAATTTTAAGTCATCTGATGCACATAGCAGATGGATTTGGGTATGTTAAGTTATGTAGGACAAAATATCTAGGACAATTTAAAATACAGACTTGCACTAAAAAAAGCAGACTATTTAACTGGAAACAGATGTCATTAGCCTTTTTCCCAGTCAATTAAAATTTCCTCTAAAGTGATCACAGTATATCAATAAATCTGATCTGTGAAAATCTCTTAGATTTCTGATCATATTTCTGCATTCCAAATCTTATTATACAGGTATGTGCGCCCATTAAACTTAAATTTCTAAAATTAAAAATACATTAAGTAAAGGTAAGCAAAATTTCATCTATGTCTGTATATATACATGTTTGTAGCAAAGTTGAAGAGTGTTATGGAGATACATTGGCTGGATGAAATGGCTGTTTTTACAAAATCCAGTATACAAATATGATAGAAAAATTCCAAAGCAGAAGAAAAACAAAAACAAATGTCCAAATGTTAAATGCTGTCATGAAACAAAATTGTAAGAGCCATCAGGGGGATGGCATTAATCTCCCTATCAGTTTTCTGTAAACAGATTAGATGTTTTCACTTGGAAATTCATTGCAAAGTAAAGTAAGGATGATTCCTGAAGTGCAGATTTAAACTCCTATTGTTATCTGTGGAGAATGTGCTGTGAGTAAGAACTTTAGCTCGATCACATACTGGAACGTGCAGCTCTGCTGTTTGCAAAATTGTTCAGACAAAATCCTGCAGAATCTCTGCAGTATGCTATGGAAACAGCAGTGGAGCATGGGTCAGAATGTATATGATAAAACCTACTTTGTTTAAAATTCTGTGATCATGAAGAATGAATGGATTTTGGACTGGAAAAGCAAACAGTCAAATAATTTGTGTCATCTTTGCAATATGTATGGTACAGCTTCTAACGTTTCTAATGTGTCACAGATGGTCTGGTTGGGCAGAAGGACTGCCAAAAGTGAATGTATGAAATTAATCTCTTTTTCACCATATCGCACCATCTGTTGCCAGTTCATTGCTTCTGTTACTAATAACAAATAATTAATAATAATTGCAATAATTTAATTAATAAGTTCCTGCTTCATTTGAAACCATTTTTATTGGGGTTTACTGTTTTAGTCTCCTGTTTTCATACGTGTAGATTAAGGAAAGAAGATTTAACCCTTTTTCTGGGTGACAAAAACATCTTAAGTTAATTGTGCATCTACTCTTAATGCTTATATATAAGCCCTAACAAAGTATCTTTGTCTAGAGAGTCACTGTTGTCACTGAGGCTGAAGAATGAATTTTAGAGTTTTGCTGGATTTTGATTATAATGAGCGTACTTGTCATGTTAATATTAGGTAAAGTCAAGCTGCATGAAGGTGATGTTCTCTAACTAGCGATGTCATTATTCTAATATTGTTCTTTCAGAGAAATAATTATATTCAGCTTGGAAAAGATAAAATTGTCTTTCAGTTTATTCTCTTTCCACAATATATTTCTCCCACATTCCTGACTGTTTTCTTAGTTTTCATGTTTCTTCCCACAACTACAGATTTCTCATTTATTTTTGTTGCATACATTATGCCCTTTTCAGTGTTTTCTGATTATTACCATATTAAATCTTCACCTTCTCTAGGCAAATCATTTCTCAAAAATTTCTGATACCATAATTTTGTGTCAGTGCTACAGGATTTCAGGCATCTAAAATAATTTATTATGGGTAATAACTACAGTTTTTACATCTTTTTCTTGTAAGAGTGTTTTCAAACTTAATAAGGCATAAACATGTTTATACTAAGATGAAAGGTTCCAATAATAACCACAAACACTGTTCTTCATGATTTGACTTCTTCATATATGTATGTTAATTCAATAATTTGCCCCAGGCATATTTAGTTACTTATTTTATTTCCTTTTATATTAGATTTTTTTTTTTCCTATATGACGCTTCATGTCTATTTGCTCCATCTAATTCCAAAGCATTCACAGTTGTGTCAAACTGTCAAGCGGCTAACCCACTGGCTGGGGCAGAGAGACAAAGGAACACAACTTGACCTAGCTGCTGTTTTTCCCCTCTTACTCTACTCTACATCCCACTCTCCGACTCCAGGCAGAAATTGAGAAAAAATAGTCCCTCTACTTCCTACCGGGGTGTGCACTAGCCCCCCCTATACTCATACAATGGAGTACATCAATTACTTCTGCATTTTTGTTCCTTCACAAGGCCAAGATTGATCCTTTCCCTCATACTTTACTGTCTTTTACATGTTCACAATATATTACTGTGGTATCAGTTTTTAATGTATGAGCATTGTTTACCTTGGCATATATTAAAAAGTAGTCTGATTGATGTCGTGTGAAACTGGCAAATGATTCTTCTTTGATAGCAGCATCCGCTCCTTTTTTTGATAAATATTTACATCCAGGAATCCTGTTTTTTAGAAAACAGAAATTATTAATGCTGTAGTATATTCAGTGCAGTTTACTTTATCATAATCAAACTCATCTGTTTCAGGTTAAGATGAAGGAAATGCTGAAGTTATGTATCAGGTGGTATGTCCGAAGAGAAAATTTCCCTTCCTCTCTCCTCCCTCACACCTGAATTTAGCTCATAACATGGGAAATTACATGCAGGTTTATATGCTGCCTGATACATCTGGGTGAAAGTTCCTGCATCGGAATGATCAGCAGGAGTTCTGGTTTTGAATTTAGAAGTCCCCAAAGAAAGTTTTCCTGGGATTGTTCTTTTTAACCTTCAGCATTACATCTGTCCCTCAGTGTAAATGCTCACTTTTAAAAATCCACTTAACATATGGCCTAGATACACTGCACTAATGGATTCCATGTGTTAATTATGCATAAACCAACACAGAAGAAAGTTGGTAAGTGTTCTAGGTGTTTTTTGCATTGTTTTTTGCCTCTTTTTTAAAGTAGTATATAAAGTTTTGAAGGAGTTTCTTAAGAATGATGATGCAGAAAAATAAGATGGAAAAAATGCAATGGTCAGCAGGCTCAGCAATTCTTGTTTTTTCTTTTGTAGCAATGTATTTTTATGAAATTTTATGACTATATTTACAAGGATAGTAAATCTTACCCACTTTCTTCTCTTTTTTCTTCTTTCTCTTCACTTTTTTCTATGAATATAAGATCATATTTTGCAATACATTGGCAGTGAGCATCCTCAAACCATAGTCAATTTTGCAAGGTTCGATATGCTTTAAGTTATTTTGACAATTCAAATTATTAATATCTTTCTCTTTGAAAGTAGTTGTCTTCTGAAAATGTTTTGTGTGTTTCCATAATACAAGTCTCAGCTTAATTAACATCATATGTTTATGTTTGTGTGTGTTTCTGTATAGAACAATTTCTAAACCTGGCAGAGCCTTTCTACTTTATAAGATACATCATGGCAACAAATGTTTCACTGATCACGCAGTATATGAACTAAATGTGTGTATCAAAAATATTCTTCAGATAATTACTAGAAAATAAAATATTGTAGAGCTGTCATGAAACTCGCTATACCTAAATGAAATCTTGCTTTTACGTGACACTGCAAGAGACTTTAAAAAAAATCAGTTATTTATCTATCTCTCCTATTCTATAATGTCAAGTTTGATCATGACTGCCTATCATGTCTTATTTCTGAAGAATGAAGTATGAATATTCTTTTGCTAACAAAACAACAGCAAATGACATAGCGGGTTTTTGTAGTAGTACTACTACATAAAGATTGTAAAGACTCAACAGTATGATTTTTTTTTTGAAAAAAGTGGTGGAAGAATGATTTGCATATATCCATAGGGATCTTCCTACTTATTTCAATCAGCTCTGGATTGTTCCCATCTGTGTACCGTGCTGAGGACTTTAGAACATTCTGGATGTCTCTCACTGCAAGGAAATTTGACGAAGAAATTCTTTTTTTTTTTAATTCAGTAAGTGCTTCTACATCTCAAAAAGCAGAGCACACAGGAAAAATGGCTTTTCTATTTTTTTGCTTTTGGAAGGTTTAAATGTAGATGCACTGCAGTAATCTGATTCAGAATAATGTAAGTGTTATTTTAAAAATTAGATACCATATTAAAGAAACATATTGAAGTCTTGTAAAATAGGTTTCTTGCCTTACTATTTGCTTAAGGTTTAGTAATACTGGTCACATGTAATCCTTGTTTTCGTCTTCCAAGCCAGCTGAATTTTTATCTGTACATGTTCACCAGAACTGTGTGGAGGGGCATATCACAGTTGAGGAGCAACGTGAATTGGATGTCATTTTCTGTGCCACTTGCGTAATCTGTAATAACAGAGGCATCTAATAACCTCCATTTCTTACTGACAGCTCACTGAGCTGGGAACGCAGGTTTCTTGCTGCTAGCCAGGAGCGGTTTTGTTGACAGAACTCTGGAGAAGTTGCCTTAGATTTAAGGGTATGCTGAAAGATAGCCCGTTGTGCTGGTGGAGAGGAGCTAAGTAGAAGTCCTCAAAATCTGTCTTAATTATGGATTTTGCCAATACATGAATGCAGTGAGAAAATCCCACTCTTTCCATGTGCTCACACGAAGGAAATATAAAAAAGATTAGAGCGTGGCTGATTCTTACAATTTTGGGTTCTTTCTCACGAGGCAGTAAGGTAATTGTTCCACAGCCTGTGTGTTGTATTTCTTTTCTGAAGTAGTGTGTCATGGTGCCAGCACAGGAAAATGTGCCTCATGTACTCTGTCATACTGTTTTAGTATTGTCAATGCTAGCTTTATTTTCTCCCTTAGACCTTAATAGAGGAAAGATGGAATTTGGTTCCAAATCTTGATGGCAAGATGAGATAGTCCCATCATGGATAGAAGTCCTGTTGTCTTACATAGGACTGTGTATGTATTTGGTAGACTGGTATAGCATCCAGTCAAGGGAAGTGAGTGGGATTATTATTTAATAAGATTTTTTTTAAACTTTGAGACTGGAACGGAATATAATTCACAGCAATATTTACTTGACATAACATTGTCAAGCCAGGAAAAAATATCAAGCAATAGACTGTGACCTGTAAATGTAAATATAACTTAATAGAACCACCAAAAAACCTGCAACATAGCAGTCTTCTGGCCATTTGAGCTTTTGTGGAGACATCTAAAAGCCTGATTATTTTCTCTGTAATTCTGTGTGGTTTGTTGCACTTGTGCCTTTGAAACTCGTCATTTTTGTTTGTTCCATTGACATGGATGAATAGTTTGCTGCATTCTGAAGGCTGTGCTTGTTTTGTAAGTCGAAGTGCTGCCTGTCCTGCTCTGCTCTGCCTCCTTACTTCACTGTGGACCAGATCTTTAGCAACTCTGCACCTGGCTGACTGAACTCTCACATATACAGCATCCTCAGGGTTCAGGTGATGAGGAAGTCAGAATTATGACTGTACCATAAGCACTTCACCTGCACTCAATTTTTAATCTTTTTTCACACAGTCTTATTTGGTTGTTTTAATAGTTGAGCTGTTTTCTTCCTATTTGTTTTTCCTCTCCAGAAAAACGAATAGCTGATTATCAGTGCACTTCTCATTTTTAAGTGTACTATGTTTTAATCTGTTTCATACTTGCTGGAAATACAAGTACAACCTTTGGCTTCATAAAGCATGATATTTAATTTGTCATTCTTGGCTCCTTCTGAGACCATGCCCTACATAGAAGTACTCTGTTAATGTTACAACTAGCAGGATGGCAGCAGAGTTTTACCAGTCCTAATAACACATGTTCTAAGATTTGTTACTTGATGTGAGGTAGACTTGGCAGCAAACGCTAAAATAACTGATTTGTCATTGTATAATAATAAAGTTGCTGAGTATTAAACTGAAGTTTAATCCAAAAATACATGTTAATCTTGGAGTTTAATCAAAAGATACATGTTGATCTTGGAATGCTATTTGGGGTAGCAGCTTTGTCTTTCATTTCAGTTGAACGTTCTTAACCCATCTCAAGGTTAGGTGTCTACCTGGGTTAGTCATCTGGACTTCCTCATGATACAGTGTGAGATATAGCTGCCTGCTGCAGGGCATTCATTTTACCTTAGACATTTATCTTCAGAAGGTGCTTTTCTCTCTCCATGGATACCAATATCTTGACTAACTCAGAACAGATACTTAACTTCTAGGTAGCTACAGTTAGGTGACAGGATTCATAGCCACTGTTCCCAATGTTGATTTAGATTTATATATGCATTTTATACTTACATGTGTATGTAGTTATGTATGTGTACACAGCTTTGTAAAACGTGGACTCCTTGTCATCCTGCCCACTGGGGTACTCAAGTTTTCCAGGTAACTTTCAAACAGTCTACTAATGTTCAAAGGATTCTTTCTAGAGGCGTTGCTCTTTAGCTGCAAAGTATGGGAACTCAGCATAAAAGTTTGGTCAGTTGTCAAGGGAAAAGAGCTCTATTTTTGGTATATGAAAAAACAAACAAAAAGATATAATCAATATTTCAAAAGTTTTCAGTAGGAATAGATTTGCTGATGAATTTCAATTGATATTGCTGTTCAGTTTTTCCTAGGAGTTTTGGCATTGCTCATGGCTATTCTTTGTGTTCAGTCCTGTGTATGTACATATGTTCATTACCATTGAAATGGTCTTGAAATGTTTGAAGAAAGGGAATATTGACTCAGGCAGAATGTGAAAAAGGTTTAGTGCTTTCCCAGCTTCCTGTACCTGTTTTATGTGGAAGTAATCATTCAGTTATTAATTTATAACTTGGTTCTTTATACACCCCTCCAAAATAATAGATAAATATTAGTCATAAATCAAATAGGTTTGTGTCATGTAGAGTTTTTTCCTAGAGTTTCATTGTTCTTATTTTAGATGTTGTTGCCTTTGTATCATTTTATCCTATTAAAATTTGCTCTCCTAAAATACATTTTTAAAAGGATTTGGCAACAAAACAAATACTAGACCCACGCTGTTTAAATGTATGGTGAGGGCATGTATTGGTCTTATGTTAATGCAGGATTTAATTTGATATGCTTCACTTTATGCCAAGTCAGAGCAAATCACTATCTTGTTCCATGATAATCTATCCTGGGCTTTTTATTGCTAATGTACCAAAATCCCTCATTCTAAGGCAAGAAAGGGGGGGAAAGGGCGAGCACTGTCAATAAAAGAAACATTTGATCCAGACAACATGAGCAACTCCCAAAAGAATGACACAGATATAATAAAAAAGAAAGAACAAAAGTAAAATCTACATTTGAGAGAGAGAAAAAATGTCTGTAAATAAGTAACACTTGCTGGACTTTGCATATCAGAAAACTGACTGGGAAATTGCAAGGACAGATACAGCACAGATCTTGCACTTCCATACTTCATCTTTCTCATAACAGGAAAATGAACAAATTATTATTTTGCAGTTGCTGACTTAAAAGTTCTGTTTCCTCATTTTCCTTACTTTGATCCTGGTTTAGATGCTATTTGAATAGCTATTTACTAAATACAACTGTTAATTGTTAATTATTTAACTATTATCCATAAATAACTACTTCTAGAGAAGGAAAACATAAAATGCTTTGAATTAGGACATTTGTGAAAAATGTAAAGCAGCATACTTAATTTACCTATAAATTAAGTTGGAGAGTGATTGTCGCCTGTTTGATAGGGCTATTAGCCCTGAATTGTGGGTCTGGAAACCCAAATCCTATGATTCAGGCCAATACTTATTTTCAGTTTAAATGGCTATTCTTGGCATATTGACAGTACGAAGCTAAAACCATTAACGTCAAAATAAATGCTTTAATGGGTAAGGTTCCTACAAATTATTTCGCACTTAAAAGGATTCTCTTTGTTTTTTTAGAAAGGACTGAAGTGTCACAAAACAGGCAGTTCTAGTTTGCACAGTTCCCTTTTCCATATAATCCTGCATTACTCACAAGTTGCAAAACTAATGAAAAACTATTTTTTTCCAGTTTGAATTAAAGTTACAGAAAAATAGCAAATCATGAGGATATAAGGAAATATTTTTTTCCTTTCAAGTGACTTTCAGAATTCAATTAGTAGCCATAGTCTGTTCTGCAGGATTATTTTTCACAAAAACCTCTCTAACATAACCTCCTAGATAATATTATTTAAATATTGTTAAATAATATCATTAATATTATTACTGTTGTTAACTATTACTAATTATTTTAGTATGATACTAAGTTTTGCTGAAATACTAACCTGAATGTCCCTGTGCCATCTCTTCAGGTACTTAAAGGTGTTAGTATTTACTAGAACAGTTCTTTTCCTTGCTACATTATTTTACCCTTTGACACAAATACACATGTAATAGAAATCTTGTACCAATGTACGGTGGGTTGGTCCTGGCCGGCCGCTAAGCACCCATCAGCTGCTCGCTGACTCTCCTCCCCAGCTGGGTGGAGGAGAGAATCAGAAGAGCAAAAGTGAGAAAAACTCATGGGTTGAGAGAAAGACCATTTAATAAGTGAAGGAAAGAGGAAAAAAAAAACCAACCAAGCAATGCAAAGGCAACCACTCACCACCTCCCGCAAGCAGACTGATGCCCAGCCAGTCTCTGAGCCACGGCTACTTTGGAAAGACTATCCCCCAGTTTTACTGCTGAGCATGACGTTATATGGCCTGGAACATCCCTTTGGTCAGCTTGGGTCAGGCTGGGCCCCCTCCCGCCTCTTGCCCACCCCAGCGTATTCGCTGCAGGGACACAGTGGGCGACCCAGGTCTCCAGCTGTGCAAGTGTTGCTCAGCAATAGCCAAAACACTGGCATGTTATTAACACTGTTTTAATCAGAAATCCCAAATACAGCACCATAGGGATGGCTGTGAAGAAGATTAACTCCATCCCAACCAGACCCGGTACACAATGCCATAAGTGACTCGCAGTGGGACAGTACTTGTTTTGAAGTCTTTACTTTTGTATGTAGTATACAAAACTGACAAGTTTCGTAGGTGCATTTTCAGTATTAGGGAAAAAACCCAAACAAACAGGGAAATAAAATAAGGATGAATGTGCAAAGTAAGTTTGTTTTGACATGTAATATTGAAGTTCGTTATTACTCTGAATGAGAATGGTAATTTCCTTCACTGAGGAAATTATAATTTTTAGATTTTGCAGCAAATATCTCACATATTGTACAAAACCCATAATATTGTTTTTTGAGCATTTGCTGTGTCTCCTTGAAATTACACTTTTGAAATGAGTTATTGTCTTGTTTTGATGGAAGTAGAACATTTGGTTTCCTTGTTCTCGAGGCATTCTTTGAATGCTCTGCCAGTTTTGCAAAGTTACATTGAAATATTGTTCATATATTTAATGTTTGTTTCTGACATTTCAAAAAACACTCTGAATATTCACATTGTGAAAGGCTTTGCATGCTTATTTGAGCATTTGCACCAACACCAAATTAAAATATCTCTGAGTTTTTACAGATCATCTTATTCCTTCTTACTTCTACATGAGGAAGCATTGCCTTCTAAAATGCCTCTACTTCCTGGAGACATCTGGGTGGATAATTTACATATACAACTTCAAACTGATTAATATTTAGACAGAGAATATAGTTTATAACCTCTTTTTTGCAAGAAGAAACAGTTTGTTTCGTACTTCTCGATATAATGCAATTTCTACTGTCAGATAAAATTACCTCAGTCTGTTGCATATAAAGAGGCCATGGCTGACTTCGGTGTGTGTGATGCTGTGAGTGTAACTTTATCTCTTCACTTTAGGTTTCTTGGGTCCAAGTGATCTGCATGACTAAGGCAAATGTTTGCAGATGCAAAATTTCAACAACAGTAATTTCCATCACACAAAACTGAAGCATGAGTAAATCACAGCTAAAAATTTGACCCTAAAGATGCATTTCAAATAACCACTAGGAAACAAAAGCTTTTATTTCTCTCATATTTGTAACACAGCCATTCCTGTATTTTATTTTAAGCCACACTTTAGTGGCATGAACAATGTGTGGTGGATGGAAGGTGATGGAAGATGTATGTTCTTTTTTCCATGCAGATTTATGAATAATACCATGATTTTCACCTAATCTTATAGTTACTGAGAGCTTTCAGTTGTATGTCCATACTGAATTGATAATAATAATGATGATGATAATGTTGTGCTCTTCCCCTCTTTAAATTCTGCTTGCATCTAGCTCTTTCCTTTTCCATGTATCCTCCATTTGCTATAGACATAAGAACTGTTCCTGTAATGAGAGGCAACTGGATAATCTTCAAACTTATACTCCTGCATTTCCTGACTCTTCTTCCTCTCTCATTTTAGTAACTTCGGTAGGTTTTGATTGTAATTCTTTTCAACTTCATGAAATATTTATCTTGTAAAGGCAGCAATGGATAAGAACACTGAGAAAAAAATGGGGTATGTTACAGCTTTTTATAAAACAGGTGTTTTAATTGTCTAAGCCTGCAATCTGTAAAAATATTAATTTTAACTTCCCCTTTGAGAAAATAATCAGGAATTGTTTAGGAGTTATGTTTTATTGATTATTCCCAGCCTTTATTTGTTTTCTACATGACTGTTACTATATCTGGATTTAACTATAATATTTATTAAGAATACAAATAAGCAAACTGTTTTCAACCTAAATAGGCCAGCACTTGAAAACTGGCAGCAACTGGCTTAAAACATGTCAACAGTGCTGCTTTCTTGGGATACCTCCTCACCTGCATGGAAATTTGTGACTAAATTCACTAACAAATCTGAGAGAAACAAATAAAATGATATTCCATGTCTTGTGCTTGCATAAATACATTTTTCAAAAAAGCATTATTTCAGGACTAGCAGGGGTCCTGGGCCCAGAATCATCTGTGTAAAGTGGTAGTTTTGAAAGGTATTTTAGTAAGTTGAACCAAATTCAGGGATGATTGGAAGGGTAAATTGGTGGACTTTGATCAGAAAATATAGATATATATATCAATGCATTTAAATAAAAGTCATCTCCCCCATGCTGGTGTGCAACAGTACAATTGCACAATTTACATGATGAAGACAGAATTGAGGCTGCTACTGAGAGGTGTTATTGAGATGCTGTAATAAAGGTATAGAAACAGAAAAACACTGAAAAAGTTTGAATAGCAGTAAAACTCCTTATTGTGTTCCATAAGGGAAAAAAATACCATTAAAAGGAGAGTAATTATTTTTTTTAATTATATATCATTATGAAGACACTGAAAGAGAAGTCTTATTAGACAGGTGGACAGGAGATGATTCTGTGTTTTATAGATATGTCTGGATTTCTTTAGATGATCATCTACCTATCTGTCATCAACTCCCCCCTGCCCCCCTAAATTTTGTGAATGCACTGATTGTTTAGCAACATTTTAACATACTCTTAACTTTCAAACATAGGAGTTGCATACAAGACTGGACCTTTGGTCTGTTTAGCCATTTTGTGGTAAAGGTCTGAGATACAACAAAAGCATTATTAGTGAAAGTAGCTTTATATTCCTTCAGTTTTCTGTCCTGACTTAATTTCGTTTGGTTTCATTGTTGTTTTGTGTTGTGTTGTTTTGTTTTGTTTTACAGATCCTTGGTCCATCTAATTTACCTCTGCTACAAAAAATTTAAATTCTGTTACTAGACATGAATTTGTCCCAAACCTATTATGGATCCGAGCTTATTTTCTAAATTCAACTGTTCTTCAGCAATGTCTTAATTAAAAAGTAAATGAGAGTGAAAATGAGAGAAGTTATCTGTCCATTGACAGTCTTAGTTCATAGCAAAAGTATACGATTGCCCTGTTATTTATTGAACAGTAACTGCTATGAAGTACAACAGAAAAATACACCTTCCCACATCTTTTTCTGTTCTCATCATTTAGCTGAGGTGCTCTACTGTAATGATTTTAATAATACTCATTTTAAAGCAGTCTAGGTTTATTGCATTGTTTCTCTTGTGTAGTAAATGACTGGTAGCTTATCCTGAACAGTCAGGAGTTGTTCCTGTTTTACCCTTACGTATGTGTATCCACACTAGCTATTCAGTGCTCCCTTAGTTCAAAGGAGAAGCTATTCTGCTTTATGACTGTATCTTCTTATGGCCTTACTTTACCAGTCTTCCCATTGAACATCTTCGCTGTGACAAACTCTAAAGGAGAATCTGGCGTCTTTCTGTTCTTGCAAACAGAGTGGATGTTGAATGCTATAAAGATCACCTTGGGTTTTTTACGAATTCTTTACTATTGGATTTTTGGAAGTTGAAGTGTAAATCATTGTAATTGTTGATTTTAGGGGTGACTCAGCAGCTTAAACCAGTTGAGAATATTATGTCCAAAGTCTTCACTTAAATTATAGGCTTGTATTTAGTGTTTAAGCTTTTCAACGTTTTAGTGCTGAGAGTTGTGGTAGTTATTCATTCAGTACACCTTTTAGAAGTTCCAGGACTGTTCCTATCTAAGCAAATGGGAGAAGGAGAGAGCCCCTGGTAGGTCCAGCATTACAAGATCAATGAAATCCACATTGGCTCTTATTTTTGCTTTTTGTGGTGATGGAACTCCCTCATTTTAGTTATGTGCCAATTTTATTTGGAGATACTGTAAATATTATCTACTAAATTTAAAAATCCATTTTAGTCCTGAAGAGGCTTACAGTGTCTTTTTAGTGGAAATATTTCTGTTAGCTAATGCTAATACTGAGTCAGCTAACGAATACTCACAAAGGATGAAACTACCAATTCCACACAGAAGGGAATTACTAATATTAGGATTCAGAGAACCTGATGCAAGCAAATACATATAAGAAAGCCTGTTCTTTTGTTAATTTCAACAAAGCAATCTCTTGGTGAATAGAGTATGAAGATTTAGAGCTGAAGAGTTCAATCTTACCTTACTTCAAGCACTTATAAATATGCAGTATGCTACAAAGACTGGAACGGTAGAGAGAAGGTGATAAAATGTATTTTGTACTGGTTTGTCCTCATGTTATTGCGCCTTGCTCAGCAGATTATTTATTATGTTAGTTCTTAATAAATAATTGATGGAGAACTGATAACACAAAATTTACTGAATATGTAGAGTGTTTTATTATAACATTAATATTCTACAGGTGTGTTTTATTGGTCAATTAACACATGCCTCAAGGTGTGGTATGATGTATGAGGCTGCTGGTTGCGTGCTGTGTGAGGTTTGGATTAGCGGGCTGGTAAAACACATCCTGGAGGGTCTTAATGGTGTTGTACAGTGAGGAAAGATGCCCTATATAGAAATTGTGCTGTGGTTTAGATATGCAAGCTAACTTTAAATGAGGAAGCATGAGTTCTGGAAGTAGGCTAACAATAGCAATGTGGATGTTTTATGTAAGTTAATTTACTCTGCTATTTGGAAGAAACTATCTTAGGGCTAAGGTGGTTTCCATTAATTTGCCATCTTTCCTGGAAAAGTTGTAAAAGTTAGTTTATCTCCCTCATACTTTATTCACAAGGCCATGTACAACACAAGCCTACTTGTTATCTCTGAGTGCTACTCTTAATCAAGTAATGGTGTGAATAGAGCCCAGAAAGTTTAAGTTGTATTTAAGCTTCTTTTAAAATTCTTCATCTAGTAATAGTTTTCATTATACAAAATAGATAAGTGTTTTGGGGGTGGAGTGGGTTGTTTTGGGGTTTTTTTGAGGGGTTTGGGTCTTTATTTTTGTATTTTTGTGATACTTGTTGGTTATTCTATACCTTTTGGAAAGGTTGACTTACACAGTATCCCTTGACTATCATTAGTCTCTTCCTTCCTTCTCTCTTGTCTTATTCTCATTCCATGCACAACAGAAGACGAGTAGCTTTAGGCTCACTTTTTGAGTAGAGTGCTTGCAAGGGAAAATGGAAAACTGCAGCGTTCAATGTCTGTGTATTCCTAGGTGAAACTGTCTTAACTGCATGCAAAGGGCAGAGAGCTCCAAGAGCAAAAGGATGTCTGCAGTAGATCAGACCAAGAGTCCAGCTGACCCTGGAGAAATCAACAAAGACAACAGGCAACAGCAAATGCTTGAAGAAAAAGTGTAAAAGCAGAGCAAGCATATTGATATTTCTGTAGGTATGGCTCTTCATATTTTTCTCTGCAGTATAAGAACTTCTTAACCAGAATATTCAGACCATTTTGCTTAATAGCTCTTGAGGGAGTTCTCTTCCATTTGTCTAAGAGGTTTTTAATCTTTTTACATATTAACATCCAACCTGTCCTTTTGGAATGTATTCCATCATTTTAATTTTGAATTGTGTGGGGAAAGTTTGATTTACGTCTGTGCTCTTTATTTTAAAACTGCTGCCACATGCTTTCATTGCACACCCTATGGGTCTTGTGCTACAAGGTGTGGTGAATTATCAATCTATATTCAGTCATCTTATGCTCCCTCAACTGTGTTCTTATCCATGTTGAAGAAGCCTCAGCTGTTTTCTGCTTTAAGCAAGTTTTGTCACCTTCTTCTTCATTCTTTTCAAGTAGCTTATGAATATATTAAATACCAGGGGCTCCAGCATGAACTCTATGGCATGTTACTGAGTTTCTCCCTCAATTTTTAATCCACATTTATTCCTAGCTTGTTTGTCCTGTCTTCCACCAGCTTATTAGCATACAAGGGAAACTTCCCTTTACCTCACACTAAACCTGTCTTTATTCTCGAGTAGAAAGTTTTGGGGGAGTCCAAATGTTATCGTGTGCATGAACTTTATTTAAGGTGTAACTGACTTCTCTGAAGAATGCTTTTAGGTTTTAGAAGTATGATTTCTGTCTGCAAAAATCAGGCCGACTTTTTGCCTGTTAGGTTCAGCCACATAGGTAATTTCTTTCACATATTCAGCCACTTTGGCCAGTATGGAGTCATGTTTACTTATTAGTATTTCTACATATTCTGACTAGAAACTTTTCAAACAACTGATACCATCTTTGCCATGTTCAAGTGATATCATGTTGCCACGTTAACTGCAGATGAGAATGTGCTGGACACAGTCACCAGATGTTTTGGCAGTCTGCACTGGACATTGCTGCGCGCTGGAGCAAAGGAATGGAAACATCATGAAACAGTTTTTATAATCTTTTTCTCTGGAGGTAGTTCCCAAAATTTCCTGTCTGCTCTGTAACAGAAGAGGTAGCACCTTTAGGGGAGGTGGAGGGTGAAAGGTTTATATTCAAGTAGATCTCTTCGCTCAACTCCCATTCAAACAAGCTGATCAGCAAAGTAGAAGCACTGCATTTACACTTCAGCATACCTGCTCAAAGCTGTTTCCTTCTGTGCTGCAAACGGACTACTTAGAAACATTATTTTTACTTCAGCAGGTGATTACCTGATTAAATGTTATACCTGATTAAATGCTGTAAAAAGTATTTAAGATCATTAGTGGTAACAAGACTAGCAGAAGAGCAGTAGCATGTAGAATAAAAAGAACCTCCTGCCCTCTCCTGCAACTCTTCTGTGAAGAGGCAGGTTGAAAATGAAGATCTTGAAACAAGAAACTGGACCAGTATCAAAAGCATTATGACTTGCAGAATTTCAAATCAATAGCATAAGCCAACAAGCAAAATAATGACAGTTAATACCGTTAATGGAAGCTGATTTTTCCTTTGTGTGAGAAGTCCAGACCATAAATGTTATTGCTATGACTGAAGTGCTTACTTGATGTATAGAACTGGACTCTGTACATGGTGATTTTTCTGGTTTGTTTATCTTGCTTTGCCCTGAGCTTGCTGAAATTAGTGGAATTATTTAGCAAAAAGAGGTTATGAGCAGAAACTGGGGGACCTGGTCCTGGAGTTTGGATGGGAATACTACCTAGCATTTTCACTGCATGTCAGGCTGAGTCTTTAAAATTAAGGTAATGGAGAGAAAAGAAGTGCCTCAAGGTTCGATTGAATGTGGTTGGTTGTGGGCTGCAAGCTTGTGCTCACTTACTGAGCACTGAATTCTTGCTGCCACATGGATGGCAGCTGCCGCACTTCTCCAGTCAGCTCCTACCAGTCTCAGTTCTGACTCGAGTCATGAAGACAGTTTCTTTTATTTATTCATTCATGCGTTTATTTAGTATTGACTATTGTTTGGTCTTTTCTGGGAGATAGTTTTGTTTGTACCGCTTCTGGTAATGATCCAAGTTGTGTATATGTGACCACCAATGGGGGCGAGCTGACCTCTCAAAACTAGGTGTAATTTGCCCTCACTGTCAAAGGTTTTCTTATTATTGTGTGGCTGAAATTAGCAGGCTATCTAGAATGCAAAAGTCTCTTCTGAGTCATCTGAATTATTCTGTTCTTCAAGATCAAAGCTCTGCTCAAATAAAAAAGTTGTGTTCAGATGGTTATTTGAGACTTTTGATATTTTGAGGGGGGGTGAAGGTGTCTATGTGCCAAAACAATGTGCTATATAATGAAGTACTTCTTGCAGGAAAAAAAACTTGCTGAACGTTCATACAAATCATTTTGTGACTGACTAACTTTTAAATGGAAAATATTGTTGATAATTTATTGGGCAGGCAAGAATCTTTTTTAGCCCAAGACTGTCTGAAAGATGAAAGGGCATGATGGGAAGGTGGCTTAGCAAGGGAATGTGAAACCTAGACAAGATACATCAGTACTGCTCTTGACTACAGATGAGCCAAAGTTGTTTATAGCAGATACCTCTGAGCAAAAAGTTTTTTGAGGAAGGCTGGTGTTTTGCCTGTCAGATCTGCTTCAGGTCTAGTGATTATCAACATCTTAGCTGCTTCAATTCCCTGATGAACTGCCTTGAAAACATGAGTTTTATAAATCACCTCACGACACTGTACTACAAAGCCCTGATGATCAGCAATGCAGTGACCACATTTATGGGAAGAAAAGACATCGTTTCTGGGAATAACGTGAGAACATATCAACTCCACACATCTTGATTGCAGACTCTGCAGGTAGCCAAGGTTTCTGTGGCTTACTCCTTGACCTTCACCTTCGCTTTCACAGACTGCAAACTTCTTAGACACATCCATAGTATGAACTGCATCTTAATAGCTAGACTGCCTGATGGAGAGATTTCCTTCCATTCTTAATTGGGTGATACCTGTAGCTCTGTCATCCAGGATGATAAAGATTTGCTGCTTCCTATTTGCAGTTGCATGGTATCTCTGGGGAAAGTATGACAATTTATAACAATGAAAAGTGACTTTAGGGTGCATATTTACATTATAATATTCTATAAATATTCTGCCACTTTTGACAAATGTTAAGTTGTGCTACTTTTGCTTCACTTTCTATTTTTCTCGTATCTCTGTACTCTTTTAAACCTGCAATAATTTTTGCTACCTATTAACGAATAATAAATACTAAGTTCAGGTTGTTCTCGCAGTGTGCTTTCCTAAGGAGAGGGCATGGACTGGGTGGCAGATCAGATGCCTGCGTTAGACACATATCTTCACCATGATATTCCTATCTACCAAGTAACAGATTCCGAACTGGTCTGTTCCCCACCCCCTCCCCTCCAGCACCCTTCCCACACCATACGCATTTCTGTAGTGGTAAGCAGAGTTTGGTACTGTGTGCATTACTGGTTATTGGGTATATTGCCATTGTTGCTTGGTCTGCTCTCTGCACTCTATTTATATTTCTATATTCTTGCTACTTTTTAATATTATATTAGTTAGTATAGTTACTTAATTGAATGCACAGTTAATTCCTTTTTTTTTGTCTTCACATGGATGTGCTGTTCTGCATGTGTTTTGACCGGTTGTGACTCTACAGCTGTAAATTCCAGTAATTTGAGAACTGAGATGTTGCTGTAATTAACATCTGTCGAACCCAATCTCAGAACCTCATAAGAAGAAAAAAAAAAATCATGGAATTTGGAGAAGAAAAAGATGAACTAGGCCTTCAAAGTCATGTTCACGCTGAAGAAAAATTAGGCTGCTTTGTTTTGGTAGTCTGGCTCTAGTAAGTTGAAATACTGCAGGAGACAGCCATTTCCACTATTTTCATTTCCATACAACATCTCCTATTGAAATTCCTGCAGAAGTTGGACATGTTGCTTTGCCTTTTGTACTGGTTTTGGCTGGGATAGAGTTAAATTTCTTCACAGTAGCTAGTATGGGGCTGTGTTTTGGATTTGTGCTGAAAACAGTGTTGATAACACAGGGATTTTTCGCTCCTGCTGAGCAGTGCTTACCCAGAGCCAAGGGCTGTTCTGGTTCTCCCCCCACCCAGCAGCCTGGGGGGCACAAGGAGTTGGGAGGGGACACAGCCGGGACAGCTGACCCCGACTGACCAAAGGGATATCCCAGACCACATGATGTCACGCTCAGCAATAAAAGCTGGTAGAATGAAGAAGGAAGCAGGGGATGGAGTGATGGCATTTGTCTTCCCAAGTAACCATTATTCAGGATGGAGCCCTACTTTCCTGGAGATGGCTGAACACCTGCCTGCCAATGGGAAGAAGTGAATGAGTTTCTTATTTTGCTTTGCTTACATGTACAGCTTTTGCTTTACCTATTAAACTATCTTTATCTCAGTCCAGGAGTTTTCTCACTTTTACCTTTCTGATTCTTTCCCCCATCCCGCTGGGATGGAGTGAGTGAGCAGCTGCGTGGGGCTTAGCTGCCTTCTGGGGTTAAACCATGACACCTTTATAAATCTCTGTTCCCTAGTCACAATCTGGAAAGAACATTAGCTGCCTCCTTTGTAAGATGCTATGAAACCTACTGATGAAGACTCTGTATTAGTGGTGGATATTATTGTTCAGTTCCTGAATGTGTGCACCAGAGGCCATGAGGCTGTAAGATGACCTAAATAATATTGTTTCCACTGTTATGCAATTTGTTTTCTACTGGTTTTGTTATTTCTACAAAGTAACATAAAAGAATACAAATTTTTGGAGGTGCCTTGATTAGCTCTGCTTTATATCGGTATGGCAAATTCCATTCTAGAGATTAAAATGCTGCTGGGCTTCGTGTCTAAATTTAAAGGAAAAATTTCAGGTTTACATACTTGTGCCATGTGTTACTGAACTGTGATATCATCATGTATGCCAGATTTCAATGTCCTGTTGAAAATGCCTGTTGTCAAGACATTGGATATCAAGGGATATTACATCCATTATAGTAGTTGTCAGTTCATTAAACCCAAAGATTAACAAAAGGCAATGCAATGAAAAAGCTATATGGATTAGTGTGTCCTCTTAATTTTAATTTTAAATTTTTTTTTATCTATTAACACTTGTCATTATTTTTAAGTGACACTGTTGCTACTGGATCAATTTTACTTTCAAAGCAATGATCAAATTGTGTAGATCAATATAAAAAGATCTGTCAAATCTAGACTGTTGATAGGTTACTTCTAAATATAGTTTCCTGCCATCTTGTAAGCTATCATCTTACAGGTGGTTTGTCACATTTACTTGCTATGATTTTCTGTGTAAGAGATCTTGGGAAACAAATGTAGACTATCAATCTGCAATTACTGTAAAAGTTCTTTGGCATCAGGTTACTGGATCCCATTTCATTTTCATAGAGCAAGACTTTAAAATTCTTGGGGGGGGGCAGAATATCTTATTTTTATCAGTTCAGCTGTTCTAATGTCTGTCTCTACAGCTTTTCTTCAAGACGCAATGATGTCTTATTAATGAAAACTTTTAATGAAAATTGTTTCTGCAAAATTCTTCGTAAGAATATATGGTGCACCCATCTTCCTCACGAAAAATATGTTTTGTAAAAATGTATATACAGACACTATAGGGTATTTTTATAAATCGTTCTGGTACATGTGACTCTACCTGTAAGTATCTGTCTTATATCAGCTGTATATAACTGTAAAGGCTAATGGGTTATCATCCCCTTAAGTTACTCTGCTATTACTCCCATTTCCCCCTTTATGGTTAGAAAGAGAAAAGGCCTAATTAGACTAAGCAGAATCATCTGCAAATGAAGCAGGTAAAGTGACAAGAGATAAACGAGGCTATGTTATCTCAAGCTAAAAATAGGAACCTGCAAAATGAAAGAAGACAGGAAAAGGATGGTTTGAGGGTGTGAGAACTGGTCAACTTTAGACTGTTAGTGCTATTGAGCAGATGCGAGTTGAGTTATACTATCTGTTCATCCTAAAACTCATGGGATACAGCAAAATTCAGGAAAATGTTTTAGTCAACAAGTGTGAAGGAACCTTAATTATGTATCTGGACATCTGTATGTTAATTTTTTCCAACAGCTTTATTCTGTTCTAAATTGATTGCTTAAAACAGGGCTAAATATCATCTTAGCACTAAAGTATAAATAAAAATCAAATTTTTTAAGGCTGAAGAGAAAGGCAGGGCTAAGGATATCTGTAAAGAAAGAAGCCATAAAGCATTAGAAATGAATTGTAGAAGCAGTAATAACACAATAAAGTGACTTTAGTTATGTTGTTCTGCAGTGTAAGGCTGGTGCGTACTGTACTAGAAGGTATGTTAGTCATTGTGGTTCTGCACAGCTGCTTTTCCTCCTGAAAGCTAAGAGAATAAGGCTGAGTAACCAGGCTTCCAACACTGCAGTACTGCAGTGAACGTATTAAAAAAAGATTTATTTTCAAAAGAAACTGTAATGTCTCACCTCTTTCAATTTTTTTTTTATTATCACCGGAATCTGTAACTTTCTTAATAGGTCAGGTTGCAGGTTTTTGGATGGTTTATTTGTACAGAATAAGCAGCTAATCAGATCTTTTGGCTTAATGCTTCTAGCCTCTTTTATGGCTCATCCTACCTCAAAGGTACAGTTCCATATGTTAACTAGACGTCAGGTTAATGGACTTTGGCAATCTGCAAATTACATCTCTAAATCTACTTTAAACTTAACTAAAATACACGGTATGTACTGTCTTTTAAAAAAGCTCTGTTAAAAGCCAAGTAACATACTAAAATGACAGTAGTGTATTTCAGATGTTCGTTATGTTTCTGATATTTTCTGCATGGTTTTCTATTTAGATAAGCTACAGGCAACTATTTCATACCAAAAAGAGAATCAATCATCATCATTAGATGTCAGAACAGTGATTTCTCTCATGTTTCCATGGAACTTGTTCCCATGAAGAAAACTAAAGACAAAATTAAACAAGCTCCTGAACTAATCCCAAGTAACGGAATCTTCAGAAGTTAATGTTTCTTCATTTTTTAATTTTTTTTTCAGCCTGAAATACATTTTTCACTTTTATGGTTTTTATATCTTAGTAACAATAAGGCATATTCCTCTTTTGTTATAGTATACCATTGGAATTGCTTCACAGGCTATTTCAAAAGTGAAATGAGCAGACCTGCCACACAACAAATTACCTCATCTAAGAGATTGGGTTTTATGTTTTTCTAGCCCGTGTTTCCAGCTTGACCAGTAAAACTGTATTTGTACCTAATCTGAGGAACACTGGCAGCTCTGAGGGGAGTCTCTGAGCTCAACTTCTGTTTCCTCCATGGCACGTGGAAATGCGATAACCAGCAGTACGCTCTCAGGCCAGGTAGCCTTGCCTTGTGCCTCTGCAGGTTGCTAGTTGGAAATTTCTGATACGTGATCAGAAGTGAACGATACAGTATTCTTTGCCATTTGTGAGGGGCATGGTATAGGACCAAAGGAGTCATTGGCAGCAAACGGTGATGGAGCCGTGGTAAATGATTTAAGATATGAGGAAACTTCACTAAAGATATTTGTAGCTTGATCAAAAACACATGTGGTTTTTGGAACTGACCTTTGAATCTCAGAAGCGTGCTGCTCCAAACCAGAGGGCACTGCGAAGAGCAGTGCCCTGACATCAAACAGAGCACTTCGCGTTCCACTCAGACCTTCATCAGGTATTATCAGAGTACATCTTCTGTAGCCACATTTTTCTGTTTAAAATGTTGTGTACCTCTACTGGCACCTGCTGTGATCAGGGAAAATGGGATTACATGTAATCCTAACTCGGGTGGTACAGACAATGAGCTTACACATCTCCTGGAGCTATACTTTCTTGCACTACCAGAAATTATAAAAGAGCCCAGGGGCTAATCAGTCATCAAGCTCATGCAAAAACTAGGGAGAGAGGAAAAAGAAAATAACAAAAAGATTTGTGCTGCTGTCTTAGTGATAAGCATTAGTAGAATAACAGCTAAATTCTTCCCCTAATAAAATAGACGGAGGGTAGAATAGCTTTCTCTGTGAATTTTTCCTGCTAACAGCAACTGCAGTTCAGCCATTAAAGGAACAGCCCAGAGCATTTTCAGAGGAAGATTTCAACTGCCCGTCTTTTCCTGAGGAAATTTTGTTTCCTGGTTGTTTACTCCTGGTGTTTAATTTGGAGTTCTAGAAAATATCTATCAACCTGTATATCAGATAATCAGCTAGCTTAGTTTAATTATATGATTCATTCACTTATTGTTGTGTGATGTGTAGCAGCACAGTAAAAGAACACATATACACATCAAACTAAAGAAATTTAGAATCTTAATAGGTAGATTGGAAGAAACTTGATGTTGAAGACTGCAGCAAAGATGAGGCTGATGAGAAGTCTGTCCCTTTGAGATGCTGAGTTCTCTTACAATGTGTTTAATAGGAGCTGAATATACAGAATTGGGCACTGAATGATTTATTCACTGGGTTGTTTTCTAATGAGACAGAAGAAAAGATCACAGATGAGAAAAGTAAAATATTCAATAGTTTTGTGATTGCTCTCCAGAAGATAATCCTCACAGTTAATAAAATGTGATGATTGCTCCCAATTTAGGTTAGGGATTTTTTTTCTAAGCTCTTTCAGCCATTTAGTATGAAAAAGCAAAAATTAAACATTAAATAACTTTTTTTACAAAAAAGTAAGATTAAAATCCAAGTTCATTAGGTTTTCTTATAGAGCAGAGAGGCTGTGAAACTTCTTGTAGTAGTCAGTTTCCTATCTCAATTCTACTAAACTCAGGTGTTCAGAAGGCAAAATAATTCTCTTAGGAGAAAAATCTTAAAGTGATCTTAATTTTTATTTTTCCTCCCTAATAATGTCATGATTTACAGTTTTTAGATAGATAGATAGATAGATTCTGCTGAGACTGTCAACAGAAGGGAATTGATAAGTATCCTGCAGGATCCCTTTGTAAAGTTCTCAATAAAAGGCAGTTTGCACTTTTTAAGTGTTCCTTAATTCAAACATACTACTGTAGCCCCGCTGCCAGCCATCATCACCCTCACCCTAGGTAGTCAGCAAACAAGGCTGACAGTACCTCTCTTATGTTTTGTTTTGGTTTTTTTTTTTCTTCCAAGAGGTATAAATTTTAAAGACCTTCCTAGCGGAAAACTCTGGCACTAGAAAAAACAGATGGAAAAAATATAGAGGGTTTTGTGATAATCAGATTAGTACACACAGTGCTGTATAGTTTTTCCCTGTGCATTTATTGAAAGATGGGTATAGATATTGAAATTTTTATCAGACATTACATTACAACTCTCATCCAAGTCTTTTTTTACAAGCCCAATGTAATACTAATAAAGCCATGCTGCGTTATATAAGCAAAACATGCTGCTTCTGATTCTTGCAATAGGCTGTGGAGATTTTATCACAGACCTACTTAGCAAAATGATAAAAATGAAATCAGCTTTTTCTAAAAGGTTCTTTTTTCCCTACATTCTGTGTGCAATTTGCAGCTGTTAACGTTGATGAAACACATATACAGAGGAAGAATTGAGGAGGAGCAGCTGCACTGTTGCCCCAGATAATTCATTGAACGTGTACTTCCACATAAGTTTTCTATGATGGGAGTGAAGGCAGCAGCACCTCAGGAACTCATGCAAAACTATAGAAGGGTGCTTTCTTAGGCAGTCACACATCAGCACCAGAAATTCAAATTAATTAACCGCATATGTTGAATAACAAGTTCTATGATAATAAATCAGATACCATCATAAACGTTGTTCTGTCTACCTTGCTGCTGAAAAAGTTAAGCTCCACTGGAGAAATGCAATATTAAACATGCGAGAGTTGAAGTATGAGACATTCAGCAAATGTTGGGCCAAAATACCTGACTAGCATGTTTACATTTCATTCATCATCCTGTTCTGTTATTCTGAATGCCTTTTTTTATATGAATAAGGTGAAGAGCAAACTTACTGGTATTTTTGTGAGGATTTACAAGCTTTCTCAGAAGCCCCTCCATTTTTTTGAAATGCCAACCTGCTATTTGCACTCTGCACAGCTAATTGTCCATCTGCATTCTGCCATAGAGGCCACTTTCCAGCAAAGGTGTGTGATTGCTGGGGGAGAAGAAAAGGAGGAAAACGTCTTTTATGTCAATCTTGTAGCTGCAAGTATGATAGCTTGTTCAGTCTTACCCAGTTCAGTCAGGTCATGCTCACTAATCTTAGCTGGAAACTCAGACAAACCAGAAACCAATCCACGAGGATGCACTTCCTGAAGGCTTTTAACGTCTCATTCCCTTCTAGATACTTCCCTTCAGAAGAGCTTTTAATAAATACTTCACCAGTATAGGGCAATTATGTTCTGTATTAGATGCACTTGTGAACATGCTAGAGATGCCAGGTTTATCCAAAATTTGGCAATACATGGGATATAACTAGGGGTGAAATCCTTCTCTCTGCTAGCTTTGATTTAAACAGTTTCTTTGTAGGTAAAGTTGTGACAGATTACAAAGTAACTGTAGGGAGCCTGCAGGTGCATGAACAAGGGAGTGCTTGGGTTGCACATCCATCATTTCCATTGCTGCTATTCCCCCAAATCTCCATTTCTGCTTTCTATAAGGTATATTTAAATTAAGAACTCAAGACTGGGATGGTGATGATCTGTCTGACCATCAGCACATCTAGTATCTGACATGTCAGATCAGTTATTCCTGTACTGCTCCTCTCTTTCTCAGCCTGTCCTGGCAACAGTCACCATCATAGCTGCTTTACAGAATGTGCACATCAGGAATAAATTTTGCCCTTAGATAATATTCATATGTCCATAATCAGACATCGTGCATCAAAATGTTTAAACTAGTTGCCAAAAGAAGAAAATAAAGTATGTGTGACTGATGAGCCAGCTGAACAGGTAAAAGAATACAAATGGAAAGCTTTGAGGATAGTATGTATTGCGGACTTGTCTCAAAGCCAGTTTCTGTTACTGATGGAATAGCATCTAGTAATGGCAGCGCCTTATCAAGTTACTGTCAATTTTCATGAAATTATTAGCATCACAACACAATTTTCAACTTTTGTATGTCATTAGGGAAACCTCACAACTTCAGTGGAGTCTATTTGCAAGGAAGCAAAGAAGGTAAATTTTTCTGGAAGACAAATCAGTTGGTACGTTGTTTCATAAGGATAAGACTAGATTATCTTGGTTTTGTTAGCAAGCAACAACAAAAGATTGTATGGGTATATATGGCTGAGATTAAGATGCAGATTTCCAGGAAAGGAGGACTAGTAAGAAAGACATACCGACAGATGACTGGTGTCATGCTTTCCTGGGGAAGAAATTATTCATGCTTTCAAGCTTTCGGATTTTCATTATCTGTCCTTCTGATAATTTGTTGCATACCTGGTTTTGTTTTCTTAATATTCCTCTGAGGAGTTTCTGAGCCGTCAGGTTGGAGCTTGTGAACATAGCAAAGTTTTGTATCGGGCCAATCAGCAGGGTGTTTAGGCTTTGTTAGGTACAGCAGGCTTCTTGCTGCATCCACCTGCTCTTGTCTTGCCTTGTTAGCTGCCTGGGAAAAGAACCATTTCCCTTAAAAACACATATTTGCTATGTTGCGGTACAGTAAGATACTGGTTATTGGTGCCTGTACAGACAGCAAATTCACAAGCAGCTATGTTTATAAACACTACTGAAAAATAAAAAATAGATGGGAAAATAAGAGGACACTTTTAAAATAAATGTTGATGCCTCAGAAAACATGTCGTGTGCACAATGTGCCTTTAAAACTCTCGTGTTTGATACCCATCTTTTCTTTAGATGTGCATTGTTTGCATGTAAACTTATCACTAAGGTAAGCTTAAATATATTTAAAGTGATCATCAAATAGCATTCCGTTTTAAACACTTTGACAAGTCTTCACAATGTCATTGAAAACTAGGAGTTTCTTAAGAAAGAGATGCCCTTGGAATAAGGCTGCTAGAAGTTCTCACGGATTCTACAGTTCCTTATCCTTTTTGCACAGCGTACAGTTCCATTTTGGATTTTTCTTGTTTTCAGGTGTACATGTTGCATGTACATCATCAAAATGTCTGTTTGAATAACTCCTTGATACTATTTCATATAGCAAATAATTTTAAAATGTAGAGGTTTTAATTGTTATACTTTTTAAAGCTTATCGCCCATTTTAGGGTAGCTTTTTAATTGTTATACTTTTTAAAGCTTATGGCCTATTTTAGGGTCACTTCATCAAATGGTATGAAGCATTTCACTCCCTCCCTTCATCTCTGCTCCTTCACTTAGCTAGATTTGCAGTAGATGCATTTAGCTAATAGAACAAGAAATTACAAGTGTATGAATAATTGTTTTTAAATGCTATTTAAAGTACTATATATAGCATGAGTTTCCTGGAAATCTTTCCATATACTGTTTGGTAGGAAATAGTTTCCAAGCAAGTTACAATGTTAATTTGATAGCTAAACCCTTCCCAATAGTCATATACTTGATTTGCTTATAAAAGAAATCCCATTTTAGGCTGAGTGATTATAATCAATTTGCTGTTACCAAGTTATCAGAGAAAGGAGCCATACCACATAATAATATGAAAACCCCCAAACAATTAATGTTAGCAAAAGCACTTTTAAAATTCAATTTTGAAATGCACAATTTAGGTCATTTTTTATCACATCTACTCACTAAAAATCCAAAGAGAGGTTAATATGATAAAATGTGGGACTACTTAAGCTGTTAATTTTCTAGCCAAGTTTAGATGAATATCATGGACCGGGATGCTAAAAGCCATCTAACATAAATGTTTAATGAACAAATAAAGCTGTCAAAGGCAAATGTGCATTGCACATTATGTATGTATTTGATTTGGGTAGATTGTGCAATTAGAATCATTGTCTGATCTAGGCTTAAAGGAAGTCTGTTTTCCACAACTTAGAGCTTTACTATTTTTTAATAGTCTGTTCACAGTCTGATTTTGTAGGCCTCTGGAGCATTGTGTGGCCTGTTTTTCAGGCCAGAATTATAGAACCAATGATCTAATTCTTCAGGCTTTCTAGGCTTGCAAATATTTTTATCAACTAGACCAAACTTCAGATATAAGCCTTCTACTTAACTTCTAAAAAAACCAGACAAAAGGACAAAAGTCTCCTTTTGCATCTAAATGGTGAATCTAAGTGCTGAAACTTCCCAGCCTGGAATAGTTTAAAGGATTTAACATAAAGTAGCAAATTCATGTGTAGTAGAAAATTTTGTTTCTACTTCAGCTGCTGCCAAGAAAACCCACAAAACGTCACTGCCACTAACAAATACATAGAAGATCCGCATTCTCTATTTAATAAGAAACCTTGAAGTGATTTCAACAATATGTTTTTATAACTCCCTAGAACCCCATGTTTTCATTTCTATTTGGATCTATTTCATATAAGGCATTATTGATTTTCTAGCCAGCATGGATCTTCGGGCAAAAATAAAAAAAATCATGATAAAGGCTTGCACTATGGATTCTTCCCATCTTTTTTTAGAGACCTGTAGAATGCTTTTGGAATGCTGACTTACTAAGTTTTTTCCAGGGAGGTCTAATCCCTAGCAAAAGCCTTATGTAGTGAGGAAAAAAAAAATCTTAAAAATTGTGTGCTGAGTGAAAAAATCTGTGATAACCTCTGGTGAAGGTGATTGTATGTGTATTCCTCAACGCATTAGTAGAAGTCTTAGAAACCACAGTAATTTCAGCAATTCCTTCTGTATAAAAGGGCATCATTTTTATTGCGGCCCTCCTACAAATGCTTTAATCAAAAAAGTTAACTTTGAGCCCAAGGACTTCATTTAACTAAGACCTTCTGAAAAGAAAATGAACATTTCTTTGGATAAAAAGATAATGTGACATTAAAGTCTGAGAAGTTGATGTTCAACGGTATAGAAATAAATGGCCAAAACCTGGCAAACAGCATGTTCTACAAGAAAATAAATTAGACTGGCATAACTATAGTGACTGCTGAATTTGTACTAATCATTTGTAAATGAAATCCTCTTTTCATTAGCATTTCCATGCTCACATGCATAATTTATGGCAAAGGTTTGCAGACACTAACACAGTTTTCATAAATTAGTAGTAATTTTGTTGTTGCTGAAACCTAGAGAGCTTTTTAATGCAGTAGGATTTTTACATATGAAGAAAACCATAACCTTCATTGCCTTAAAGTCAGATTTAGTGTTTAAAATGTATGTTATGGGCCTGACTTCCATTCTGTATTCCTTTTTATAGCAGTCTGTTTGAATGCAAAGTAAGTATAAAAAATGACCAGAGCTACCAGAGCAAAATGGTAGGTTTAGGCCCTATTCTCTGTAAAATGCTGGAATAATTTTCTAGGTGGGCATAGGCTGAGAGTTTTATTTATTTATTTGATGGCTGCTACAAAATCAATTAGAAGACGGAACTAACAGATGTCTAGCTAGCGAGCACCATATATTGGTGTCACTCACCTTGACCTTGTCTTTTTTTTCTCTGTTCCCCCCCCTGCTACCTCCCCATCCGTCACTCCCATCCCATTCACCCCTCAGAAATGTTTCCTTTCCATTGGACTGGGGCACACTGACACAATGATGTGGGGAGACTTTAAAGCTTCTGCTAGCTGGTAAATTGAAGAATATAATTTCCAAGGCAGATCTGACAATGTGTCATCTCACTGAAACACTACAAATTAAATAAAAATCAACTCTGTGAGTGAAGAAACCAGGACTGAAGATATCTGGAGGCAGAAGAGAAATAGGGAGGAAACTTAAAAAAAGATCCATTTATTCTTGGAATAGTTACATAGCTAATGCAGAAAGTTTGGAGTAGGTAAGCAGCTCCAGGGATTCAATACAGCTTTATCCAATAGGAGCAGGAAATTATACAAGCCCCTGAGTTTTTTTAAAAGTTCAGAAATATTGAAATTAATGCTTTTTAAACTATCTGATGTTGAGAATGCTGATAATTTTCTATTATTCCTGTAGCAATTTTAAAGGCAGAAGTTCTTTTAGGGAATCTGGCCAACTTTATATTTTGAAAAAATTGCATTGCGGTTCTAGTCCAGAAGTGCTGGATTATGCTTCTAGAAGTAGATTGAAAACCATAACTATGAATATTCATTTGACCACTTTTTGCAAATTAACTACATATTTTGTTTTCATTTTTCATGGTCTCTTTGGGCTTGCTTTCACTTGTACAAATGTACTTGAAATAATGGGGCAGTTTCTCAGAGCTGGGGTACTGCACTGTCAACATGGGCGAACATGGGCAGGGGGTCCGGGTTCTTCTTTACCTCTTTTCTTCTCAGCTATCTCTATCTGCTCCCAGTATTTCGGCAAGGGAGGTGAACAGAAAATCTTTTTCTGTGTTCCCATCTTCCAGCAAAACCTCCAGCAGACCAAAAATGGCTGGGACCAAACAGCTAAACTCAGTCAGAATATGATGAGATAGAATTGCTTTACATTAGAGAGTGTGTCTAAACGCTCTGTAGTGTTAGAAAGAAATGGCTACTCATGTGCTTTATGTGATTAGAGCACTGCTCTGTGAACTGCTTGGGAAAGAGTTCATTATGTATTATTTTTATGATGCAAAGTCCGTTTAGAATTTGTAGGATGCCTGCACTGTTGGTTTCAATGGATTTTTGCTTAGTGGGAAAAACAAAATAATACAGTATTGTAGTAGCACTGTGGCTGCTTCTGCATCTTATGAGATAAGAGCAGTATTTGGGCCCTTATGAAGTTATGTGACCACTAAAACACAAAGGAAATTAAAGACTAGAGAGCCCTTAAAATAGCATTATGATTTGATTCGCAAAAGTGAAGACACTTTGGATTATGGAAACAGCAACTTTCTGACAAAAAGTGCTTAAGAGTGGTGTAAAATAGATTTTGTAGATTGGGAACGTGCATGACATGAGATATAATACCCTGCACAATTTGGGATTTTTTTGAGAACAGATTGAGATCCTTCTCATCTGCTTCTTTTGACTCTTTATTTCTTGGGTTTTTTGTCAGTGTAGGTAGGACAAGAATATTACTCAACAAAGAAAGCAGATGTATTTATTCCAAGAACATTAGAATTTTAATTTCATAAGGAAAGCTGGAACAAGTCCCTCTCTACAGCTTTGATTGGGAGTGGGGTGAGGGACAATTTTAGTGCCCCTTTGCTGCCAGCATCAGCCTCAGTCCACCTGTGTGCTTATCCACCCACTAGGAACCAAATCTTCCTGCCAAGCGATGCCCTGCAGTAGTGGTGTAAGTCAGATTGGGGTTTCTCCCGTTAGTTATTTAGTATGTAGTACCAGCTGACTCAAGATGCTGTGCTGATACTGTGTTAGTGGTGGATGTAAATTGAATTGTGACAAATACATAGAGAAGTGTATTGCCTGAAGACTGAAATCAATGCTTGCATGTTCTCAAACAAAATTATTTTTTACTTGCACCATTTTTAAGTGAAGTCATTTTAAAGGGACTGCATATTTTATGTTTTATATACATTGGTTTTTTCCTGCAGATGAATATCAGAATAACAAATCAGCACTAGAGAAAGTTTTGCCATGCTTAGTGATTTCATTAGAAACATTTTTCTGCCTATATAATATGCAAATATTTCTCAGGAATATAGGAAACAAGTAAATTGGCTCATTTTACACTGAAATGTGAGTGTAAAAAGTCTAATTTTTTTTTTTTTTTTGCTGGACTGACTTTACATACTGAGTTGGTTAACAGAAATGTGTAAATGGAATTTTTTATAAGGTTCAGAACTTAAATTTATACCACCCATTACTTCCAGTGAAAGATCTGTCTATGTTTTTTGAACACCAAATTTCAAAGTGTTATTTGGGCAGCCTTAGTATAGGGTAATAAGGAAGGATTTTAGTATAGTGGTAAAATCTTACATCTAAGATAACTGCTTTATGAGAAAGACTAAATGTCTGTTTCTTTAAGCAGCATAGTATCATGTAGAATGCTTATAAGATTTGTTAGAAAATCAAACTTAAAAGACTGTAGTTTTCTTTTGAGAGATGCCTCAGATCACTACATTATAAAAAAATAATCTTAAAACTAGCTAAATTTAGTAGAAAGAACTCCCTCTAAAGTGTTCAAGCAGTTTAAACCTATTCTTTTTAAAATTCATTACTTAAGTGGAGATGAAACAAAGCTAAAAATCCTACATTCAGATATTAAAAACCTGAGAAATTAAAATAAACACTGAATTCTTCCTCTTGCTTCCCTTGTAAGAATACCAAAGCCCAACTTCCAAACATTTTAGGAACAGTTTAATTGGCCTCTTAGTATTTTAAAGCTCAAAATACCTGTATGAATATTATATAAGATTAGTTTTCACATGCCACTTGGTAGACATTGGACTAAAGTCTCTGTTCAGAATGACACTACTATACCCAGTGAAGCTGTTATGCATTAGTAGAAGTAGACCTGTTTGGCACACCAACATTTCCTATGGAGGAGTCCTGGAGAATTTATCATAAGATGAGATAACATTTTGAAAGCATCTAAGTAATTCAGAAGTAGAATGAAATGGAAGACAAGATCTCTGTACACCCACTTTTGAGAAATATTTTTGTTCTCTGCTTGGAATGGACCCAGAATCTTCTGTTTTCATGGAAACAGAAATGTCTTCAAGTATGTTTGGCTGTGTTAGCGTGTCTGGACTTATTGACTTAAATTTTTGAAAAATTTGCCTAAACTAATATAATTCCACTGAAATGATAGAATGGCTGTATAACAACACCCGAGGTCAGCCTTAGTGCTCTGAATCAATCTGTCCCCTGGCTAAAGGCGTGAGGAAAGGAAGCGGGTTGAGCAGACAAGCTGTAACTACATCTCTTGGCCACAGATAAGAGCAAGAGCATAGAGAAGTACAAGAAGTGAGTCAGTGTAGCTAGTACTCTGCAGCATAAATATACTGGGTGGGATACTGAGCAACAGATATTGTACTAGGCATAAACTCATACATTTAACGAGTTTGCCGTCTTCAGTGGACATTGTTGCTTTACATCTTGAGTAGCAAGATTCAGGCAATCACAATGCAGGCTTAAGATGGCGGTCTAAAAGTGACTCTGGTCATAAAACGAATACTTGCTGAGAAAGTTCAACCTAATTTAAACATAGTACAGCAAATGAACTTTGCTGTTCAAATCTGGACAGTGCTGCAGCGGGTAGATGCTGTGGGTGTTTGCAGTATGAATGACTGCAGAAATATCAACTTTGATATCAAAGCTAGCATATGGGAAATTACATCCTTAACTTGGAAAGCTCTCCCCGCCCCATATTAAATTAATTTGCTAAGCCAGAGGCTTTTTTCAACACATTCTTTTAAGCTTAGATGCTCTAAGGAGAGGAATTGCCATGAATTTTCTTAATATTTAGCCTGTGATTCCTTACATTCTACTTTTCTGGTTTCCTAATGTGAAAAGTTTAGGGGTTAGTTAAAATGAACAGGACAATTGCGTAGTAGTAGTAGTAGTAGTAGTAGTAGTGGTAGTAGTAGTAGTAATGATAATAATAATAAATACGGATATTGAAATGCCACTGAATTTGGGTGCCCAATTTTAGACTCCTCTAGAAGACCTGCATTTTAGTAAAAAGCACAATTGCTTCAAAAATCAAGCCTTTTGGGGAGGTGTCAAGGTGCCTACATTAATCCAAAGCTTGTGTTTATGATTTGGAACTGCACCCTTTAAGTTAAAAACTGGCATACTGGGCTTCAAAGGCACTCTTTTTCTCTCATTGCTGACCTTGTTCTTAAGTAAGAAGAGTTGAATGAAATTTATTGGCAGCTTCTGTAATTGTTTTGAAACCACTCTGCCTTCTCGCTTTGTAATTGAATAAGTTGGCAAAGCTTTTCAAAAGAGCATAGAAGGTCATTGAAAAAGAGCTGGCCTCAGCCTTACTTAAAACTACATTTGTTGACTTAGGTTACATTTTCTTTTAAAAACAAATTAACAATTTAAAACAATGGTACATTGATTGGCCAATTATAATGGAATTTCTGTGAAATTTATACAGCATTACCACCTCATTAATAACACATTAGTTCTTCATTATTGCATCATTACAATTAGCATCAGAAGAATTATTAATGTCTGGCCACAGCAAGTGTTACCAAAAATCATTCCCAGTCTGTGAAATTATTTGGCCCATGGTCATTCCACACATGCATTTTCTTTCAATGATCCAGGGTGCTCTTAATAACATGGCAAAAAAAAAAAAAAAATTAAAATGCTAGAGTCGCATACCTTTTGAGGCATTTGCTATATCGTATCCAAGGAGAACAAACTGTGAATACGTGCTGGGTAACCATGAAATCTCTTAGCCCCTTTCTTTTACTTTAAATGAGGTTCAACCCAGCTATGTGACTGGAGTTTAAAGAGCACTAGAAAGTATTCGGCCTATCTTTTTCTAGCAGAGGATTTTCTTGGCCTATAAAAAAATTGAAGGGCTTGGACAGCTATTGAAACTATTCAGTGCAATTTTTTGAAAAAGAGCAATTGCTGTCAGTTCCTGTTTGAAAAAAAAGTTTACATAAGCATCAAACCAGTTGAAATCTCTTTTGCATTCTACAGAATTAGAAAGATGATTGGGGAATACAATATTATGTTTGGAAATAATAAAAATTATAACCTGTTTTGAATTTAAAAAATCGAAGCACTTCTTTTTATGTCAAGATGAAATGTTTTAACCTTTTCAGAATTATTTTGCCTGGTTTTCTTACCGCGATGTTTTAGCAAGCTGTTTTAATCACTGCATCTGCATTTTTCACTTCAAGTTTCTGATCAAAACCCACCACTCCACTCCTCATGTATCTACACTACCCTTCATCCAGCTGATGGATTTGTAAGCTATGCAGTGCTCTTAGAAATGCAGTCTCTGCTGCTACTGATGTGAAACTTTTAGGATATGACCTAATCCAACAGTGGGTGGCAGAGTTAATATAGATGGTAAGAGTGACAGTGCTAAATGGGTTCCTAGGAATCTCTAAAGATGCCTAGGATGTCCCAAACAGTGAAGTTTGCTATCCAGGACCGGAGGAAGCTCAGTTCGATTCCTTGCTACCCCATCGTTCGGTAACATTGGGTGCATCACCCAGGGAGCTGAGACACGGGGAGACTATCTGCAGAACGAGGGAAAGTGTGTGTCCCTGCCTCTTGCATTAGCATAATCGCTTTACAGCCTGCCAGTTCACTTACTAAAACACTGGGGACTGAAAACACGCAGACAGAAAGGAGAACAAAGACCACTATGAGAGGAAAGGAGACCCTGGAAGTGGGGCACAGGGCTTGTAACTGGAAGACAGAAATGATCTGCCAGCTCTGGCACAGGCAGGGCGAGCTTGGCACAAGGAGACGAGAGGGAGAATCAGCTTGTCAGCTGAGAGAGAAAGAGAGCTGACCTGGCAGCCAAAAGAGAAAAAGGGCAGAAGACCTGCAGATGTAGCAAGCTGCGGGGAAGAGAACTGCCCAGCTGCCTGCCAAATAACACTGCAGAGGGAAACAACCCCAGGTGATCTGTCTGTTTGAGTGTCTGAGATCATTTGTATTTTTATTCATTCCAGGGGCTGAAGTTTATGGAGTTCATATGGAAAGGATAGTTATCATGACTCCATTCTCCAGGGTGCCTCCTAGAGAAGCTTCTTTATGAAAAAGAATCAAAATGTTTCCTAAAAGTGCTTCTGAAAAACTCTAAAATAACTTTTTTTGCTCCCAGCTTCCCTCTTCCCTCCCAGCAAACAACCTCTTTGGATTTTTGGTTTCTACCTTCTATATCATGGAAAAGCTAAGCAGTAAAGCCGCAACCTTATCATGTGCATGAAATAGGAAGTAAGGTGCACCAACATATTCTCTTACCTGAGGAACCAACACACAGATGGAGGATTTCTGCTTAAAAAAAAACATGCGGAAACAAGCCCAAGCCAATGAATTGCTAATCCAAAGCAAACTACTCTTGGTTGTCAGATGTGTTTTCTAAAATGTTCCAAACAGACCCTGAAGGAGTTATAATTCATAAAGGAGTACCTGACACAAATACTTGATGCTTGGATTTTTTTAATAACTAAGCACACTCTGCTTTTTTTTTCGGATCTTGATTTAATTTGTCTCACTTTTGATATAAATGATTTGAACTTGTTTATAAATAACAAAAATGTCAGAACTAATACATTAGTTGGAAAAAACCCTATATTTTTTCCAGTGGTAATGGGGTTTTATTGTTATTATTTTTCATTTTTTCAGAATGTGTAGCAAGAATCGACAATATTTGGTGTTGGTAGTATAGTGAGGCAATCATAATGGAAATGATGTCTGTCTTGCTTAAAGATTCCCAGGAGAAGTATTAGGAGAAAAATACTCGCCCTAGATATGGAACAAATCAGACTAACTCCAGGCTAGATAAAACAATTTTGAGTGGTGTATGATGCATAAGCTTAATTAGGTTTTGGAAAAGACAAACTGCAACAGGACCCCAAAATAATAATAAAAATAGAATTTATTGTCAGTTTATGCCTAGGAAATCTAGTGACAGAAATACAAGATGTCTAATATAATACTGTTATTTGTATATGCCATGATTATAAGCTTTAAAGTTTCATGCTGCTGCAACCTTTTTGTTTGTTACCTGAGTTACACAGAGGAATTATGGAATTATTCAACTATCTGAAAGACCGTTACAGAGTTTTTCAGCTGAGTTTCCTAACTGAAAGAGCGTTTGCTAAATCTTGTTAGAATTGAGCACAGCCATGAACATACTGAAATGCCATCAGTTTGCAATATTTCTGTTTTGAAGTCTCTCCAGAGGTAAAAATAGTTGCAACTTTGAATGCCTTACAGAATCCTTGTTTCCATATGCCTAATGCCTCTAGAGCTAGGGGTCGCATGCAATGAGATAATTAGGATTATTTCAGACTAGATCAACATTGCCAGTAGAAATGAGTAGAATTTACTCAGATGAAAAGGCAGTACTGATAAGGTCATAAAAAGTAGAAACCATAGGGAGCGTCTTGAAAAATAATGGTATAAAAAAGGGTGATTTAAGACCAGGTTTATGTCTGACCTTTGTTTTGGTGCACAGTAAGAAGTTTCAAATGATGGCTAACTTAGGCTCATGGTTGGATGTAGTTACAGACCCCAAAATCCTAGGAGAACAAGGATTGCTCATTTAGTTCTTTCCTTTAGCCTATGGGAGAAGTGGAGAATAAATAGATAAATCCCTTAAAGGCAGTGTAGAATTTCCTGTATCCATGGAAAAGATTCAGGAAACAATTCTCTAGCTTCATATGAGACAATGTAGAGCACACCCTTTGTATTGGCTGGTGCCTATAAAGCACCATTCAGTTATTGTTAGTAACAAATGATCCAAATTAGTAAAAAGTCCTAAGCAAATTTGCGCTGCTTGAATTTTTTTTTTTTTTTTTTTTTTTTTTTTGTGTGTGAAACGAAATGTTACGATCTCTAGAGGTGTTCTGCATCATATCATCAGTAAACTCAGTGTCAGGTCATTTCTAGGCTTCTTAAAAATCTGTGGGGGTGAAAAATGTATGAAGACACACTTCTATCTAATTATACATATGTGTACATATGTATATATGTGTATATTTCCTTGGGGGAGAGGGAGATATGAGAAATGATTATAGCAAAATTGCAATGTAAAACTTCCAGAATTTACTTATTACAAGCCTGGTCAGACTAATCGTGTAGTTGCGCTGGCAAGTTGGACACTGAACTATAGTCTTTTTGGCTGAGGGTACTGTCAGCGTAGTAAGAACAGATGGAGCAGATGTAGCTGTAAAACCACTCCAAGCGCTTTTGCCAAGGTGCTACTTGCATACGAGGCCTGGGTTCTAGGATGGCCAGAAAGGAGAACTTCTTCCCTTCATTTTACTGGAGTGGTTTAAGTAATTTGTAAACTGGAGGAGTACAAATTTTTCAGACAGTAACAGGTGCAGTAGACTTCAGGGAGAGGCCAGAGTCAGCAGCAAATGGGAATGAGGATAAAGAAGCTGGCAGACAAATCTTAGTGTATTGATTTTAGCCTGCCAGAATGTATATTGGATGAGGCTGGAGACCTGCTGACTCTGTCCTCTCCTAAAGACTGCTGAAACATTCAGATTATGAGGCCTGTGAAGTCGCAAAGTCAGAAAGCCAGATTCTTATCAATAAAGTCATTCTGATTTTAACTGATAATCACATATGCAGAGATTTTCATTTTTTAGAACATAATATGGGCTAAGGAGTCAGTTACTTTTCATTGTCTTTTTGGATGCAGATTATTCTTGATGCTACAGTTTAAATGATGATGTTGTCTTCCTGATTAGCTGCTTGGGATCGCAATTTTTCCCTGTTTGTGACCGTATAATTTCCATTAATTCGGTGGGAAGAGGATACATGTATTGCAGAGAGAACAGAGTTCATGGCTTTTGGCTTGTTATTGTTCCCTGCTGTCAAGAAACAAGGTGAGTATTCTGGTCCAGGTCTTTTATTTCCTGTTTAGTCAACCACAACACAGTGTCTTAGTGGGTCTTTTTCAGGATGAATATTTTCAGTGACTGAAGAGACGCTGAGTTGTGAAACTTAGAATTCTGTCTGGATTTCAGATTGAATGACAAATCTGGTCCATACATTTGAGAATATAAGGGAAATTGCTCTCAAACCAGAGATTTTTGTGAGTAATCATGAATGGGAACTTACAGTTTTTATTAGGTTTTTTTTTTCTCTTTTTTTCTGAGATATCCCAGTTTAAGTTATCCTGTTCTATTTTAGAAATTAATGTCTTAAACTGTGGGATTGTAAAACACTATGTGCTTATTTAGCATGTCTTAAGGTTCTGTCAATATACTAGGGCTGTAGTCAGAATGTGAAAGCCACTTAGGTTTCATTAGGTGTCATTATCTTCTTAACACATTAAGTAAACTATCAGATTCCTCTTTATTCATCAGTATAGTATGTAAGGAATAATCAAGTGAGTGATTCAGAACCATGATTTAATTCACATAGTAAGGGAAATTTTTTGCAGTAAGTCATTTTCCTGAACTGCAAAACTGTAAAGGTAACCTAGTCCCATGGATTGCTATAGAAATTGATGCAAAGCTAACGTTGACCTCCGTAGGAGCAGGCTGCCTGTGATTAATGGGTTAAATTAGGCTTAACTGTTTTTTCCTGTATGCTCCAGGTGTCCTCTTTTTTTCTTATTTTTAAGTGTTTAAAGTACCGAATAATATGCACATTTCATCTTCCACACTGTCTTTTAAACAGCCCTCATAACATAATCTTAATTGTCAGTCATGTATGTTATCCTTCTGTTTAGTAATTTCCCTCAGGTCAGGTGGTAAAACGTGTTTCCTTTCAACAATAAAAGCTCATTCACCATGTGTGATTAGGTAGTGTAGGTGAGAGCTCTTCAAACAGCTTCTGGTTTGGTGGTTTAAGGTAATGGAGGAAGAGGAGATCCGTGCTTGATGTTTGTGTCTGATTTACAGCATCAGTAACTGTATTTATTGATGAGAGGAACCTATATTATATTCTGAAGTTATTTAGGTACACAGGTATGATTACATACATGATTCTTTCTTAATAGCTGTGAATGTTTTCAACTCAAAAAGTGAGTTCTTTCTTACTTTGCTACTATAGACTTACGCTTAAATACCAATGGTGTTTTGTTAATGAAAGATGATTTTGTTTTTAAAGGGTTGTCCAAGTCAAGTAGTTAAACTTGCACACTGATGTAGCTGAGGTTAGTATGCCTCTTGTCAGGACAAATGCTATATTGCTAAATGAAGCTACTTGTTCTTTAGAACTTATCTCCTTGTAGCAGACTCTGAATAGTCCACCTGGTCAGAAAATTCAGGTTTCTCTTTATGTCCAGAGTTGCTGCCCTACCTAAAAGGAATACAGGCTTGTCCCACAATTAATAGTTGCAGTATCTTGCTCTAAGGAAGCTTTCTCCTTCATAGGGATAAAATTATGCCTGTACATTGTAGTTGCATTATATCTGAGACCAGAAGCTGAAACAACGTGCTTTAGTTTCAGTAGTATCTCTTAATCAAACTTCTGTCACTGAAATACTGATTATTTCTAAATTGCATAGTAAAGTTTGGTTATCCTTTAATGAATAAGAAAATTATATACGTATGGGAGTTTCAGTACATATTGTGCTTTTTAATTTAGGTTTAAATCATATGCAAATTTTATTTCTGTTGCTGAACCTTTGTGATGGCAGGGGGTATTCTTCATAAGTATTGGGGCAGTTGTGCTGGTTTTGGCTGGGATAGAGTTAATTTTCTTCACAGTAGCTAGTATGGGGCTGTGTTTTGGATTTGTGCTGGAAACGGTGTTGATAACACAGGGATGTTTCGTTCCTGCTGAGCAGTGCTTACCCAGAGCCAAGGGCTGTTCTGGTTCTCCCCCCACCCCACCAGCGAGGAGGCTGGGGGGGCACAAGAAATTGGGAGGGGACACAGGCGGGACAGCTGACCCCGACTGACCAAAGGGATATCCCAGACCATGCGACATCATGCTCGGTATATAAAGCTGGGGGAAGAAGAAGGAGGTGGGGGGGACATTTGGAGTTACGGTGTTTGTTTTCCCAAGTAACCATTACACGTGCTGGAGCCCTGCTTTCCCGAGGATGGCTGAACACCTGCCTGCCCATGGGAAGCGGTGAATGAATTCCTTGGTTTGCTTTGCTTGTGTGCACGGCTTTTGCTTTCCCTATTAAACTTCCTTTGTCTCAGCCCATGAGTTTTCTCACTTTTACCCTTCTGATTCTCTCCCCCATCCCGCTGTGAGGGAGGTGAGCGAGCAGCTGCGTGGGGCTTAGTCGCTGGCTGGGGTTAAACCACGGCAGCAGTGTTGTAATGAAACTAGAGTGAAAGACTTGTTTCTAGTAGGAACAGCTTTTCTTCTCTAACTCTGTACTAAATAATTCCAAATCATATGACTGCGGTTAAATCATCTTTTGAGCTTGCATTTTTCCTTGAAGATGTCTGTCTAATGTTTAGTGTTCTACACAGTAAATGGTCTGTAAGGGAAGTGTCTCAAAGGGAATATCAAAGTGGCATTGTCACAGGTTCATTTGTTTACTTAGTTCTGAGAAGGTTATTGCAGCACCTTTTCATGAAAGGGCCCTGCAGTGTCCATTAAATCAGAGATTCTCCCATGTATATGAGAGAAACATGTAAGACACCAGGAGGGAAACACAATGGCAAATTAGGGTGATGCTGTTGGGAAATGTTATCTGGGACAAGTGGCTACCTGTGCACAAGAGCTACTTGGTGAACTGGTAATCACGCAGGGCTCAGGATACTGAATGAAACTTAGCACTGCCAGTCTGTTTGACTTTGCTTGAACACAAGGCAACTCATAAAAGACCCTCTGTGAAAGCACAGAGAACTGTAGAAACTCAAAGTATTGTGGTATTAGGGTCCATCTGAAAAAATCAGGGATTTATTCTTTTCTCTATGAAAGTTTTTCCTTATAGAACATTGCTTGGAAAATTATTGTAGAGAATGTTTCTGTGGTGTATAGAAAACTACTGAACTGAGAATGAAAGTAATTTAATTTTGAATAGAGGATAACAGGAAAAAAAATACACAATCAAAATTTGAGTGTTTAATAACTTCAGAACATAATGGTTAGTGACCGGCAGTTTAAACCAAGTTTTCAAAGTCGGCATGATTGCACTCTGTGATGATATGTCACAGCATCTGGAAATCACCCTAGAGCAAGATTTGATGAGAATTGATTGTAGCCTTATCATTGCAAGTTTGTTATCAGATGGGTGCTAACTCATGGCAGGTGTTTGTTTATCTTGATTAGATAATGCTGCAAAGACTTTGTCACATGGCTGGAAAAATGAGAAGATTGCATGGCAATCTTCATGGCAAGAAGTGCATGCTGACAGGGGATGTGTCAGAGCTAGTTAAAAAAGAAGAAAAGTTGTATTTTGATGCATTTTAAGGAGAAAAAAGAATGCATTTGGAACACTTATGTTGTGGGGTTGGTTTTTTTTGTGTCCGTACTTTCAACTTAAGTAGGTTTACCACTAGTTTGCTTATTGCATGCACCAGATATAGTAATACTATCATATTTGCTAGACATTCACAGAAACATATACTTGTGAAGGGCATTAATATGCATACGTTAATGTTATGCTGACAGTGGTAAAAGAACTTGCTAATAGAGTCCGAAAGATGGAAAGAGTTGAGAAAAAGTGGGTAAGTAAAATGATAATTTTCTTGTATATTTTTAGCTTCCGTCGTAAAGGTTTTTATTCTCATGTCCTATTGGTCAGTACGAATCTAATGAGGTGGATGATAGGAAATGATGAAAGATGCTCTGCAGAGTGATGGAAGTCTACTTTCAAGTCAAGTTTCTGGCACACTAGATAGTTGGATGACAGCTGGAATTTGGTGCCCAAATTACACTGCACTAGCTATTCTAATGTGGTTGGTGTTTATATACCATAGTTTAAACAACTGTCTTTTGACAGGTAGAACCTAATTAGGTAAGAGGGTATTCCTTATTTCCTTACGGATTACCACGTTGTCTCAGAAATCAAAACACAAACAGTTTTATTTCAAAGAAAAATGTTATTTTCCCTTTAATGGAAATACATTAAAAACTGAACCTGTAAAAATCAAGAGATCTATTTAGATTATAAAACTCCCATTACTTTGTTTTTTAAGAACATAAATGAAGCTGTATTCTACTCTGCATAAATTGTAATGATCACAGTTGTTCATTTAATAACCCCAGCCACTAGACAGAGATGTCTTAAAAAAAAAAAAAAAAAATCCAAGTATATGAAAATATCCCATGTGCTCTGTAAATGAAATTAAAGATGGTCTTGTTAATTAATTCTCTAAGCTGAGATTTTTTTCTATGTTTATGAAATATAGAGGACTAGAATTTGGTAAAATTTTATTCATAAGTATATAAAAATACATAACTTCTGTAAATGTTTATATCTTTATAAAACACTTATTAAAGTACCAGCTAGGCTGTTTTATGAATATTTGAGGCTAGAAGAATGACTCCCATCAGCCTACTCTGGATTTTTCTGAGAAAATATCTTTCAGAAAATTTAATGGTACTTGAACCTACATTATTTGTGGAACTATTCCCTACTTCTGCCTGCCCACTTGCTCCCTTGATTGCTTTCTCGTACGCATACAGAAAAAATACCTTTTTTTTTTTATTAATTAAACTACCACAACACGTTTGTCTTAACACTTCAGTCTTGTTTTCCAGTCTCATTATATTCAGGTGGTGAATGATATGAGCTAGGAATTCCCAACACTTCATTCTCTTTGCTGTCACCACCCATAGAAAGCAAAGAATGGCTTCTCTTGAACAATATCCCTGAAAATAAAGCAGAAAAACTTCAGAAACAGATTTGGTTAACCATACATTAACCATAGGTTTTCTCAGGCAGTCAGTTTGTGAAAATAAGATGTAAAGGAATGTGTTTTTTTTCCTCTGATAGGAACTGTGTGCAAATCCGATGCTTACTGCGTCCATGGAATAAAGTGCTGAGGTTCCCACCAGGTATATCTCTTTGTGCCCCCTAGGAATATGTTTGAAGAATGTATTAAAATGCAGCAAGTTAGTAGACTTCATAGGAAATAGAAAGCAATGGAGATACTTTGCTACAGGTCATGTTAGTTGCAACACTGGAAGACATACTAATGGTGATCTTTGGAGTCTCAAGCAGACATAGGAGCTGAAAAAGTACAGAAACCAGGTTCCCCTGTATTGCCAGCTCTCAGGGCATCCTGAAGGAGACGATCTCTGCGATAATTTCAGGATGTCCCCAGAATTTATTTTCCTTTTTTTTTTTTTTTTTTTTTTCCCCTCGGATTCTTTCTATAATCGATGAATGTATTTGCTAGTCATTAAGACACTTCCTCTGAGCGCAGTAATATAAGAGCAACTGTACTGGGCAAACCTAAAGAATTGTCTAGTCCCTAGTATCCTGTCTCCATCCATGGCAATAACAGGTGACCAAGGAAGAGTGAGGACTTGCAGTGCCTGTCTCATACCTTGTGTATTAATGTTTTCATGGTGAGTCGGGGAGCTCTATATCCTGTACTGAAAGGTTGCAGGCCTTAGAATGAGTAGTATTTTCCCTGTTTTTCCATCATGGAAATCCATGCTGCCATAGTTCATATGACAATGAATATAGCTTATGGCTTTAAAAAATGTGAAAATTGCACAACATGTCACCATACCAAGATATTTTGTCTGCTGTGTTTATTGTTTAGTTACTGATTCAAGATTTTGCATTTTTTTTAGATCATTAAATTTGAATAAAGTTTAAATATACCTAATGGCTAGCTAAATTGGTTATAGGATATTTATGTCAATAAAGAATAAAATTATATTACAGAATAACATGAGTAGACTAAGACAGCTCAAATTGTCAATATGATGAAAATTACTCAAAGAAAGCAATTAAAACTCAAATCCATGACTAAATTACTATTGGTTCTAAGTACAGTGAATCCAATTACACATTATATTATAGTATATTATATGATCACGGGTACTGTAGCAGAGTGTCTTGTCAATATACTGTCAATAGAGAATTAGAAAAACAAATCTATCATCACACTGAAATAACATACAAATCCCGATCAACATTCTTCCAAGCTATTAAATGGCCAGAAAAGGTGGAAAGGAGCTGAAATGCACATATGAACTAACCTTACAGCCTGCAATTTTATATACATTTCTGTGATGAAGACCAAATGTAAACTTATACACCATGGTTTTTGATTGCATCCCACTGTAAATAAAAGTATGGAAGAAAACAAAGGAGAATATTTGTGAGAAATTCTGTAAAGATTAGAATTAACATTAACTTAGTATATGAGCCTTTAACTCAGGGTTTTGCAGAAGTATGCTTATATTGTTCAGTATAACTACAATACTGATATACCTATATTCCCACAGCCTGATAGCAAAAAAACCATTCACGGCTGAGGCAAAACTGGATCTCAGATGGCAACACGTACATTTTGGTGTTTGATTGTACTCTGCCCGTGTTGATGGAGAGTACTTATACAAGTATGTATAGCCAACCCTGCATAAGGCAGGGCTGCCAACTAGACAGTGATTCTTCTCTTTCAACAAAGCATAAACCATATTACCATCAAAGTCCTTTTACAGGTTTAGTGAGCTTGAGCTTTTTGGGGTTGGAAATTATATTAAATACTGGAACCTGCAGTGAGTGATTTAACACAGTAACAACCTTCTTGACTAAACAACCAGGGTTATTACTAAATTTGCTATCATGATAGGCTTTATTTTTAGCATTATCTCTTACAATCCATACTTCAGTTCCATGTCTTGAGATATTTGTTTTTCTTTTTTTTTTCCTGTGCTTTTTCAGAAGTAAACCTTACAGCCCCAGACTTTCATTTATGGTCAGTCCTATGAAAGCTAAATTCCATGTTAGCAGTAATACCATGCAAATCAGTGGTTGTAGTGGATGGAATTTCATTTCATAAATATAACTGTAAAACTTGTAATAAAAATAGTGATGTGACTACAGCTTTTATATACTGAAACTCTGAAAGCAGCGTGGAACGCAGCTGCTTGTCATATTTCTGTAAGTCATGAGGACATACAACATAATGCACTAAAATTAGCATTTGTTACTTGATTATTTTTTTTTCTTTTTTTATGGATTATGGCACTGAAAGAGAAGGACCATAGAGCAAAACTCTTAGGTAAGCCCCCAATCATCTCCTGATTGATTTATTTGTTTTCCTTAATGAAAATTTAGTAATATGTATGTTTTGCATCTATTCAAACATAGCAGGATATAAAAGGATAGAATCTGCAGGAATTTCATGCAATATCCAAATAAATGATTTTATAAATGAGGCATATCGCAATAAATATTGTATTAATTTTTCTTTCAATTGTAAGAACATGTAAGAACATGCATTTTTCCACCGACTTGTAAGCTGGTTGAAAACTGTATGCATCATTTTAGGTCTTATTATGACAATTTAAGAATGTAAGAGAAAAATTGCAGCACTGTGCAAATCAAGAGGGTGACTTCATATCAGAGACCAAAAACAACATGGAAATTTGTATACCATGAGCCTCTGGGAAAGAAACTGTTCCCGATAAATTAGGAAATCATATTTAGAAAACACAGATGCCTAATATTTTTGTTTGAACAGTAATGTGTTTTCTGAATCATTGCATTACTTTTGCAGTCTTGCTTAAGAAATTTCTACGGTAATGGAACAGATTATTTGCATGTTATGCCAAGTAACTGATAATGCTTACTTGCAGCTTATGTGTTATGATGTAAAAACTCTATTGATACACAATAGAACTCTGTATTATTTACCCTGACTTGTTTGATACTACCTTTCAATTTTAGGGGGTGTGTGGATGGAAATATGAATAGAATGTTAAGCAATACTAAGAAACAGGAGAGGCAGCTGCTTTTCCATCTTGGCATTTCCTTAAAAAGGGCAACTAACACAGCAACTGTAGCTTCAGATGAGTAGTCTCCATTTCTGTAAATAAACACAGTACGCTTAGATCATGGAACTAAACCAGCAAAGAAACTGGACTGTTATTTCCTTTTTTTCAACTTTCCCTTCAAGAAAATATATTAATGGAAAAATGTCTCTTTCTGCTGTTCATCTTGCAGATGATTTCTAAGTAACGTCTCACATCTGCCAAGTATATTTTCCGTTTTTCTTTAGCTTGGTATTCATATTTCTAATCTCTTAACCTTCATTTCTGCAAGGTCTTTCCTTGATAAAAAACATGTCCTGTTCACATCAGCTGGAGTAATACATGTATGTCTTGGGGAGAATGCAGCTTACCCTAGTGTTTAAGGGGAAGGTATATGCAGCAAGTATAACTGCACTAAAAATATTATCTGCACAACTGAATAGAAACCTACTATGGTATGAGAGATAAAGATACCTATTTAAGAGATATCATCTCTTTCAAAGAAACATGTCTCTGCTGGTAAACAAAATTAACATTTTAAAGAATTCTTTTTTTGAAAGTGCTTGGCTTGGTTATGTTTATATTTAGACATGCAAAAAAATCAATCATGCAATTTGTCCACTACATCAAGCAATTTTTGCTCTATTCTTTCTACACTTCTGCATATCACTGACATCTCTAGAAAATATACCCAGTCATGGAAAAGTAACATTTACAGTGTTAAAAAAGAAAATTACTCCATGAAAGTAACAACAACAACAACAACAAAAGGGACTTCCCATGCTCTTCTATTAAGACAGAAAATACCATCCTCCAAAATAGACATTACTATGATAACTCAACATTTCTTGAGTGGCTAATGCTATCAAGTAACGTTATTAACTTGAACTCTAATCTTGGTAATATTATTGTGTTGTGGCTTTCCTTCAGAAAAGTTTATTCTACCATTATCTAATTCTTCTTATACTACCCTGTGACTGGTCTATATTGGGTTGCAAGAACTGTTTCTACTCATAGTCACTCGGTTTAAATAAGAAATAATTCTGTAGTTCTTAGTTTATTTTTTATGATGTATATTGACTATATCAGTGTAGGGGATTTACATTTCTTTGACCTTGTACAAAATGTAGCATCTGAAGCTTTTTGTAGCTTTTTCAAGCAGCACAGAGCCTAGCTGATTAGTCCATTCTGTAAATCAGATTTTCTGTCTTGTGTAGAGTGTGTCTGGACATAACCCTGGCATTGGAGCAGTTCTGCAATAAGTGGTTACAATATTCTAGCCTGTCTGCATGCCAAGGAAAAAGAACAGAGATATTTGGAGTATTTCACTGACTTGCATTTACAATAATAATTGGAGGGAGATCTCCTTATTTGTTTGAGAACCAATAGTTCTGCATTCAAGTAGAATTATAGGACGAAGCTAATTAACCTTTATAAACCTAATTCGTTAGGTTTGCAAGGCACAACAAACACTTAAGAAAAAACAAGTTACTGGTAGCATGCAAAGGACAGCACCATTCTTTTTCGTGAACTGCAGAAGATGACAAGCTTTAAAAGATATCATTAAAGCTGTGGCAACAAAATAAGTCAATGCTTTATTTTGATTATGTCTGCCTAGTTTTCATTAGTTCTGTATAGGCTTTTTGAATCTTGATTTTGATTCTGAATTTGATTTTCCTCCAGTATGGAAAAATTGATTTATTGTAGAACAAATTTATTTTCTTTTCACCTGGTTTACACAATGAAACCTGGGCAAATTGGATTTCACTCATAGCTCAGTCACAGGAACAAATTGATGTGCACCTCTATTCATAATGGTCATGAATACATCTCCTGATATCTATTTCCTCTATACCTTTTTTATGGTTTTCTCCTCATTACCTAGATTCCCTCAGTGAAGTCCAGAAAATAATACCAGCAGGTTTTATATTGTGCGGGTAGCCCAAGCTAAAATTGAACTCCACAGGACATGTATGACATATCATGAATGTAGAACAGCATTTTGACATCCATGAATGAGCCTAATTTTGAAAAACAGTTCCTTGTATGAAATGCTAGTCCTTCTGACTCACTAAAATAATGGAGACAGGAGTTCAGAGGATGTATATGCAGGTGTTTTACCTATAATAATGACTTTTTAGAAGAGACTAATGTAGACTGATTCATCTGCACTAATGAAATTAAAAGCCATATTTACCTTGCTTTAATGTGTCATCTCTCTTGGAATCATGTTTCTTGGCATTGGGGAGAGATTGGCCTTCAGACTTTGCATCTGAAGTTGCTGGAATTGAGGTTTTCTTTGCATGCATCCTCTAACAGGAATGCAAATATGTCATTCTGTAGGTTTGCACAAAATGAATACAGGTTTTTTGAGCATTTAGTGCTGTTGTGCGTCAGAGAAGTGAGAAGTAAGAAAGGCATTTTCAGAGTATTTATTTTACTTATTAATGAAAATAGCAAGTCTCTTCTGTAGCTTTTTTTTTGGCCTTTAACTTTTCATTAATTTCCTCTGCATAACTAGCCTGCTCAAAGAATTAGTTCAAAACTGTCTTAATTTAATTGCATTTAATATATTTTTACCTTTTGATGTTTAATGTATTGCTGCTATTAAAACATTGACCTCTGCTGGGGGTATTAGCAGACTGGCAGCTGTGTGATAATTAAGGGGTGTTTTGTGGATGTACAAATAGTTTGGAGAGAGAGTAGGAAGATTACATTGCTATTCCCTGGAGTCCTTCAAAACTGTAAATATTTAGCTGGCAGTAGATGCCAAAACAAAGATTAAGAGAATTTGCTGTCCTAAATCTCCTGATGGGTCCAGGCCTACCATTCTGGTCATTGATCAAGCAGAACCGTCCCAGCCAGAAACAGGATGATTTGTCAGTGTTTATATCCCCAGTGATCTGTTATATATGGCTCTAATTAAAAATAATCCCAACCTATCCAAAATGCTTTTTTTTCCTGTTACTAAACATTCACAACTACATTTGTGTCCACTCTTGCCAGCTGATTCTTACAATAAAAGACTACAGTGGATGATTTGCCTAAGGGTGAATATTTTCAGAAGAAAAACAGTACAGCGTAAGTCTAATTAGCCAGTCAGGTTGTGCATTCTCTCTTTCTGTCTACCACACACCAACTATTTTGTGTGGCTAGATCAGTTCACCTCTCCTCATAAAAGCTTGATTATGAATTTTGCTCCCACTTGAGAAATTTACTTTTTTTTTTTTTTTTTTTTAAATCAGAAAAGGGTATACAGCCACGTGTGTGGCTTACAACCAAAATCCTTTCCAGTAGCACATAGCTAAGCGACTGGGCTGGATTTCAAGGGGTTCCAAAGGGACTGTGGAAAGTGCCAATGAACCCTTATAACTGAGGATTAGTGAGTGTTGTCTAACGCTTGATAGCCCAAATAGCTAGCTGCAGTCCTTCTGCAGTAGGTTATGAAGTCCTGAAGCTATCAAATGTGATAAAATGCATGTCTGGCCACCATTCTGCGCCTGATCTTTACCTTCCCCCATTCATTTAATATGGGAAAGGCAAAAACTCTTCATAAGTCACATAGAGGTGTGCAGGCACCTCTGTCTAACACCCTACAATCCCTATGTGTATAATCTTTTCCTTATATTGGATCTCCATGATTGCCTGATTTTCTTCATGCATTAATCGCACTAAACTGCTCATGAATTCATTGCTTGATAATAAAATTTCTGCTTGAATTCACAATATTGCCACTGTTGAGTGTGTGCAGACATGCTGTTTCACTTGAAAGTAGCTACTTTTTTGTAAAAGTAAATATTTGAGAGGAGATTAAATGATACAGGATTTTCTTCTACAGATTTAACATTGTTGGATAACAGCACATCAGTTGAAGCTGTTTATAGATGCATTATGTATTAAATACTTGATGACCCCTCTGTTTCATCCCTAAAATATCAGCAAATAATCTAATTTTGTAGATTAAAAACCATTGAAAACCTACACTACTGGTACTGGTTCCACAATGGTCAGAACAGAGTAACAAGCCTTCTTTATGGCCATGAACAATATAGCCTGGATATAGTCTGGATTATGCAGTATGTAATGTATAGAAAAGTACTTCTCTCCTATACACTGTATAATCTCTGTTACATTACAATAAACGTGTAAAAACTATGCTTATCTTAGTTTTATATTGATAGAAGCTGTATTGTGTTTCTTAGACATTGGCTCTATTTGGAGTCGTGTCTTATCAGTGGTGTTTGATTTAGTATGTGTGTTAAGGTTTGGAGGGTGTTTCTTCACTGTAGAATCACTCCAAATCTTTCATCTTCAGGTTTGGGGGCTACCTGTGAGGACAAGGTTTTGTTGGTTAGACACCCTTCTTGATAGAGCAGAAACTGAACTAGGTTTTCCATAGTTATGCCCACTGGATAATTCATTCCCTCTTTGTGATCCTCATCATGAAACTGCAAGCGAGGAGGGGCATAGCCGATGGGCAGGAACATGCCAGCTCCCTGTAAAAGAAGCTACCAATACCAAAAATAATTTTGCAAGAGAGGGTAAAAAAATCTTGTGGAAGGAAATGAAGCAAAAGTAAGACTATTTTGACTTGTGCTGGAATTAATTTCGTGTGGTTTGTCAAACACTGTTATTGCCTGCACCATAATAGCAGACTAGTAGTCCTCAATCTTCTTTAATTCTGCGTGAGTCTTGTACAGCACTATCCAACATCATGTAACTTCCCACTGTATGGAGGAATATTACTTCTTTCATTTAATACTTTTACATAGTTTTAAAATGTTTGGATTAATATTACATAAAGCCAATTCTATTCTGTTCTGAAGAATGGTATCTAAAGGCAAATATTACATTTTGATGCATTCATGTATATATTTAAAGTGCAATTAAAATCTACAACTGAAAATTTTTGTGAAAAAGCTGGAACTCGGTATGGTCTCCTTGCATGTATATGTATAGCAAATGTAATATATGAATTAACGTCCTTGTATACATATGTTCATCTTAGAAATGCAGTAGTGTGGAAATTTTATAGCTTCTGTTTGAAGGGAAAAATATTATTTGTAACAGAAACTAACCTAGACCCTTGAGTAGTGTGAGGGATTAATATAGAAAACTACTGCATGTCATGTAAGAAAGTACAAAAGACTGGAAGAACCTGCTGTTTGAGTCCAAAATAAATGGAAAAAAAAAAAAGCTTCATTTAAAAATGAGCAAGAATTACTGAAAAAGAAGAAACTGGCAAGAGAGGAAATGTTTTTATGCTGAGCTGAATATGGAAAGAATCAATGAACGAACTGTTTGTATCTGAATATCTCACTGAGGAATTCTAATCCAAGGTACTGTGTAACCTTACCTGAACAGTTCACGATCTATGAATTTCTTCATACGTATTAATAAAGCTCTTTGTTCTTTGCAAGTGAAGGTGTAATTAGAGGTGAGAACTTCAGGCTCATCTGATTTTTATTTTTTTTTTTTTTTAATTCCCTTTTGGAAGTTTTTACTAACAGCTCTAAAATGCTCTCATTAAGCTACATTTCAGAGATTTAAGGTTTGTAGCCCTAAGAAAATTGTCTGTTTGCTATGCAGAAAGGTTAAGTTTACTTAAAAAAAAATACAGGTTTGTCCTAGAAACAGCCTCTAATTTTTTGAATTTCAGAGGGTGCAGGGTGTTCTGAAAACACTGAAAAGCTGCTCTGATGTTACATGTTAGATTTTAGGGGGGGGGAGTGAGTAGATTGTAAAGAAGAAACTGTTCTTTTTTTTTTTTTTTTTTTCTTTTTTTTTCTTTTTGCATGTCACACTGTTTAATTCTACATGCCCATGAGAAAAAAACAGAATTAAATCAAAGGCACAAGATGCCAAATTCATTTTAATAAGAGTTCACTGAAAGCCTGAAGGTGACAAACTTCAGGAAGTGTTAGGGAATATGTGCAAGCAAAAGGAAACTTGTGACTTCAATAAAGAAATCTCAGCAACATGCCCTCTGAGGAATCTATAACAGCTTCTCAAAAGATTTATACCATCACATTGCTTCAGCAGAGGCATGCCATACAATGCACTGTACAACAGTCACATGTAAGCATTCAAGATGGAAAAATCGTTCTACCTGTGATCTCCCTATGACCAAAACGTGCAATGTGCTGAATTCACAAATAGCTCTCAAACCAGATTTTTATGGTTATTGTACTTGCACTGCTGCTGGTTCAAACTGTGCATGAGAAAAACAAAAATTCTGTCTTGCAGTTCTGCTGGTGTTAGATTGCATGGAAAGAGAGATTTTTGGCATGTGTTGCTGTCAGCTCACCACATGGGAAACTTTCATGCACTGATGCACATTGTATGAAGGTTAATGTAAAAACTCCATGCTGAATAGCAAAGTTTAAGTCTGGTGGAAAACCTTAGGGCTCGCTGTTGTTTGATAAGGCTGATGTGGATAGACTAATGCTAAAAGACTGCACTGGGGTGGGGGGGCTGTATGTCATGTATAGTCTTTTTGAACATGAGAGTCAGCCTGCCTGTCTGTACCAGCTGATGTAGGCAATCATTTAAATCAGCTGTAAACATTTCTAGAAAAATAGCTGGAAACAAGCAATTGAACACTCATTTCAAAAGAGCTTGTGTCTATTACTAGAGATTCATCACAAAATATATCTTATATTTAAAAGGCTTGTTTGGTAAGCAAAAACATTAGGGCTGCTCAAGGGATTCTGAGCATAGAAGATCTGTAATAATGGGGTTATACTCAGCCCCAAATGCTTTTCTGTTCCAGACCTAGATCTGACTAAATGAAAGTCTTCACTTGCCTACTTCTCCTTCCATTTGAAAACCAGAATATATATATATAAAAAAAGTCAGTATAACCCTTTATATCTAACCTAGGCTTTCAACAGATCAAATGTATTTTGCAAAATAAAGATAAAACAGAATGTTAGTTTGTGAAGGCTTGAATCATTCTGTATTTCAACCACTTAATATACTTCAAACACACGTACACAATCAGGACAAGAAAGCTGGCTTGGAAATTATGAGTAAATTGCAGCTCTTCGAGACATCCTATAATTTTTTTTTTTCCCAGCAGCATTTAAGTAATGAGAGCTCTTCCTTTTTTTGGACATCATTGTTTTCATGTCTGTTTTGAAAGCTTTTTTCCTAAATGTGAAATTGAATAGGCTAATAATTAGAGGATTTCAAAGCTGTGTCTTAACTTTCCTAGTAGTCCTTAGCTGCAGAATAGTCTTTGCATATATCTTTTCTGCATAAAATTCTAACCAGAAGTTCACCAATGAGTTGGGCACATGCCATCTAGTGATACACATAGGAATTATAACTTAAAAATTTGACTCTTAGATGTAGACACATGACATCCACTGAGTACTTCTTAAATAAAATAATTTGGTCATTAATATATATTTAGAGTGTGAAACTAGTAATTTCTGTTAATTTTTCTTCATTGATAGATAAACTGTGCAAAGGCTTTTCAGCCAAATATAATTTTTGGTTCCTAAGTAGCTTTCCCTGATGTAAGGGGCAAGGAAGATTCTTAAATGCTCGGTCATTGTCTGTACTTCTGAAAAATTTTGCCTGTTTTACTTATTCATAATTGCATTCTTTTGAAGGTAGTTCAGATTTTATGACACACTGTACCAGTTTTAAAAGCAATAAAATAAGGAATAGTTTATGAAAAAAGTAGGGTTTGCCTGATGAAAACTCTCATTACACCCCAATTATAAATCTGTGTTTCTGCTCTGAGACAACTTTTGAAAATAGTTCTTAGTGGGTTTGGTATCGGGAAGTGTACACCGATATGCTTTGTGGTGGCAGAAATGGACATCACACAGCTGAAGGTGCCTTGAGTTGACTTTGTACTTTTGTGGCTTTTGGATCTCCTGGGTTCTCCTCTGATGTTCAGCAGAATTAGTGTTCTTATAATTAAGTTTGTTCTCAGTAATTCCTAAGGCCATTGTAGCAATAAGAGAAACCTTTTCACATTAAGTTTCTCTCCACTGCCCTAGGAGTAGTAACTCGTATATCAACTTTTCACAATGAAAATATTTGTCTTTGAGGAAACTTCCAGGTACCAATTAAAGCTGGACCAATTTAAGACCTTCCTTGGGCATTAGGCTGCACATCCATAGTAAGAGATCCTGTGCTTAGGCAAGATTTTTTTTTTAACTTAACCAATACAGTACCTTTGGATTTGGTAATTTAATTCTTTTTTTATTATTATTTCAATAAGTTAAACTTTATATATTTACAAATACATACCCAGGTAGGACTGTTGCTCAGTTTGGAGAGTTTCTAAAGCCTTGTCATATAAAAGTAATTTACATGGAGAAGCTATGCAGACTTTTCCTTCTGTACACTGTGAAATATATAACTATACAACAGTGAATGTGGTGTGAGAGGTGTGAAAGAAGAGAAAATCATTACTTACTGCAGGAGGATTTTATTAGGCAGAATGCAGTTATGCTGCTGGACAAAGTGCGATAGATCCCTATTAACTATTTAACAGCTATCTACAACAGCAGGCACTTTATAAATTAATAGACATGCTCAAAACACAAAGTGGCTGTAGAGGAAAAGCTTAGAAAAGGACATAGATGAGCATCCAATTTAGTGGCTACTACTTAATATCAGATGACACAGTTCTGTTTTTTCTAAGTAGCAGAGAAACATGTTTTTGTGGAAAATGCTAGAGATGATCCACTTCTAAGGTCCATTCAGTAGCTTATTTTACTAAATGATGAGTGTCTATTATAAAATTCGGACATAAATTATTCAAATGAAGAATCCATCACTATTCTGCAGGGAAAGATGCAGCTACAGTGTGAATGGATGTGTAAGTGGCTGATGTAGCTGGGATGACCTGATTGAAAACATGTGCTGCACCTGGCAGTGCTAAAGAAGAGATGACAGCCAGTAATTCCTGCCTGTTATTTAAGGTTAAAAGTAGGGACCTTAAATTGTCAATAATTAATTACAGCTTTATTGAGAAGTTAATTATTATAGCCTTTCTGGGTGCAGAAGGCTGCATGAATCTTCCAAACTGAGGTTTAGTAATTGAGAAGCAGTTTAGCATTCCCATCCTGACACAGAGCAGAGTGGAAGATACTGCTTTATAAACAGAAATGCTGATACCTTCCTGCACCCTGCATTAAAATAAATATCCTACTTAGTTCCAGTGACTACTTCCTCAGGGAAAAGGAAAGGACTACTTTCATCAGGATAAGTTGAAGCAGAGCAAAATACATTTCTGTCAGCACTAGTCAGAATGGTTCTCAGTGTAAGAAAAAGATTAAAAGAATGCGTGCATTTGAACAAGCTGAGGAAATACTGAAACTGGGACACTTTGTCTGGATGATGTCTCTAAAAACATATCTAATCTCTTAGGAGGCAAGGACTACCTGAGGGAAAAGTGCACCCAAGGCAATGGATATTCTAAGAAATCAGAAAATTATTCGTATACAATTAAAGGACTCAATCGCTTCTGCAAGGGTGATACAGCTTTAATAATATGATCATGATTAAAAGCATTAAAGCAAATTGGTGGTAGCACATTACCCATTTGTAAGAAAAAATGGTACAAAGATGCTACTTGGTCATGTGTTAACTTGTCTGGAAGGGTTTAATTTACGTTTCTATTCTTGATGCAAGATGTTGTACTGTGTCAGGTTTCATCAGCCACATCATCTTACACCACACACAACATACGGATGTGATGGGTACAGCCTGGCATCGTTCATTATGTAGCCTGAGTTGCATAGATTTTTAGTATGGGGGTTTTCTTTAACTTTATTACCAAACTGGCAAATCTATGGCTTTCTCACTTTATCAATCCATCAATTATACCATTACCTGAGTTTCAAATACCACATAAATTAAAATCTTCTGTAGACTGTTGAAAAACATAAATATGTAAACGCAAGGAAAGTGGACTTGGAAATTTCTCCTCTGGGGTGGTTTCAATGATTTTTAATACAATTCAGTAAAGCACTTGTCTTGACTATTTCTGAATTGAGAAGCTGCTCTTAATATTTTAATTTCATGGGAATAATAGTGAGTGGCTAATTTAAGTTTTAAAGTGCTACTTTAGACTCCCACTTGAGCTCATTTAATGTCAATAGAAAGATTCCTAATGACTGTATCATTCTTTCTATTTTTCACTTTTTCAGTTTAACTTTCAAGCTATAATTTTCTGGCTGTGACTCTTTCTAAGGTTGAATTTATTTGATTTTATTTGTACAAAATTTTATTTTGGGAGAATATGTGTCGTTTTTAAGGACATCAGCAGTCATCCTCTCTTAGGAGACTGAATACCTTTAGACCTGAAAACCAAGAAGCCATTGGACATAATTCGTCAGCTAGTGGAATTTATTCTGCAAAATAGTCCAGTACTGGAGTATTTGTTTCTTTCTGACTGACAAAAGAAAGCCAAAATAGACATTTGTTCATTTCACTAGAATTACATTTCCAACAGAAAACTTGTCAAAGTTAAGTTTTTAAAAGCTCTGCTTCAGAAGGAAAGCTAAAGTTCTCTTAAAGTCAGTTTCCCTAAGGGAAAGAAAGTCCCCTAAACACAGTGAAGCGCCTGCACTTGCTAGGAGAATAAAACTGTTTTAGAGGTGTTAGGCTAATTTAGCAGGGAAATTTAGCTAATTTTGATTGTAGTGAAGTGTAAAATTAGATGAGACTAAACACAAACATACCTTATTTGTTTCTTATGATCTTTTTTCCTTGATACTGATTCCAACCTCTGAAGAAAAGCACTTGGCTTTAGTAACACTGATGAGTTGCATGATCACAGGCTTCCAAATAGGGAAAAATCCCTCTGTGATTGGCTGACGGAAAAGCAGCATCCTTAAATCCTGAACTAAAAATACAGTGATTTTGCTGACCTGCCCCCAGACAAGTACTGGGAAGAAAGCAGCAGCCAGACAATGGTCATGAGTGTACCCAGAGACTGGTGGAAGTGAGGCAGATGTGCCGATAGCTCTCTGAAATGCCTCTGAGGCTCTTGCAAGGACCAAGTCTTAAAAAAATTTTGATGGCAGAAAGCAGTGTAGTTCAAAAAGTTTGGATGTGGAATTTAAGTGAGTGTGTCATCCACAGGTGCAGGTCGTGCTGTCTAGACAAAAAGAAAATTCTAGCTTTCTATTCTTCTGCTCCTCATTATTTGAATGTGGTGTTTTAAGCTGATCATGAAATGCCAGAAAGACAGACATTTTGGTCTGGGCAGATAGATACAGGTCTGAAGTAGAGAATTAGCTCAGCAGATCATCATCGCGGAGATAAAAGTTGAAATTGTATTTATGAAAAAGATCATTCAAGACAAGATTTAGAGCAAAAGAATCAGGGAGCTGAGCCCGGAGCCTGCAGAGCCCCAATGAGTACAGTCATTCTGAGGGCCCTGAGGGTTCAATTAACCTTGACAGCCTGGAGTCTCTTAAAAGGAGCAGAGCTTACGAATGAAATGCAATGAAAAATTACTACTTTTAAACTATTGGCAGTTTAAAACCTTGTCTCGACAGCAAAACCTACTCGGCAGACACCTCTAAAATGCTGTACGCTAAATGTGCTGTAAATTTATTCTTCTGGCAGGTTTATTTCTTCATTAAATATTTATGTTGGATGGGTTTTAGCATATGCATGACGTTGCTGTAAATTGAGTTAGAAATTTATCAGGTTAAGTCATGTTTGAGTCTAAAGGTCTCATTCTTGAATGTTCAGTCATGCAGCAAAGAAGAGGGGACCTACAAGTAACAGTCCTCAAAGCAAAATGTAATAAATTTGAAGATGCAGCTCTATTTTTTGGTCAATTCATATAGGTATCTGTTTGGGGATTATTTTGTTTTCCTTCTTCCCTCTTTCTATGTGTTGCACCTGATTGGATACACTTTTCTCATCGTGTTCTGTTACACAAAATGATTTTTAAAAAACGTATAGTTGTGCAATTAGTATACAAGAAGAGGATCTAAATTTTCAGTAGTGTGACTCTTCTGTTAAGTGGAAAGGAAGGAACTATTAGCAAGTTGTTCTTGAATAACTGTTTGTTTTCTTTTATGTTAGATGGAGGACTTTCCAGCAGCTTGACAAATGAACTCTTTGGCTTGCTATGATATATACAGAGTATTACCAAACATTTACCAGATAAATAGTTCTCTGTCAGTGGGTAGCTCTATGAGTTTTCCTTTCTATTGGATCTATTTTTGTGCTCTACAGCTGCCATCAGATCTATTGCACTGCACTGCTTATATTTCATGATTAGAGAAATTAAATTTATTAAGTACTGGAATAACAAACAGGAAAAATCGTACACAGCCAATTCTAATATGGAGTTCCTGCTAAAAAATCATGAAACCTTTGGCATATATGAAAATCTTCTTTAATGACCAATAGTTGTATGGATGTTTGTCGCCAACAAGTAAAATGACCCCATGAGTTAGAGAACATCAATTTCAATTTTTATTTGGGGGAAGGGAGGGGGAAGGAGATAATTCATAAATCAATGCATTTAATATTTGACCAACTCTAGTTGACATTCTAGTGAATAAACTTTGCAGCTAGGAAATTCCCTACAGGATCTTTGCAGAATGAAAGAATTTTGTAACATCATCTAGAAATCCCATCTGTGTTTCTGATAATATTCTGGAACAACTTCAGTGGTGATCTTAAGATCCATATGGATCTTATTATAGTCCTCCTGCTTGCTATGGGGCACTCTGGGAATTGAGGTGAGCTGTAAAAGATCATTAGCTAAACTCAATGTGATTAATTAAAACTTCAGATTCCTAGCTTTAGTGTCCTAATGTGTCTTGTTAATTAAAAGGAAAAAAAGGTTACTTGAATTCTGATAATTTTTTTAAGAAATATGTGATCTTCATAAGTGGCCCTTTTTTTCCTCTTCCTTGGTAGCTAGATATAAGATAGCTAGAATAGAATAATAGAGCATTCGTGTTTACTAATTTTTTTACCTTTACTTTTAACAGAAGAACTCCTACCTCCTATTTTCACTAAATACATGGATTGTTAATGATCAAATATACTGGCTGGCACTGCCAACGGAAAAACTATGCCAGGGTTAGGGTTTTACCAAGGTAATTTCTACCTGCTTGTGATTTAGCTAATTAGTAATGTTAGGGATGAACCAAAGCATGAACAGGAGGAAAAGGCTGTAGAGGGGAAAAAAGTTTTGGGTTTTTTTTATTAATTAAAAATAACTATTTGTTGAAATCTGTACATTTTAATTGTCTTAATTAAATTTGTGAGAATGTAATTATTTGCAGCCAACCTAGCCAATACCTTGCATTCAACTGCCATGCAAAATATTCCTATTATCTTCTTAATCTCTCTCCCTGACTCAACCTCTTATTCCCTGCTTGATTCTTACAGGCTGTCAGAGTATTGTACCATAGGAGAAGGAATAGAGAAATTATTATTGTGATGTTCACTATAATGATTCCTTTTCTGAAACCTCCAAACTAATTTTCTGATGAGTATCTCAAATTGTGGCATTCATAGTTACATTGAGGCTGACAATCTGAATGTAGTGTCTGTCTTGGGGTTTTTTTGTGTCATATGAGAGGTCACGGAGCACTTACCAGGCCGTAGTTTTAAGGGAAAAGGGACAAATGCAATAGAGACATTTGGTAATCTAACTGCCTAGCTCCTGTTCTGGATGTGCACAGTTACCCCCATATACTGTGATTTCCACCCAAAGAAACCTTATTCTGCAGGTAGGAGGTGGAGGGGGGAGCGGACACCATGAGGACCAGTTACACCCCCCAGTTTCCAGTGTTCATAGTGTAAATGGTACAGTGTATACCTCTTCCCACAGTTTAAATAACAGCTTCTGTGCTTGTTTAGTCTAAACTGTTAAATTTATACTTTTTAGCAACTGTCAAATTCACCATTTGTTGTTGAGCCAGAGTACTTCTGCTGGAAAGACTTCTGATTTTTATTTTGAAGAATTCACGGGATAGAGAATCCACTGCATCTCTTGATATGTTGCTCCAGTAAGAACAGAATAGCCAATGCTCCCTCCCACTTTCCCAGTATCCTGCCTCTGAGAGTGGCCAGGAAGATTATAAGTACAAGAGCATCATACCATACATCCCCAGTACTTTCGTGGCTTTTATGTATTTAAAGTTTGGGAATTTCCTAAACCAAATGGGAATTTGTGGTATGTATGAACTTCAGGGGTTTTGTCTGATCTCCCCAGGCATTATTAGTCTCTCTGGTGTTTAAATAAATGCCTTAGTTCCTGTATGAATCAATCATGATATATAACAGGTACTGGTGTTTGAACATTTTCAGACCCCAGTTATTAAAAACCTTAATACAGTAGCATCTGGAAATGCTACATGGCTCTTCTTTTTTGTTATATGAAGCCAAGAAAAGCTTATTTGATTCTTGAGCCTTCTGAGGAGATTATGAGAATAGATGAAAAATCACAGATACAACAGTTTTCCCAGACAGAAAGCAGGGAGAAGGCATTTAGATGACTCTTTGGTGAACGTTGAGAAAAGAGGTAGCAGGACCAAGAGAGAAGTGAAATAATTGCTATTTTCCTTTTCATAAATTTCCTCTGTTGTAATTACACTATGTAAAAGACCAAGTACCAGAAGGCAGGACCCGTCTGCATAATACCTCATGCCTATGTGCATCACTCACTGCACAACTCGTTTTTCACAAGTAGCCAGAGAACAATGAATATTGGAGCAATGTAGCAGGCCAGAAATGTTAAATTATAAGAAAAGGAAGTAAGGAACAGATTACTGCTAATAAAAAAATCTTTTTCAGGCACTTAACATTTTGATACTCTACTGGCAATGAACATTTAAATTCTATGAAGCAATCATTTTCTAACTTATCTGAATGACAAGTGCTAACAGTGAAAAATAAACATAATAATGATCTAATGTGTGCATCTGAGGAGGTCTTGCATGCATTATTTGCTCCCAATCTCTGTCGAGAAGATAAATGTTATTAGGATATTATGCCATTCATATTTCTCCATTTACTCTAAACTGTTAGTCTTAAATAGGCCACAGGCAAGAGGCTGGTGAGCGTGATACCAACCAAATCCATAGTCCTATCTGGGATGAAATCAAAGACAAAGATTTATTTATATGCATCCTTTCAAATAGGCCATTAGTTTCCAGAATTAAGCCAACATCTAAAAAACTGCTATTGTTTCTTTTACCAAAATGAGTGTTTTCCTTATAGCACAACTAACAGGTAGGGGTATTTGATGTCTTTCTGGCAAGCTAATATTGAAGTTATGGCATTTATGATCTTTATATCCCCTGATTTCGGTAACTTCCTGCTTTTGGTGCCAATGATGAGATAGGGAAACTGGGCATGGTCCTACAAAGGAAACTCACATAAATGGGAAAAAAGAGATACATTTAAGTAGGAGTTTCAAAACACCACAGTGAATCTAGGCTAGGCATCTTGAGTCCATAAGCAGTTGCATAAATTTATATCAATAAAACACACTTGATTTGCCTTTGTTTTACCACTTATTTCTTCCTATTACTCATTCCTTGTAACTTGTTATCTGTCCTTCTCATGTGATTACTGTTGTCAAGAACTTAGTAATGTCCTGACAGGCAGCATTTTTGGGGGGGTAAGAGATTGGAGAGGAAATCCAGATATTTATATTCTGTTCTGTACCAGTGATTTGCCATTCATTTAAGCTGTGACTACTTGATTTACCTCTATTTATTGCTGTGTCGCCATCTCATTCTTTCTGTCTTGCCTAGCAAGTACAACCTTTCGGCAGAAGTGTTTTTATTGCTACATATCTGTTCAAAGGAAGCAGGGTGACAAATGGAGCTTGGAGCTCAGTTATGCTCACTGTAATTATGCAGTTGAAAACATTAAAAGACTACAAAGTGATTGTATCAATGTTGGAGAATAGCATGTGCCATACACAATAGCTATTCTTTGTCTCTTACTTACATTAGCCAGTCTGTACCTCCTGTACTACCTAATGGTGGTACATCGAATAAGTTTTTTCATGCTGAGGTTTTTCTCTGCATGGTTATCTTTGCCATCCCTATAGGGTCAGTTCACTTTCAGGAAGTCCTCTGCACCTTTTGCTGTCTATCCAAACGGCATTGCTTCATTTGAAGACTATACTTAGAACTTAGAACTAGTTCATTGTATGAAACGGCCATGATAGTAATTCGTTCAGGGGAAATTGCTTTTCCAAAGGTGGAGAAGTTAATTAAGTGTGTAACAGGAGGAAGCTAAACCTTACTAATTAGTCAGAAGGGTAACGATTATGGGAGAGAACAGATGACACTTGACTGAAGACGAACTCAAGAAATTGCTTTAGCCAAAAGGAAGTTAGAAGAGTGAATAGAAGATGAGCTTTAAGAAAGCAAAGACTCTGTCACTGTGCCCTGATAAATTATACCTCATTTATAGTGTGTCTGCTAGGTGTTAATCAATAATATGTCGGGATGATTCTTCACTCTTAGGCACATAGCCTGCTTTCTGTTATATAGAATTTCATTTAAATCCTTTGGGTTCTCCCCCAGGAGGATGTACTGAATAAAGGGGTGGCAGCTCTTGCAAACAACTGCAAGAATGTTCATAGGGAGTCTGAACTTCTGCAATGACGAAACTGCAGCACCAGCGCTCTGCTCTACTAACTCCTTGGAAAGGCAATGGCAGTTAGTCCTGGGAGGCCTACCAGCAAGGAGTCACACAGCCGTATCATGTCAGAATCAGAGGCTATATTGTCCATAGATTGCTTATCTCCTGGGATGCTATATTTACCTCTGAACAGTAAAGATATTTAACATTCAGGAGAAATAATTACAATTCTCCTGCTTCAGCAGGTCCCCATTCTAAACTCACTCTTGCTGGTTTTAGCTCCAGATAACTACTGACTGTGGTATTGCTATAGTCAGGATAAAAATACTATACTTCTTTTATTTTGCTGTTGGGGGGGTGGGGAAAGGTACTGTATTTTCCATTGTTCTGCTGCATAGAACTCAAATGTTTGACCCTTGATATCTTACTGTAGTTGTTCATTGGGAAGTATTAGAGGATCATCAGTCCACTGGTGTCCTCCTGTAAGGGAGAGCTGCATGTGTAACGGAAATGCTTAATTGGTTTCCTTGTGCATCCTCCAGTGCCGGGTTAAATTTGTATTAGTGAAGAGGACTAATTCAAGGATAATATGCTGTTAAATTCTTATGTTAGAATTTAAGTGGGTACTGCTTTTATGCTGGAACACAAGTTGATATCAGCCTTCCTGACTTACATTAGTTAGACAGCAATAATATATAAGCATGTGTATGTCTGTCTCTCTATAAACATATATATGTTTGGGTTTTGTTAATAAGAAAGAAAGATTTTTCAGTAACTTAGGCAGAGCTGTCTAATAGTAGAATTCCTTAGTAAAGTTTCAGTGAGCTAAGAAAAAAAGAGAAATTAAGATAAACATTTATCTAAAGGAAAATGGTTTCCTTGCTTTAATGGCTTCTTTGCTATTTAATCATAAATAAAGTTCAGTATCTTTGGGGCAAAAGCTTATTAGGCAAGTCTTCAAAAAGGTTAAATACAGAAGAGTGTGACTATCCATTAAACACTTAAAAATAATGAATAAAATTTATTCACTTATTACAAATTTGCATGATGCTGTTAGTAAAATCAGAGGAAACTTCAACACTAAAAGACACAGTTTTCAAGCCTGCAAGAGATTAGTCATCAAATTATAAACAAATCTAACCATTAAAGGACTGAGAAATTCCAGCTGGAAGTTGTTAGACATTTATATTATCTCTCTCCATTTCTGGACTGGTTTTCCCAAGTGTTGTTCATTACTTTCATCCTGTTTGTTCAGATCAGTGGGGAAGATTGCTTGAAATGTCAGTTTTGTGTTTGGTCCAAAGTAAAACTTTTACTTGTGGTGTGAATTCAGAACTAGTCATCATTCACACCACACTTTTAACAGGTAGTTGCATATTGTATGCAGTAACGTAAATATTGAACAGGGAAATAATTTCTTCAGTTGACAGAGGATTACCTATGACAGTGACATGCTATATCTACAGCAAAATCAAACTGATAGCACAAAAGCTATTTCATAAAAATAATAACATTTTAACCTGTTATAATTAAGTATAATAAACTGTTTCTCAGCGTTTTCTTTATGTTCCTCGCTTAAAGGAACTCTGTTATAAAGCTCTGTTTCTCAAAGACTATATCCATACTGCATTCCCATGCCTGTTTGTATAACCAGATGAGACAAATATAATGTTGACCTACATTGTTATAATGACAAATCAAATTCAAACTGCTCACAAATACTATTTTATCTTGTTGGTGCATAGCATCAAGGCTATGCTACGAGAAACTTGTAGCCTGATTTTTGGCCATGTGACTTCAGCCTTTTTTAAGGCCAATGCTCAAACTCCAGTGTACGGCAGGCAAATGCCATCACATGCTTATGACCTTTTCTGTTTTCATTCTGCAGCCAAGGACAAATAAGTGCAGTTCACCTTTGGTTTCAATGTTTCTTTGCTTTGAAGCAATAGGTCTGGCCTTTCATCAATCTAGTTACTGGTACCTGCATACTGCAACCAATTCTTTGTTCTTTTACTTGGAATGAATGGTCAGTGTCCTGGAATGATTAAAGATAGAAGGGAGAAAAGCTTTTTTCTTTGTTCAATGTTTAGCTTGCAGTAAGAGAGTCAGTAATGTTACAACATAGCAAAAACAGATAAAATGTTTTAAACTATTAAATTTCAATCATCTTTGTTATAGAGGATGTTTTAGCAAGTACTTTTTTACAGCATCATCTTTTCTGGATTTAGTGAATTCATAATGTCTACTAAACGAATAGTTTTTCAGAGAGTTATTAATAAAGGTCCACGATGGCTCAGCCTTGCAGAGGAGGAGGAATCCACTTGGAGTTCTCAGCATTGCAGTGCTGTGAGACAATCGCCTTGTTGAGGTGAAAAAAACTTTTAGGGCGCACTTTATAATTTAGATCTAAACCAGTTTCTTACTAGGACAATTCATAATGGAAGGTGTGGAGAAAAAAAAAAAGGAAAAAGCAATCAGAATATACTAATCATTTAAACTTCCTTGGAGTCTGGAGTACTATAGTTGTAAATAGTGATGCAAATAATATAAAAAAAGTTCTCTGGTACACGTATAGGATGTGGAAAACCTCTGCATTCTGCCAAACATTACACATAGTTCATGTGATGCGTACTATTCAAAATAAGGAACTTAACATGGCCTGTTTTGTGCCAAATAAATGACAGCTGAAAGAGATTTTTAAGCAGAGAAGGTTATCTAAGTTTTTCTCATTTACCGAGGGTTTGTAAGAATTCATATTTACTGGCTTTAGCTTGTGTGGGCTACTATTTATTTGTATTACTGTAGTGCCTGGAAGTTTTTCTTACTTTACATAGACTATACTTTTTGTGCTAGATGCCTTATAAATGATGCTTCTATGTAGAGAAAAGGATTGAGTATGTATACATTTGTATGTGTGTATACATATATGTGTATATATACATAAGTCGGAAATATTAGTCATTAGTGAAGACTGTCACTTGTGTGGATCTGAAATAGATGGCTAATGGAATAATTTGTTTTATTCCATTTCTGTACACATCTTTATAAAACTCTTCAAACTCCTTTGCCTGAAGTCTTAAGCAATGAACATGCTTGATAACATGCCAATTTGATGAGATAGAAAATGCTTTAGATACAAAATACTGTTGGTAAAAGTACATGGGAGACCACCTATAATAAGGCTATCACATTTAGTAAAGGAGACTGTGACAAAAGAGGAGCAAATACAGAAAGTATCTACTCTTATCAAGCTAAATGGTCATGATAAAGAACTTAGTTACGTTACATTCATCTAGTGGAAAACAAGCACCTAGAAAAATGGCAGAAGTCATCTGTTGCCTTAAAGGAAAACTGTTGAAATTGATTATGAAGTTTGTATTCCAGATGAAAAGGAAAGAGAAGCTACATTCTGGATATAAGTATGAAATCAAAGTAGAAAAAATATTCCTTCTGATTTGCAACAAGACTTTACAGATCTTATCACAGAGGCCTGTCATAGGATGAGAGTTTAAAATATAAAATTGATACATTTTATTCTATGCATACATGGAAGTAAGACTTAAAGAATTGCATACTATTTTAAAATCTTTTGCAGTCATTTCTGTCATCAGAATAAGACCTAAAAAGTTTCTATTGCATGATGTAATAAGGAACAGTAAAACTGATTATTTTAGAATTTATTTAAGGAAAAATGGCAGAGGTAGGAATGAGATTAACAAAATAGCCTAAATTCATCTGCAGATAATAGGATTGCATCAGGGATAAGTTTGGTGCGATTAGTTTCCTAAGCTTTTTATATCTGAAGCTTGAGTTCAAATCAATAAGAGAAGAAGGTATAAGATGCTCATAAGTGAGTTATAGGATGTTGCAATGCTAAATAAAATGTATTTAGATTTTTTTTATTTTGGGATTGTGTTGTAATGGTAAAACATCCTCAGAGTATTTCACCTCTCTCCTTCTGCTCCTCTCCTGCTTTATCACAAAACATTTTGAGATTCCAAGTGCTCTAGTCTGAATTTTCTTCTTCAAGAAAATTCTTTAAGGCCCGTATAAATGGTTCATGTCTAGCCTATTACTGGAATAGTGAGCTGGAACGGTGAGTAAAAAGACCACAAACAGTCTTTGCTGCTCTATCATATTCTCTGGCTATTGGAACATCCCCAGAGGAAGCAATGCAGCGTCTTGCAAATTGAAGGAAGTCAGCCGCAGCTCTTATTCTGATGGCCTTGACTGATCTTAGATGTGTACCTATAAATGTTACATACAATTCTCATTCTCTGCCTTTCTTCTCAGGTCCTACAGAAGGCAAAGAGAAGGAAGTATTGAGTTTACAGAATATAAGATAAACACATCTTTCATTTGAACTGTTCAAAATTTCTCTTTGAGTTTTGATCTTGGTAATGTGTCTATTCCCCTGCATTCTAATTCTATTCAAACAAGTTCTTCCATCCGTGGCTGATGAGGCAGAGTTTCACTCTTTGTCCATTTTTTTTTAAACTAATAAATCTCTCTAAACATTTGTTTCATGTTTGCAACACCCTTGCCTTTTTCTCTGGCTACATTTATGCAAAAATGAATTTGCAAACATTGATGAAAATAATTCACAATACTCCGTGGACTTGCCTGACCTCAGGGTTTTGTGGTTTGGTTTTTTTTGTGGTTTTTTTTTTAACTTGCAATCTGAAGACCTCAAAGTCATCTTCTTTTGAAGTGAAACTGGGCACTTGATTGTTTTGATTAAGATTGGGGTTATTTTGTTTTGTTAAATGATGCCATCTACAGCTATTTGCAGAGAAAAGACTTTTCTTTTTTTTTTTTTTTTTCCCTCTCTCCTAGAGATATCCAGGAACTTTGGTCTGGGTTAATGGAACATATTTGTCTAATACATTAGGGCATAGATCTTTAGCTATACTGGAAGAATGCATGTTAATAGAAGGGATGTATTTGATCTAATGTCACCTTTCCTTTCAAAAGTCACTGTTACATTGTGATGTCCTCAGAGCGGTTTGAGCTATTTGGCAGGGTCTTTTGGATGATTCCTTTCCACAACTAGTTGATTAAGCACACTCCTGCCTCCCCCAGAAGTGGGACGGAGTGGTTATGAAGAGTATAACCAACTGACAGGTGCTTTACCTGGCAGAGGTGGAAGACAGAAGCAAACACCCTCGAATAGGAGATATCCTTCATCATTCAAGTTGTTTTTCAGGCTGCCTTCTAAGGCCTTTAGAAAAGGTAAACACAGCAGCTCTTTCAACTGTGTTGAAAGCATCTGACTAAGTTTTTACATGTGAATATGAGTGAAAGAACACTTTGTCTCCCGACCTTCTACCCTTGCCAACCTTTCTGTGAGAAGTAGGCAGCTTTCAGGATTGAAGTTCATTAATTAGACAGGTAGAGTAGCTTGAGTAAACTTGCCCCAATCCTGACTTCTGGTCGTAAGAGCACAAGGTTCAGAAGTTCAACGTTGTGTCTTGCTGGAGCTTCTTCTGTTACATTCTCTTTTATGAGCATTATGTTTACCTACTGAAAAGAAAGCAATGGCAAATAAGAGAGAAAAATGAAAAAGAAGTTTGACCTTTTCAAAGCTGGAGATGTACAACACATGCTCAGAGCTTTTGAAGGTTATAGACATTGCTTTCAATAAAGCTGTAGGACATAACTTAAGCTTTCTTCATTGCATCACACAAGTTCTCTATGCTGGCAAGCTGAATTCCTCTTTACCTGAGGCATTTGAGGCCTGTTGTTGTAACTGCAAAATTCAGAAGTATGAGTACAAAAAGTGTGTCCTATAATTGTAATTGCTTTTATGTTGAATTTTCAAAATACCGTTTATTACCAGTGAACTTGACAGCCTGTCATTTTTATTTGAAGAAGTATTTTTACATTTAAATAATCATTACAATCACTGAAACCATAATAACTTAAAAGCAGCCATATTTCCTTGGGAAAGTTGCCTAGAAACTAAGATTTTGATGCTTCAGACTCGGAGAAGTAGATGAAATAAAATGTCTAGATTCTTGAGTCCTTAGTATTTATACCCTTGGAGAGAAATGTGGAAGCCTCTGTCAACTGGCCAGTGATAAGTAGTGCTTCAGAATGATAGTCAAACTATCCAATGCAGGGAAAGGTATATGAAGATACTTGGCATCTGCTTCGTATCTGGAGATCAACACTCTTTCTTGAAAAGATGCACTAATATATTTTCTGTGAAATGATTGATTGAGGTTTACTGCTGTCTTCTGAGTAATAACCAGAAATGACAGTGAAGATCGTGTTATCACATGCTATTCTTTAATGACCAGGATCTGGAAAACCTGTGGTAATCCTTACTCTAGCAGAAAGGGTTGACATTTTCTACTCACAGCTTCTAAAAAGCATCCTAGCAGCCTGCAAAAACTGTGTGAAAGTATTCACTGCACAGGAGAGGTAAAAATATTGGGCCAGATAGACAGCAAGACAGAGCAGGAAGCAGCATGACTCTGAAGGCTAATGGCAACGGCGCTCCCTAGTAGAGGGAGTCCTGGCTCCTGGCTTAAGACTTTCTGTTTTAGCTGTAGTAAGTAGATTGCAGAAAAATATCACATAGCTTTGTAGGTTAGTAGGTGGATATTATCTATCTCGTACAATGCGTATAATGCTTTCAGATATATTTCTTCCAAAATTAATGCCCTTTCACTGCTTTGGAATTATTTCACCCTGTATAGTTAATCCTTAGATCCTCAGCAAATTTGGTTGTTCCCCACTCATTTAAAAGATATTGCAAATCTCCCATTGTCGTCTTGTAGCTCAGGATAGGTTCCTGGTTGAAATGATGTGATGCTCTGTCTGAAAAGGCATAAGAAAACAGGCAAAGAACAACTTTGCACCTTACTTTGATGATACTGTGTCATGTTTAATCAGTGAAGATTGAACCAGTCACCTTGAGATTCTGAGCGCATTGTTCAATACCATTTAAAACATTGATTTTCTGTAACTATGAATCCTCTCAAGTAGTCATTAGACAGGAAGCAAGTTACCTCAGGGTTTTTTAATACAGAAAATGTTAGAAAGATAGAAATCTAGCCTGGAGGAGGCAAGCTGGAAACTGAGGAGCAGTTTGTCAGACCTGAAGCAAAGGTATATCTCCCAGGACTGGCAGGGGTGATGGTATTCAATTGATTGTCAGAAAGAGCTAGATCAACTTTTTGACCTTACCTCAGCTGACAACAATACTTTTTAGATGACTAAAAATGGACAGAAAGTGGTGTAAAAAAGAAAAGAAAAAGAAAAAAGAAAAGTTCTTGGTAGATATGAAGAGCTAAGCCTTGGATCTCTTTTTCAGAGCTAACATTAGTCGTGAATATTTACTGACAACAGATGTTTCAATGTTAAGGCAATTACTTGAAAACATTGCCCAAGACTATGTGAACCTTTACTTCAACAAAAAGTTGTTTTCCATAATCTCTCTTGGTGCTTGAAAACGTTGAACTAAAAAAAAAAAAAACGGTTATCACAGGTGTTTACTGTTGTCACTTAGCCTATTGGTTAGAATGATAGAGAATTACAAGTAACAACATTGTCGGATGATGTTTAAATTACTACAGAGACATAGGAAAGCAAACATACATGCAAAAATATCAGCAAGAAGGAAAAAAATACATATATATTTTTCTCTTTTCTAATATAACTTGTATTAGCTGTCTGCTTCTGACAGGCCCTATCTACCTAAATTACAGCAGTACCAGAACTTGCTGGAATCCCTCTAATGTAAGAAAAGCCCCTAAATAAGATTGTCTACTGTTATAATTAGAAGTAATTTATAGGGGTATCCATGTACATATATCTAAGCTATTGGGATTTTATGTTGATCTCATCACTGTGGTATGAGCGTGGTCTGAATTTGGTATTCCAAAGTACAGCATCATTGACAGAAACTACTATTGCTTAGTAGGCTATCTTGTATTATGGAAGAAATAATGGAAATTACTGAAATAGTACATTTCTGCAAAATCAAAGGATGGTTTTGAGGACTACATTTGGATGTACTTAAGCTTCATATTTCACACCAAAGATGACCAGTTTTGAAACTTATTTTACAATAGTTTTAGTCATCAAAAAAGTAAACAGTTTGAAACATAACAGTTTTGTTTCTATTTGCCCTATCTGGCTATACAAATACGATAGCGTATGGACTGGAAGAACAGTTTTGGTGGATAACTTGTGGTTATTTTGTGGGTATCTCAGCAGGAATTGCCGAAGCAGAATAAACATAAACTGCATACTAATAAATTCAAACATTTCTCTGTCTCTGCAGTCAACACTAAAATATTTCATATTACTCCAATATCGAAATGTAGCAAATGGAACCAGTTTATCAGTGTTTCTTCCATAAAATTTGTCATTAATTTTCTTTGCTGTCATGCTTATTGTCCTGTAAAATCTGCAGCCTTTAGTGAAGATTGTGCATCATAATTGATTTCTGTATTGTTACAAATGACATAAATTTACCCCAACCAATTAATTTGTTAAAGCTTCCAAACACTTATTTCCCTTATCCAACATGGTTCTGGTGGTTTTACGTTTGTCTTTGAGAAGTTGCTTTTCTGCAGCATCTTTTGTTTTAGTGTGACAGAACATATTTGAATAAAATAATCTGCAAGTAAATTGAGGGATTAAAAAGTAATGCAGTTAATTTAGAAAACTTTGATAATACAAGCAGGTTTTTTGAGGTATACTTAGATATGATACTGGACAAGTGAGTGAAGATGCTGTCTAATTGCCACTCTAAAAAGTTTGAAAAATAGCTTTGTAAAAGCTACTGGTTATGCAGGATCTTTGCTTATTGTGTGTAGTGATTCCTCTGACACCAGTAGGAGAAGATATTTCTTTATTTCAACATCACTTTATCTGACAATGACCCTCTCTGTGTACCTGCCTGAGAACATACTAGAAAACTATTTGTGAGCAAATATAACTGACCTCAGCGGGGACTAATTGCTTCATTAAGACAGAAATCAAGGGAGTACAGAAAAAAAAGAGGGCAAAAGTATGTTGCAATTAAAATTGACAGCTTTTTAAGTGTTAAAAAAAAAATCTATTACAGTCTGATGGGAAATTTGGCAGTGGAAAAAAGGTTTAAGTTGAAAAATAGAAATATTTTATTTAGAAAAATTTAGAATGAAAGGCATTGTAACTTCTTTTCATCAAAACGAACAGCTTGGTGACAGTCGCATGATTTCATCTAAACATTTCAGTTTTGTCATAGCTTTAGCTTAAAAAGACATATTATGAGAAAATTGCACTTGACTATAAGATGTCCATCTGATTTATTTTCCCCCATGTAGCAATAGGCCTTTTGCTCTTATTTGCTTTGGACAGGGATCAAATTTTTTCTCCTTGTCTTTTTACTTACTCTGATATATCTCCTATTAGTTGCTGTTCTAGAGGTTGCTTTGCTGGAATATCAAGTCAATACCTCGTTTTAACTAGCTGGGAATGAAGGGCCAGTCATTTTTCACTTGGAAACGTATCTTGGAGAGCATATGATTAATCTGTCATTAACTTTGATCAGCAGCTCTCAGAGATATGTATATGCAGAAAACCTGGAAGAGGCCCCACAAATCTTTCCATGAAGCACATGTTTGTCTTTTCTTCTGGAATGCTTTTAAGGCCACCGTAAAACATGTCTCTTTATTTTGAATAATGTTCATGGAACACTGCTGAAGTTTGTGATAAAATCCATGTGTATGGGATCTGGCTCAGTGCTTATTTTCTTGTGGTTAGCCCCACAGTATGCATGTATCCATGAATAATAATTATTAATATAGATCCCCTCCTCTACAAAATAAAACTTAATCTAACATAACATATTTACCATGTATGATTCAAAAGATATTTGTATATTAACAAAAATCAGGATTCCATCAGTTATTAATACTTTTTAATATTTAATATGAAACAAAATATTCATTTCAAAGTAGATATATGCACACATAGGTGAGCTTTCCATACATAAACCCCTGTGTTATTCGTAACTATTTTTTCAAATGAACCACTGTGCCTGTGTATATGTAATATCTGTGGCTCATATCATACCGCCTTTCAATTCATACATTGTTTTTGTACCTTGACACTTCATTGAATAATTCTAGTCTAGTCGTCAGTGTTGCCTGTACTAAGTCCAGGTGTCCAGTCTCCAGGCTACATTGTTTGAATGGGAGGTGGATACTGTGGAGAACGTTTGAATCATGTAACGCTTCAACCTTTCCTTCTGAACATCAGTCTACTTTTTCCTTCTGCTTGTTTAGTAAAACTGGTCAAATGTTTCTTTTGGGTATAGTGTTCCAGTGGGAGTAGCAGAATTTAATATTAGGCTTGTCCTCAGTTTTTCCTGTTAACTCACTCTTTGATGCTCATTTGTAAGTGCATTCCCCTGCAGGATTGTGGCTATTTTGGTTCTCATTAGACCCTTTTGTGCTTTTTTGGAATTGTAGGTGTCTCACTGTCAGTGGCTTGGTTCTATGCCAAAGGCTGTGTAACTACAAATTAGAAATAGCAGTAGTTAATTTTTAACTGTTTAAGTCGTCTTTGGTTTCTGCCATTCTTCCTGTTGTTAAGTAGTACTTAGGCAGCAGTACTTAGCAGGCGCTTGTCGTGGTTTAACCCCAGCCAGCACCTAGGCACCACGCAGCCGCTCACTCGCTCCCCAACACCCAGCGGGATGGGGGAGAGAATCGGAAGGAAAAAGGTAGAACTTGTGGGCTGAGATAAGAAAAATTTAATAGGACAGAAAGGAAGAAACTAATAATAAGAACAATAATAAAATTACAACAATAATAAAAGGATTGGAATATACAAAACAAGTGATGCACAATGCAATTGCTAACCACTCGCTGACCTATGTCCAGTTAGTTCCCGAGCAGCGATCCACCCCCTGCCAGCCCCACTCCCCCCAGTTTATATACTGGACATGATGTCACATGGTATGGAATACCCCTTTGGCCAGTTTGGGTCAGCTGTCCTGGCCGTGTCCCCTCCCAACTCCTTGTGCTCCTCCAGCCTTCTCGCTGGCTGGGCATGAGAAGCTGAAAAATCCTGGACTTTAGTCTAAACACTACTTAGCAACAACTGAAAACATCAGTGTGTTATCAACATTCTTCTCATACTGAACTCAAAACATAGCACTATACCAGCTACTAGGAAGACAATTAACTCTATCCCAGCTGAAACCAGGACAGCACTTACCTTTTAATGGTCATTAGGAACACTCTTGCATGAAGGTACATTTTACATTACTAAGGAGTGAGGGCTGGACCTTTAATCATATTAAAGAATTCTTCTGGTTCAGGATTTCCATAGAAATAAGCACACTCATTTTCAGAGTAAACCTGTTTATCTTAAGGATAGGTGGCAAAATCTGGCCTAGATGTGAAGTGTTGCTGGTGCTTCTTGGAGATGCAAATAGTTGTATCCAGAAACGTGTAATATGAATTAGATGTACAACTGCTTCTTATATGAAAGTAAAATATGCACACTGACCTCTGTTCTGTTAAAACGCAGAAGTTCTAGCGATACCATTAGCATATTGATATGTCATCAGCTGTTCAACAGTTTCAAGTACAATATAATTCTACCTAACACTGTTTCTAAAAATGTGCATTTAGCACTCAGATATATCTGTGGCAGACATTACAGGAGAGTCACAGAGCTTTATGACTGTATTTAATAATTCTTATCTGCCAATTGTTTCATTTTTTTAATTATTATTTTAAACTGTTGCAAACAATGCTATTGAATTGTCAAGCTACATCTGCCATACCATGGGTCGTTGAAAAAGCAAAGAGAATTAGTTTGGCTGTGCTTCATTTCCTACCAGGTTGATAACTCCATTTCCAAGCAGTCTCTAAAATGTTCTATGAAATCAACTGAATCATAGCTTACGTTCACATTTTGCTGAAGACACAGCTGAAAAATCAATAGATACCAAACAATAGACATTGAAACGTAGTCTTAGAATATCCAAATATGAGGTTGTATCCTTGAGTTCACCCAGAACTATTGACAAGGCTGAGGGGAAAAAGTAGTACCAGGACTCTGGCTTGGAAGGTGAGGTTACTGGAAAGTATTTCATTATTTTGCTGGTGATAGGGGAGAACTATAAACCAGTCCATTTCTTTACTGATACTTGTTTAGCCATCTTTGAAGCCTGGTTTGCATTATAAAGTCGTCGGTGCAGCTACATCTGTATACTGTGCTGTCAAGGTATTCCTGGTATGACAGCAGCTAATACAAGTTAAAACCATGCTTAGACAAATAGGGCTCATTCCAGTGCCCTGCTTAGTGTCCCTTCCCACAAGGCACAGCAAGCCATGCCAGCAAGAATGCAGTATTTGCCATTATGACTACCTACACCAAGAGCACGGTTACTTTAGTCACAAGTCACATTTCATTACACAACTCTGCCAGAACTTTTTCGTGTAGAACTTGCCTCAGGCACAGTGTCTCCCAAAGCTATTTCTGGGCTGGTAAGGTTTATATAGTATCTTTTGTTCAAGGCTGTGCCTAAAACCACAATGCAACTCTTGCTTCTAAACAAGCAAACACCTTTTTTCTTTTTTGTAAGATTTCCATTTTCGGCTCTGACATTAGTACATTTTGTGGGTTCTAGGAATTAATATTTAAGTTTTAATGTTGTTAATAGATCAGCCTTTACTTTACCTGTGTTGCTAGAAGCAATTAATAATACCTTACTGATTCCCCATGAATAGCATAAAATATTTATATAAGAGCAGAAAGACTATTTATACTCCCTGAATTATATACCCTCATTCTACTTGTCCATAACAGACAACTTTAGTAAGACTTTTGGAGGAGAGTTCTGTTGGCTTCTTATATATTCTCAGCCATATCTACTAAAATATTTGTTTTTAATCTGGAGTGTTGTATCATTAGCTATTCAATACATTTTAGTCAAAGAAAATATATTGGGTTCACCAAGGAGCAAATGGGTAACATTTTTTTACCTGTGTTCTATAGCAGGTCATACCAGATGATCTTAACATGCCTCTTGTCCTTAAAATCCACAAGTAAACAGTGAAGCAGGGCAACTGGCAGACTTTCAGTTCAGTGACCAAGCCAAAAATTCTGCAGGAGAAATGGATGCAAGTCTATTTTGAACATGAATTGTTTTGGGGAATTTGTCAAACCTTATAAATTTGGAGATGAATTTAAATAAAATGCATTTTTCCGTAGGATAATGCCTGTTTCTGTCAAAGCTTTGCAGGTAAAGACTAATTGCGAATGAGAGAAAGGTGGGGTACCCATTCTACTACCACTGCTATTGAATAATATATGCCCATTTGACAAGCAATGCTCACAGATCATCTTGCAGAACAGAATATGATTATGATATGAATATTACTTGGGAAAGGAGAAGACAGATCACCCATCATCTTGAATAAGTTATCAGAGAGGGCAAAGGGAAAGGATTACATCCTGAAGGTTTGTCTCTCTTGTTCCATGGCAATGAGAAAAATGCAGAGTTCCTTGGGATTCCAGGTTTTAAAATCACTAAATGTCTACACTTCTGTTCCACAAGCATTTGGCACAAATTTTCTGTTTTCTTCAAAGCTCCTTTGTAAATATATTTACTATTAAAACCTTTTCATATGCATATGTACTTTTTTTTTTCCCCATCCCCTGTTTAAGTTACAATTGGAGACCTGAGGTCAAATCCCAAAGTTGTTTTGCAGTAAGTTTGTTTTAGATACGAGTCTTCAGTTTTACATCTAGAGCTTGGTTAAAAGTGGGGAACCGAGAAAAAACACTGAAGTCATAAAGAGAAAACCAGGCACTGTTATTAAAACTCTTCATTATTGCAATGTCTGTTTGCTAAAATACTGAGGTATAACTATACCTCAAAAACATCAGTGGACAGATGACACATTCAGACATTTTATTATGGTCCTCAAAATATTACTGTATTACTAAACTAATGCAAATAAAATATATCCAAAGGTATAAGAAACAGGACTATACAGCCTCTGTGCACTTATTACCTTGCCAGAAGATGAAGTCAGTCTTATGTAAGACGTCTGAAAATCTGACAGTGTGTTTTGTAGTATGTTGCAGATGTTCATAATCTCAATAGCAGGGGTCTGTGAGAAAGGATGGTCCAGTGAGTATGGAACTAGCCTAAGGCTTGTGATTGCCACTTCTACATCTCTTCTCAGAAAAAATTTTGCATGTGAAATTGGAAAGTGACTTACTCTCATTGTACCTCAGTCCTGTGTATGTGGAATGGAGCTAATAGGGTTTTTATGTCTCACAGTGAAGATAAATTATAAATGATAGTGAGGTACTCAGATTCCTCAGTAAATGTGTGTGAAGTGTGAAATATACCCAGGCAGGGATAGTTAATGTTATTTTAATAATATCAAACCAGGAACCTTTGCTATCAAAGCAGGCTGAACCTGCATATGATAATCATACTGATGTATCACTAATTGCTATTGTTTCAGTTATCTAGTGCTTTACATTGCCACCACATTTACATTAGTTTTATTTTGCTAGAAAAACAGTTATACTGAATTATGGCAGGCTGAGTTGCTCACGATTTTTGTAAACATTAAAAAAAAGTTTTGTTGCTTTTTGAGCTTTAGGACAATGGAAAAGAACAACACTATTTATATATATATATATAAAAGAAAAGATTGTGACATTATAAGCAATAGAGAAAGGTTTCCCAATAAAGCCTTTCTAAGGAGCTCCAGGGATCCAAGAATTACATGTTATCTTATTGAATGGTGCAGGTCCTACATACGTTGTTCAAGATAGAATTCCTTCCTCTACCTCCCCCGGAGCAGATGGTTTCAGTGTTTTCTTTGTTTTCTTGTGGATTTATTATTATTATTTCACTCAGCTGCCAAGGCTTTGCTTGTGTGAAGATTGGGAGTTGCCCTTTATTTTATTTTTTTTAATCAGGCCTTTTTTTTTTATTTTATTTAAAAGGCAAGAACATACCAAACTAAATGTGACCTCAGACAAATACTCATTTTTTAATAAGGAATTGTGACATTTATTCTCTTATGATTTCTACAAACTAAAACTGCATGCTAGTGTGACTTGCTCTCAGCATCCATGGAGTTAAATCATGAAATCAAGCAGAAGTGGAAGGAGGGCATGCAGAAGAAACTGTGACAGTGTAAATGGCAGATAGAAGCTCAATTCCCTTTGGAAAGTAATTTCTGTATCTCACCCAATATCTTCTATTTTTCAGTACCATGTTTCATAGAGTCAATAGGAAATAGCCATGTGAATAACAAAACTACATTGGGAGTGAAAGGTGGCATGAGTAGGGCTGTGAGGCCCGTAGATAAGGTATTCATACCCTTTGAAGTTAAAGCTTTATTTTTCTTCTGTCGGTGTGGCAAATCTACTGTTCACTCTGTAGTGGTGTATGCATCAGTGTCTGAGGAGGAGAGTGTCCGGTGGTTTGGATGGCGTCAGGCAGTTTGTTTGTCTTTGAAATCTGAAGAACAATAGCTGGGATCCCCTTTCATTTCTAAATTACTTAATCCGAAGAAAGCTCAGTGCAATGACATTTAGCACGTATTGTAAATATTGTGTGAAAAACCAGGCGTGGTGTTAGACAAGTTGCTGGACTATGATATCCATTCGGTCTTTTGCTTCTGACACATGTGGCATACTTACACTACTGTAAAATTCTGTATAAAATATTATATATGATACTTGAGTTAAGTATCAGAGGACACTCGGTGGTTCTAAACCCCAGTAAATTAATTCACCTTGTCATCCCTTTGGGCAGAAATGCAGGAAGTGATATTTAAGTAGATTTTAAAATAGCAGCAGTATTTTTCTTCATATTATTGCCTTACACTGTGTGTCAGATATGATAAAGAGAGAAACATGTCGTCTGTTTGTGAATATGGCAATATCTTTGAACAAATCCAGATAACTTCCAAGCTGACAAGTAAGATAGACAAGTGTCAAAACCTAATACACATTAGACTAGCAGGAAAATGTCATATTCTGCTCATTTCCACATCACAGATTTTACTGTACGCTTACTTATTAGGAAAACATCAGGTATATTTGGGGATTTTGACAGAAAAGTTTAGAACAGATGGATGGATTAAATTTGTCGAGTGAAATACTCCCATTTTAATTTGCTGCTATTCAGCCTACAAGAAGGGCAAGGTGAATTTATTTTCCTTTTTCTATGAGGAAGAAAATTAAAGGCTAAGACGAAGGTTACTTACCTTGCTGCATAATTCTTAGTAATAAAACAACCAAATGCTAAACAAGATAGCACAAAAAGGTGCTATGTCTTGAGAATAATCCAAATTAAAAATTCACACTTTTTAAGGTTTGAAAATACATAACACCATCTATTGAAAGTAACATAGTTACTTTACTTTATAGCCTAGTTATAAATATTATAGTATTGCCTAAAACAAATACAAATGCTTATAGAAGAAGTATATTTATATTCACAAAAAGGTATACATTTCAACACAACTTACTTGTGTTTAGTCTTTGACTTTTCCAGATAAGCCATAGAGACTTTGTTACGTCACTTTTCCGCAAACCTCACTACATTCTATGATGGTCTCAAATTTTCAGCTGACTTCAGTTAATATTGGAGTATGTCCCAAAGCAAAAAAATAATTAGTTCTTGAAACCCTGAGAATGGTTTTGTAACAAAACTCTGCTATTCTCTTTTGGTATTTATGAGACAGCTTTGTAATGAAACATGCAAATCACTCAAATGTATTCTGCATTTTTTGCAGTTTTTACAGAAAATATTTCTCTTTTCCATATACCACCTGGAAATAATTCCTAAGCTTTCAGTCAAAAATATGAGGATTTTCAATCAAATTCAGTTTTTTTCCTTAAAATAATGTTAGATTTTCACACAGGTATGATAACAATTGTACACTCAGGTTCCAAACAGACATTTTCATAAATTAGTGTGTTTTGCAGCATTCAATTGTTTTCTGTGATTGTTTAAAGCAATTTGTTAACATCACACAGAAATGTGATGGTAACACTTTGTAAACTTATTTGCAAAACAGAGTATGCTTTGCATTTTATAGAATTGCACACATGAAGCTTTTAAAAAAAGACTCTGGCTTAGTTTTGATTGTGAAATGTCTTTTTCATAGGTACTCACTTATGTAACCTGTATAATGTGAAATGGATTTCAGAAGTAAAATGAAATCAAAGAGACCAGCTCAGAATTTTATTAATTCATACAGAGTTTGAATAGTGTTTGTTTGATAAATCCTCAGCTGTAGATTGAATGTTTGTTTCTTTATGGATTACCATTTAGTTTAGATAGTTATATAATTTAAATTAAATGTCATGATACAGTCATCAGTATTCACAAAGAAGAAGGTCTGCAAGCCAGACTAAGAATATCAGGCCACGGTATTTTGTGCTAGGACTGACAAAGAAACCACTTAACACAGCCACTCTTGCAAAACACATTCAGAGAGTGCATTCACAGATTTCCCCAAGGTTATCTCTGTTTACAGGCATCAGAGAACAATGCAGCCTTTAAAAAAAAAATACATCTATGATTACTTTTATTGCAAAATTAAAGATGATGAATTTGAAAGAAAAGAATTAAGCGTGTTATATCCTATGACAAATCCTTTCATTTCCCTTTACCCATTAGGAGGGTACATAGAAGCAGTAAGTTAAATTAAAGCCTAATAGAAGTCGTAAAACACTGAACTTTTGCATGACTTATTGAAAACCTTTCATCAAAGAAAACATCATAACCATATATGTAAAATAGGTCTCAGAAAGCAAATGGGTACATTAGGTGATTATCTGTGAAACAAAAGCGTATGTGAAGCCCTCTTATGCATTTTTTTCTACAGATTTGAATGTTATTTAGCATTGTATCCTGTAGTCTTCTATAATCCATCTTTACCACTCTTTTTTTGTGCTGTTACTGTATTCCTTATAGATGCAGCTACATTCTGGCCGTACGAGAACTGTAAATGACCTTTGATTTCAAGAACAGCTATATCAATACAAAGGGCATAAAGACAAACTGGGCCAGTTTTGGAATGGTATTGAACGGAGCATTGCTCAAGGACAAGGCTTGCCCTAGTATTACTGTGAAGGCTATGCTGTCCTTAATCTTAAGTGTATGAACAGGAGAATTTGAAGGCATTAAAGAATTCCTTCTGCCATTGCTACGAACATGTCTGGATTAAGGATGGTTGGAGATAACAGGCTACATTTCTGTGCTTTTAACCACCTAAATCCGTTGCTGTGCACTTCAGTGAGCTGTTACTGCAGGGTGAACAACCAGCTAGAAATTTGTTTGATGTGATCAAGAATTAAGAGGGGAAAAAAGTGTGAGGAAAATGGAAAATAATTTGGGTTATTTTTTGTGGAAATGTATGTTTGAAGGAGCTCTTGCCAGCACTACATTTGTGATCAAAGTGTGAAATGGATGGAGTCCCTGTGGCCCCAGAGTAGAGAAGCCAGTGCTCGAGGCTGTGGCCGCATCTGAGGAGCAGGGTCAGGCATTAGGCAGTCACTGAGTTGTCCCCAAAGAGCCACGTCAACCTTCTGCTGAGTGAGAGAGACCAACCCTATTAGTGAAGGCAAAGTCTGGAGGAAGAGACAACTTCTAGTCCGCGCTTCAAATAGAACAGAGCAGGGATTTAAGTCCAGACATTGCAGATGAATGCTCTCACTACCAAGCCTTCTGGCTGTTTATGATGAGCTTCTCCTTCCCTGTTTCTGCAACAACAATCTTGGTTTCATTCTGACAAAATCTAAAACCCTCGATTTTGTTCCTATGATGGAATTCTTGTTTTGCAGCCAATATATATTCCACTTAATAGGATTACCCTCTTTTGAAAGCAAAGGTGATACGTTGCACTCATCTCTGATATAATTCCATTGATATCAGAGCACTAATATTTGATCTGAGCGAGTTGCAGCAATGTATATATTTTCAGTCCAAAAAGATGCTTTATACCAACTTCTCTCTATGGATTTTTCATTGCCTTTTCTTTCTTTTTTTTTTTTTTTTTTTTTTTTTTTAGCACTGGAGGGGATAAGCACACTGATCATCCCTGCAGAGAAAGACCCATTTTTGAACAAAACTGGAGTGTGCATACAAGGAGCACTCCTAATGTGCGGCAATTGCTAATGGGCATTCAGTCCTCAAAACTACATCAAAACTTGTTGAAATAAATTCTCTCCAGCATTTATTGTGTGGGCATTTCAACACCCTTCAGACCTGCTTCTATTGTATTGCAGTACAGGTATATCCTGAACTGCCTAGATTTCTATCAACGCCCACTGTAGTGGAAGTTGAGACATACAAAACTTTTTGAAGTTACAGTAAGTGCATTTTGAAGTACTGGAAAGGATATAGAAAGTTATAATGATGATATGGTTACATAAGAAAATGGTTATACAGAACAGAAATCACTCTCCAAAATTTGAAATAGGAAGTTTTAGCTGGATGTGGTCAGTATTATTTGTGACACATTGCAGTTCACTGCAAGATTTTGTCGTAAGGTTGTATAATGGTATATGCTACAAGTGTAATTGGTAAATACAAATTTCACATGTTTGTTAAGGATGCATTGAATCTAGCTCTGCCTGTACTGCTAGATTTAAATGTTAATAGGCAGAGAGGTGTTCTTCAATGTCAGACAATCATCAGTGGAGGGGTTCGTTTGGAGAACCTCTGAGATGACATAATTTTTGTCCTTTTCTGTTCCTTTCTCAGTTTTTACATTTTGTATTTTTACATGATAATTCAGTATTACATGTCAGATGAAATGCTCAGAAATAAACTGCTGTTTAAAAGTGAAAAATCAAAGTGTTGTAATAGTGATATGTTTCCATTTAAAAAAAATAAATTATGCCAATTAGCAATTTCTTATAGTCAATTGTTCTTTTCTTCATGGGGTATATCTACGTAATATTTCAATTCATTCACTTTTCACTACTGCACTGTCCGCTGAAAGAGTATGTGTAATGCCCCTCTTCTCTATATTATTATGGGATTTTCCTTCTATTATACTGTGTGGAAGAATTTTTGAGGATCTTGTACTGTGTGCTTAGAAGGTACCCCAGTCTGAATGCAAAACCGGTGTTCAGTGTATCTGACACTGATAGATATAAGAGGAGATAAAAGGTTTCAACCAAATGACTGCAGATTGTGCCTAGCCTGGGTGCTGGAGACACAAAAAAAGGTCCAAATCTAAATAAATTTTCTGCCTACTTCTATCAGCCACTTCTGTAATCCCTGTAATATAGAGCAGATGGAAGGAAGATTGGAAGCATAAATTGGTAAGTGGCAGCTTTTTAACCATGTTGTACAGTAAACCAAGCAGGCATTAGTTCTTGGGACTGGTTTGCAATTGATTTCCTCTCTGCTTAAAAGCTATTTTCTATCTCAATATGGGTTTCCATTACTGACTTCTCAATTTTATTTTTCACAGAACTTCCAGAAAGAACTTTTTTTAAAATGAGGAATAGAACAAGCTCTTAAGGCATCACAAAAAATGTCACTGGCAGGAAATGGACAGGTCAAAACCAGCTTGTTATTTTAGGATTCAATGAGTTTGCGTTTAAATTCCCTCCTTTCCATAAGATGTTGGATTTTATAGTGTGCTCTCAGACGGATCAACTCGGGAGTTAGGATGGACTAGGGAAGTCTGGCTGGTCTCTTTGTATGTTGCAGACAACAGGAAAATGAAGAGCAATGGTATACCATGCAACACAATATAAATACATGGAGTGAAAGTGCTGAAAGAAGGTAGCTATTTAGATTATGATCCTATACTTTTAGGACAAGATTAATCAATGAACGTGTATCGTATAGACATAGTGTTGATTACACTGTCAGAAAAAACACTTTTTAGGGAAGGACCTGCTATTTCTATCTTTTTTTTTTTTTTTTTTTTTTCTTTTATGAGCAGGCTACAACACTGTAAGTCACCAGATTCTGAATTAATATTTAGGAATTTTAGTGGAGTTAGATAGAGACTGGATTCCTCCTAGTGAACTTTGAGTATGGATAGCCAGTTACCCTTTCTAGTACCCTGTACTATTTAATTATCAGTACTTGCCTGTTTTGAAGAATTTGATTAACGTATTTGTGAGAACACCATGAAAAAAAGCAATGATGCTTTTACACTGTTTCTTCCTCAAAGAAAGTTTCAGGGGAAAATTTAAAAATACTGGTTAGCAGAAGAAAAATTTGGGGGATTGGTAGGGTCTACCTGTAAATTTATATTTTCAAAATGTTGCCCTGATAAATCTGTTTCTTACCTTTGACTGTAAAAAGTAAAAGCTCATGTTTTAGGTCACACATTTTTTAGGCAATAACATTGTCATCTCCATGCTCACCTACTGACCTTATACCCCCTGAAAAACTTAAGTGGGTGTTCCCTTAACCAAAACAAGTGGGAGCTAATATTATTAATGTATTTCTGAACTGAACTGTTAAATGCTGGCATTATTTCTGTTTGCAAAACTTAGCTCTCTTCCTTTTAATTGGAAAAATAATTTGAAGAATGTATAGGTTTATAATTTTAGCCTCATTATTAGCACAACAGCAGATCTTAAACTTATGTTGTGAGAATTTATTCCCTGAGAACTATTTCAGTAGGGTTGCTTACCTTTTTGTATCCTGTGATGGCCGGTGTAATTTTTTGGTCAGTTTACTACGAGTACATGTTATATCACTGTTTAATTGTAAAAAGTGTGAATTAATTTGAGTTTTCATCTTGAGAGATGGTACTAAAGTCTTACAACCCTTCTAATGAAATTCTGGTGAAGTAGGTCAGAAATCTTTTTCAAAATATCTATTCTTGTGAAAATCCAGTGCTCTTTAGATCTTATCTGTAGTTCTAGTTTCATCCATCAATGTTGTGCACAGTTTTATATTGATTTCATACTTTAGAACTCTTATGGCTCTGTTTCAGATCTGTTTTGAAAAGGACAAGGCTAAAATGTAACTGGGTACCTTTTCTGTGCTTCCATTTCAGAAAGAACGAACTTGGACAAATAGAGGACTCCAATCTACTGCAATCTAAATTGTGTGAGTAGCTGCTGTTTTATGCAACACTTCAACTCACTCGGAATCAGAAAGAGAGGAGATTAAATCATGAGCTACTTGTATTCTTAATGACACCACGTGTGTGTGGCTTGCCAAAGATCACCTAAGAGGGAGGGATGTTCACAGGATTTCAAAAAGATAATTTCAGACTGATTCCCATCTCGTTGCTGCAGAGTGAGTAAAAAAAAAAAAAGAAGGGGAGAGTTGACCATTAGCCTTTCCATCTTTGGCTGAAAATTTCTAGGAAGTTAATGTTTCTGACGTGATCATCACTTCTAAATAGTTCAGTATCTTTGAACAATTGTATACCAGTTTTTAAAGTCAAGAAAATCTGTTCCTTACTGAATTTTGATGGGTTGGGGTTTTTAGTTTCTAAATTAGAGGTACTAATTTAGATTTCAATCACATTTTGGTATTGATTCTTTTTAATGAAGAGTGAAGATGTACTGCAAATACCTCAGGAAGGCAAAGAATTACTTGTCTGCTGCAACTGTGCCAGTGTGTAATGTAGTATTTTTAATGTTAAAATGAAAAGTGATAATCCCTTCCAGAGATTCCTTAATCTGCTTGAGAGGTGGGGGTTCGCCTTTAGAATTCTCTGAAGCTTACAACTATTTTGGAGCACTGGGTTTGAACCTGTATTAAATGCTTGTCACACCAGCAGTTATTTACCAAAGGACATTGTTTCATATGATTTACAGGACGGTTCACGGAAGTGTTAAGTTAGAATGGTCCTGAAAAAGTTATTTAGTCTATCAGAGCCAGAGGAGAGGAGGATCAATTATACCTAAATAATTTCTGACAGATGTCAATACACTGTTTTGCAAAAATATCAACTGAAATGTTATAGTTTTGGGGCTTTTTCTATGTAAATTAATCCAAGGTTTATCTATCCTCAAAATTAGCAAGGTTTCCCTAAAACCTAACCCTGGTGCAAATAAAGCTGATTTTATATACTCTTAATAAGGTAGATACATGGTACAATTGGTCACAGACCTCTTCCTGGGGGCATTTTAAATACTGGAAGATTGTTATTACGCTTTTATATTCTTGACCAAAAAGCCCAGAGTTCTTTCAACACTTTCATGGTGGCTATAGCTTAAACTTTTCCAGTTGTCTTAAGTGGACCCAGTTCAGTGATACTGAGGGTTTATCTAAGAAAAAGGACAAAAGTTTATCTAAGGATAAACCCATAATAGTGAGTAGATGATAAACAATTTCTTCTTGATAGAACATTGTCAAGGTGTGTACAAACAGTTTAATAGACTGTTCTGGTATCTTTCCTCAAATTAGTTCTCTCAAATGGATTGCAGTTTCCTGGTGCTTCTGTTCTGCCCTTTTACTCGATAGCATGTTTGACCTTCTCTAGTCTTCTGTAACCATACTTACTTTCCTCACTCTCTGAGAGAGATCATTCCGCTCTTTAAAATTTGTTTAGCTGCTGCTTTGTAATGAACTTGCTCGCTTCTGAAGAACTTGTTTACAGTTGATTCTGAATATATTCAGTTACTTTGTTTTATATGCCTTGGTAAAATCGACACATAAAATTGTTTGAAGTAACATCTATGTTCAGTTTTGCCCCAAGTACCATTATAAGAAGTTCTCAGTATTTTTCTGTTAGAAAAATGTTATTCCACTTTTTAGCACAGAAGAGTGCAAGGTTTAACGCTGCTCCATTACACAAATCTCAGGCCCCGCAGTGCTTTTGTCAACCTGCTTATAAAATAGATAGGGCAGTTGCCAACACAGTAGATCAAAGGATTAAATATTTAATCTTTTAGAGGCTTTGCTCCTTAGGATCTACAATCAAATGATAAAGTCACTTACTTTTGCTTTGAATGGCGAGTTCCTTAATCGTGAATGTCAGGAGATGTAGTTTGGAGAACACATGAGAAATAACAGTTAGGAATAAAACAAGGACATGCTTAATATATGTAAGCTTGATTAAGGTAGCTCACGGAAGCAAGGCAGGGGAAAGCTTTGCTTTTCTCTGTGATACATGAAGATGAAATTAAAAGCCAATTGTATACAGGTAATGAATTACTTGTCCAGCAAGGACAAAAACAAAAATAAAAGGCTGTATACTCTCTTGATATCTGTGCTTTTCTGATAAACTCTGTTTTGTCATTCCTAATTTATACAGATTTAGTGATAAAAGAATGTCTCAAAAGGCTACTTAATGCCTGTTCTACAGCCTTTAAGTTTTTGTGCGTGAATGTTGTGTGTCTGAACACAGGAGTTGAACATTTTTAACGTTCGCATAACAAAGCTGGTGAGTTCTTGTAATTTTGATGGTGAAGCATGCTCTTTTGGAATGAGAGGAAAAAAGGTGAGAGAACATAGTTATGGGTGTAACAATATACATACCAAAATGCACCTGAAGACCCTGCTGAAGCATCTGTAGTTGTTGGAATAGGCTGGAATCACGTCTCGGCAGGAAAGGGCACAAGGCTCTAAGCAGAGTAAGTGCAGTGGGGGGGTTGTTTCCACACTGCTGTACGCCTTATAGTGGGTGATAATACTGAAGCCTATGGAAATGATAAATAAATTCCTCATGTCAGGTTAATAGGGGTAGAAGGATCTGCAAGTCTCTGGTGAACTGATCCTGTTTACAACTGGGTTGTAATGGATGCATGTACTCACTTCTTTGTTCCTCTAGGGAGATAAAATAACATAAATAAAAACTCCTAACCCTGTAGCATTCTTGAAACCTAATTTACCTGAGGAAAAAAGCTCTTCTGGTCAGTAAATATAGATATTCATTAGCATTTAGCTAACCAAGTTAATTTATGAAACCAGGGGGGTGGTGGGAAGTGAAACACAAAAGCAGAGTTGATTTAATGACATCTCTATTGGCATTGAGTATTTCCAGTCTGCACGTGGGCAGATGTTATAAGAGTCTACCATACCAAACCACTGCTGAGAATCAGTTCAGTTCCTGAAAATTTCCATCTCATTAAATTTCTATGTATGGAAAGCAATTTCTTCACTGTAGATTATAATTTTATTAACACAGCTATTAGCACTACAGACTCTGACAAGGAAACCAGAGTGTTAAAGAACATTTTCTAAAAATAAGCAAATTTACATATGTTATAAAAGACTCATAACTAACCCTTCTTAAACATGAGAAAAAGGAAAAAGGACTCCAAATGAAAATAATCAAAATGAAATAAAGAAATAAAAGACCTAACTAGAAAAAGCCCAAGCATATTAAGATGGCAATAAGATTTTCATGCAACTGTTTATGAACCTCAAAACTTTCATGAGATTTAGTACAAATAATCTGTAGCTTGATAGTATACCCTGTAGGTACATTATTCTTTTTCATCATTCTTCTGAATTCCTTACACATTTTTCTCCTGTGTAAAATAAATAAATAAATAAATAAATCCAGAATCCAATAAGGCATGATAAATAATGTCTTTAGGTAATCGATCATAAACACTTGATGTGGATAATTCCCAAACAATACATTCTGTCAAATATCATTAATACAAACAATTCTTCGGATAATAAAGGTGAATATAACCACAGAAATTGGGATATTTCTTAAGTAAAGAAAAAGGGCTTCTTTCACATAAAATTCAATCTGATCTGAAGGTAATGATGAAAAGCAACCAAAAAATGGAAAACGTCCCTTCTCAGGACCTGATTCAAAGCACATGGAAATGAACAGGAGTCTCGTTTTTCAGGAGGCCTTGGCTGAGAGCTATCAAAACTAGAGAAATGCTCCTGATGAATTTATACTTATTTCATTTCCATTCAGAAAAACATGGTGGCACGGGATGGCTCTTTCCTTCACATCATGCACATATTTCATTAGCGACTAAAGTTGTCTTCCCCACAGCACTTTATCGCTGGGTAGAAGGTGCTTTGCTCTTGCACCTCCCAAGCAAAATGGGCTGCTTTGTTTTTTGTTTTTTTTTTTTCTCTTAGCAGAAAACTGTAGATAATTGTGGAGCAGTAAAGATTGGTGGGAGCAGATTTCAAGGAGTAGACTGAGTGGTATAGATAATAGGTATTGGTAAGCAATGAATACAAGTGGAAAATTTGAGGGGACAAGCTTTCAGAGATAAACATAGAATGATAAAAAGAAGTAATATGACCCTATTAGTCTCAACACAGGAAGAGCAGGTAAGTCTTGATATATTGAATTACCTTTATATTTATTTTCTTCCCTGCCCCCCTCAGAGGTTTCAAATATAGGTCCAGGCAAGTAAGCCAGATGTTGGCAATATGACCTAGGACTTGCATGCATTTTTGTATTTGTAGAGGAATCCCTTTCAAATGTGTGCCTTTACATTTTCAATGTAGTATCTTCTACTTTAAAATTTGCACGTGTGTCTGGTTCCGACTCTTGTATGTACTGAGCAATAAAAAAAGTGTGGTTAACAAATGCATTTCCCATTTATTCTCATTTGCTTAACACTTTATAGCAGTGCATTTTAAAGTTATAAAACAATGGTCAAATATTTTGATTATAGGTGTTGGCATTTGTTGTTATTGAAAGTCAAGACCTCCACAAACAAGCTTGCGTACACTAGAGACAACAAGAGAATGTAGAAGCTGAAAACAAGCATAATTTTTTTCCAATTCTGACTAAAATGAACAATGCTTTTTCTGTTCCTAAGAAATCCTAGAAATTAAAAGCTAATTGCTCAGAAGGTGTTCCTTTATGATACATGAGAAAAGTAGTGAAATGTCTCTATATGTGTTTATTTATACCTATATATACACACACATGCACATATGCATACACACACAAACACAGAGACTCCCAAATATATATTCACATGGTGCTAACAACCTAGACTAAATATAAAGCAAGGAAATACAAAATTCAAGCTGTTTGCTTTGCCTTATCTATTTCTATTATGCATGGTAAATATTGCAGATCATATGGTCTATAAAATCACATGCTGTTTGGAGACTCCTTCAGAGCTTTTTCACAACAGGGGATTGAAAGGATAGATGCAGTAGCAACTCTGAGTTTTCCAGACTTTTTTATTTAGTTGGACTCTTCATGATACCTGAATTTATTTTTTTGCATGTGAAGCTCCTTTATTTCCTGTGGTTTTTTATTAACGCCACCCTCCCCACCCTCACCCCCCCCACCAAACCCTAAATACGTTGAGGGAGGGCAGAATAGGGGGGTGATTTTTTCTTTTAGGATGTTTTGGTTTTGAAGGAAATGGAAAGCACCAGTGAATAATAGTGGGTGATTAGACAAAGAGGTTTGACATTGCTGATTGCTAGGAACTGTTGCCTGCTCGGTCTGGGCCTCAGTGTGCAACTCAAGTGTCCCAGGGCAGCTCAAGCTTTTTCATATTATAACATTTAGGCCTTAACAGAGTATTCAAAATTTCATAAGAGAACTGTCTTGTAAAACGAAAAATAACTTTTCAAAAAGCTAAGTTATATAAAACTATTCCCTGAAATTCTGTTTGGGAGAGGTGTGTGTGTGCTAAATAGATGGATAGCAATATGTAAGGTAGGAATAAGAACTTTGTCTTTTGCCTAATGATTACTTAATACTCCCAAATCAACACAACCAGTCACCTTCTCTGCCTAAGATATAATTGTTGTCTATGTGCCTAGAAAAATATTGGTGTTACCATAGGGGATCTTTGCGGTAGTACAGTTTTTTAATTATTTAAGGGTCAAGTTTTGTTTTAAAGCAAGAAGTTATTGTAAATTATGATGAGTTAATTTAAGGGCAGCATTTATACACAGGAGACCTGTTAAGAAAGGCAAGTTCATTTGATGTGTTAAGCATGTTAGCATTAATGTTATTTTTTAAAGAAAGTTCTATTTGATAATGGGACATAACATTTTTAGGCAGAGTTAATAAGGTTATGATGCAAAAAGTAGGAATCTCCTTTGGCTGGTTAATTACCTTGTACTATTATTTTTATTGTATGACCTTAAATTCAGTTAAGATTAAAATTAGCACCGACTATCACATCAAGGTAGAATAGTAAATATTTTTGACGTGATTTGTCAATGGGATAAGTCTAGCTGTATCCATAGTAGAGACCATAATACTGTGGGCAATCAGATGAACTGTTCTGGCTGCTGCTTGGGCTTAAATAAGAAATTCTGTCCTCAGCTGGTTACTATTGTCTGCTCTCAGAAGCTATGTGAGTCCTGGTGATTTTAGTGTTTGTTTGATCACTCCCTGACTCATTTTAAACCCGAGCCAGTTTGCAAAGCCATCACTGATAGTAAATTTACATTTTTACCTGGGTTCATTGACTCAGTCAGACTAGCTCCTAACGAGATATGAAATTCAACCTGCAGAACTGAGGTTCCATCTCTGTAGCAACCAGGAGGGTACAGCTAATAATTGCACTATATTTTAAATGGTGTTGATGGTTGCTAAATAAATGTGAGGTTTTCGCTTTGCATTTTGGGTTCCTGTACATCTGCTTAAAAAGCTGAATTTCATACCTTGTTTATAGCCTGCACCCATGCGTTTGGACAGAGAACAGTATCATCTTCAGGTGAATGCATGTCAGTCATGAATAGTCCATCATGTATAAAATTCTCCTCTTCATGCTGATTGTTCATCGGTCATTTTCTGTGTAATATATATGTAACATATTAATATGCCATGTTCAACAAAAGAGAAAAAGGATTTGTTAAAATTATGCCTATGTAATTTTAGAAAAAAAAAAAAGAAAAGAGAGATCATAGTCTTATGGAACAGTGAAAATCAGAAGAGTTCTCAATATATGTGAATAAGACTGGCAATCTCAAGAGAGGTTTTTTTTTTTTAATTAAAATTCTATTTTATTTTAATGAACCAATACTAAAGGTTCCTACGATTACAGTTCTTTAATCTTGTGGATTACAGGAAAAGGAGACATCTATTTTTTACAGCTGAATTTAGCTTATCATTACTGCACACGTTTTAAAAATTCCTGTGGTTCCCCCTCAATCTATAAAACTTCTTTCTATTAGTTATAAAAATACTGAAGTCCCTATACATAAATTAGGAAACAGTTTGATTTTCTCTGTCTTAAGAGAACATTCTCTCCTTTTACTAGTAAAAATATCTGCATATTCAATTTTCTTCTA
>JANHGO010000044.1:5228964-5283505 GCA_024606505.1 Aquila spilogaster | reverse complement strand
CCCCCCCCCCCCCCCCCCCCCCCCCCCCCCCCCCCCCCCCCCCCCCCCCCCCCCCCCCCCCCCCCCCCCCCCCCAGGTCTCATTGCTGTTTACAAATGTATAAAGTGTGGGAGTCAAGTGGATGGGGCAAGACACTTTTCAGTGGTGTGCAGTAATAGAACAAGGGACAGTGGACACAAAATGGAACATGGAAAGTTCCATATGAACACAGGAAAGAACTTATTTACTGTGAGAGTAACAGAGCACTAGAACAGGTTGCTCAGAGAAGTTGTGGAGTCTCCTTCTCTGGAGATATTCAAGACCTGTCTGGACACTTTCCTGTGTGATCTACTGTAAGAAACCTGCCTTAGCCAGGGGGCTTGGTCTTGGTATCAGAGGTCCCTTCCAACCACTGCAATTCTGTGATTCTGTGATAACTTCCTGTTGGTGCCACTATGTTTGTGTGTTGGCAGGGCACCCCTAGTATAAAAGCTACTAATACAAGTTAAAGCTATGTTTAAACAAATCTAACCCATTCCAGTGCCCCAAGTCTCTTTACCACAAGGCATGTTCATCCATGCTAGCAAGAGTATTTGCCATCACTACTGTCTGCATGAGGGGCACAGTAACTTTGGTCATGAATCACACTTGATCACACAGCTCTGGCAGAAGAACTTTTTAGTGGAGAACTTGCCTCAGGCATAATGTCTCCCCAAGCTATTTCTGGAGTTGGTACAGTTAATGTAGAGTCTTTTGTTCAGGGCTGTGCCTAAAGCCACAATCCAGCCCTCACTTCTAAACAAGTGAACACCTTTTGTCTTTTTTGTTACATTTCCATTTTCAGTTCTGACATTAGCACATTTTGTGGTTTCTAGGAATTAATATTTAAGCTTTAATGTTGCTAATAGAACAGCCTTTACCTATGTTGCTAAAAGCAATTAATAATACCTTACTTATTCCCCATGAATAGCATAAATTATTAATATAAGGGCAGAAAGACTATTTATACTCTCTGAATTATGATCTCTTTCAACGAATAATAATGGACAACTTTACCAAGACTTTTGGAAAAGATAGAAGTTACATTGGTATCTCATAGTTACCAAAATATTTGTTAATTCGGACTGTTGTATTGTTACTGTTTATAATGTGTTAGTCAAAGAAAATATGAGGGCTGCTCCAAAAGCAATGCCTCCTATTTTATTATATTGATTCACAATGTCAGAGGCAGATGGTGGTGGTATGGCAGTAGAGGTTGAGCCTTCCCACCAATATTCTGTTATGTTTGCTGCCGTGTGACAGATGGCAATAGAGGGGCAGTCTGACAGAAAGGCATCTGACATAGAAGTGTGCATGAAGCAGAGGGGTGGAATTGAATTCCTCCATGGTGAAAAAATGTCACTGACATTCATCAATGCTTGCAGAATATTTCTGGAGGCCAACAGTGGATATGAGCACAGTGAGGTGGTGGATGTTGGTGGTGACAGCAATAGTGGTTCACCTCTACCGGTGCAGTTTTTTGTGCACATAGCATGCAAACTCTTGCTTATCAAAAAAAAAGCATAGCTCATGGTGGTGACTATGCTGAAAAATAGTGTTTTGTAGCTGACAATTTGCTCTATCAAATAGTGTTACTGTGCTCTTTGTATCTATTGTAGTTTCCATGGAAGTAAACAGGTGTTATTTATGGAGCAACCTATGTGTACTGGGTTTGCCAAGGAGTAAAAGGGGAGAATGCTCCCACCCATTTTCTGCAGAAGATCGTCCCATATGGTTTTAATATGCCTCTTGTCATTAAAACCTACAAGCAGGCAGTAAAACTGGGCAACTGGAAGACTTTCAGTTCAATGACCAAACTGAAAATTTGGCAAAGTGGATGTAAATTTATTTTGAATGTAATTTTTTGGTCAGATTTTGTCATATACTTTAGATTTACAGACAAATTTAAAAAAATGCATTTTTTCCATAGTATGATGCCTGTTTCTGTTGAAGTTTTGCAGGTAAAAACTAATTGAGAGTAAAAGAAAGGAGAGAGTACCCATTCTACTGCCACTGCAACTGAATAATACATGTCCGTTTGACAAGCAATGCTCACAGATCGTCTTACAGAACAGAATATGATTAAGATAGGAATATTACTTGTAAGGAAGACAGATCACACCTTCATTCAGAATAAGTTATCAGAAAGGGCAAGGGGAGAGGATTACATGCTGAAGGCTTCTTTCTGTTGTTCAGTAGCAGCAAGGAAAGACAGATTTCCTTGTAATTCCTGCTGTTAAAATCCCTAAACGTCTATACTTTTATTCCAAAGGCAGTTGACACAATTTGGTTTTTATTTTTTTGAAAGCTCATTGTGTCTGCTAATGTCTTTACTATTAAAACCTATTTATATGCATCCTTCCTTTTCCTCCCGTTTACATTACAACTGGAGGCCTGACATCTGAAAGCAAAGTTGTTCTGTAGTAAAACTGTTTTAGATATGAATCTCCAGTTTTATATCTAGAGCTGAGTTAAAAGTTGGGAGCTAAGAAGCAGCACTGAAGTCATAAAAAGAACAGTCACTGTTATTAAAACTCTTCATCATTACAATGTCTGTTTACTAAAATACTGAAGTATAACTGTGCCTCAGAAACATCTGTGGACAGCTGACACGTCTAGATATTTTATTATGGTCCCACAAATATTTCTGTATTACTAAACCTAAAGTAAAATAATGTAAAGGAATAAGAAACAGGGCTGTATGAAGACAATCTTATATCTCACCTCTGAAAATCTGACAGTGTATTTTGTAGTATATTGCAAATTTTCATAATCTCAGTAGCAGGGGTCTACATGAAAAGAAAGTCCAGTGATCACGGATCTAGCCTAAGGCTCATGAGTGCCACTTCCACATCTTTTCTCAGAAACACTTCTGCATGTGAAATTGGAAAGTGGCTTATTCTCATTGTAACTCAGTCCTGTATATGTGGAGTGGGGCTGAAAGTGTTTTTGTGTCTCTCAGTGAAATAAATTATAAGTGCTCAGACTCTGTAGTAAATGCGTGTGAAGTGTGAAATATATCCAGGCAGAGATAGGTAATGTTATTTTAATAATATCAAACCAGGAACCTTCACTATCAAAGCAGACTGAAGCTGCATATAATAATTGTATCACTGATTGCTGTTGTTTTAATTATCAAATCCTTTATACTGCCAACACATTTATATTAGTTTCATTCTGCCAGTACAGTTACACAGAACTACAGCAGATTGCATGGCTCATGATTTTTGTAAACATTAGAAATGGATTTTTTTGCTTTTTGAGCTTTAGTACAACAGAAATATATATTTATATATATGTATACATAAAATTAAGATTGTGACTTTTTAAGCAATAGAGAAAGGTTTCTCAAAAAAGCCTTTCTGAGAAGCTCCAGGGATCCAAGAATTATATATGATCATATTGAATGGTGCAGGTCCTACGTATATTGTTGAGGATAGAGTTCCCTTCCTTTATCTCTCTCTGGAGCAGGTGGTTTCAGTGTTTTCTTTGTTTTCCAGTGTATTTACTATTATTAATTCACTCAGCTTCCAAGACTTTGCTTTGTGTGATGAGTGGAGTTTGACCCTTTTTTTAAAGAAAAATTCAGGTGTTTTTCTTATTCAAAAGCAAAGTATATAGCAAACAAAATGTCACCCCACAAAAATGTTCATTCTTTTCTGACAGAAAATTATGAATTTTGTTCTCTTACGATATTTACAAGCCAAAAATGGCACACCATCATGGCTCACTTTCAGCATCCATAGAGTTAAATCATGAAACCAAGCAGGAATGAAAGGAGAGCATGCAGAAGAAGCTGTGAAAGTGTAAATGACGGATAGAAGCTCAATCTCATTGGAAAGTGTTTTCCACATCTCACTCAATATCTTTTATTTTTTAGTAGCACTTTTGATAGAGTCAATAAAGAAGAACAATGTGAATTACAAAAATATACTGGGAATGAAAGGCAGCAAGAGGAGGGCTGTAAGGCCAATAAGTATGGTGTTCACAGCCTTTGAAATTAGTTTTATTTTTCTTTTATTAGTAGGACAAATCTACTGTTCACTCTGTAGCGGTGCTTTCATCACCCTAAGGAGTCAGCATTGCTCCAGCTGTGGTTGTTTTCAAAATCTGAAGAAGAGGGGTTGGATCCCCTTTTGTTTATAACTTCCTTAATCAGAAGAAAGCTCAGTACAGTGACAGTTAACACCCATCATAAACATTTATATGAAATTCATTAGTTCCTGTTAGACAAGTTTCTGGACTATAACATCCATTCAGTCTTTTCCTTCTGACATGGATGGCATTCTTAGACTGTTGATATTTTATTTTATTTTTAAAGTAAGATTACATATGATATTTGAGTAAAGCATCAGAAGACACGTAGTGGTTTAAAAACTCAGCTAATTAATTCACCTTGTCATCCCGTTGGGGCAGAAATGCATGGAACTATATTTAAATAGATTTAAATATAACTGCAGTGATTTTTTTTTCATGTTAATGCCTTAGACTGTGTGTCAAATTTGATAAAAAGAGAAACATGTTGTCTGTTTATGGATATGGCAATATCTTTGAAAAAATCCAGAGAACTTCCAAGCTGACAAGTAAGACAGACAAGTGTCAAAACCTAGCACACATCAGATTAGCAGGAAAATGACAAATTCTGCTCATTTCCACATCACAGATTTTACTATATGCTTAGTTATTGGGAAAGCAGCAGGTATATTTTGGGGGTTTGACAGAAATGTTTAGAAGAGAAGGATAAAATTTGTCAAGTGAAATAATCCCATTTTGATTTACTGCTATTCAGCCTGAGGGAATACAAGGTGAGTTTTATTTTGCTTTTTCTATGAGGAATAAAATTAAATATTAAGACAAATGTAATTGAATTAAGTTTGTAATTCTTAATAATAAAACAATACAATGCTAAACAAGAAAACAGAAGGAAGTGCTGTGTCTTGAGAACAAGCCAAATGAAAAAATTTACATCATTTTAAGGTTTGAATGTATAAGATCTATTGAAAGTAGCAAAGGGCCAGTTAGAAATATTATTGCGTTGACTTTCTAAAACAAAGAAAAATGCTCATTGAAGAAGAAGTATGTTTATAATCATACACACACAGAAGAAGCAAACATATGAAAATTCAGTGTGTGTTTCAACAAAGGACTGTTCGTACTGGTATTTAGCTTTGATTTTTGCAGTTAAGCTATAGTATGCCTATTACATCACTTTTGTACAAACCTTGATAAATTCCAGTATGGTTACAAATTCTCAGCTGACTTCAGTCAACATTGGAGTACATCCCAAATCAAGGGAAAAATTGTTTATGAAACCCTGAGAATACTTTTGTGACAAAAATCTGTTATTTTCATATTTATGAGGCAGCTTTGTAATGAAACATGCAAGTTGCTTAAAGATATTCTGCACTTTTTGCAATGTCTGTGGAAATCTTTCTCTTTACTATATGCCGCCTGGAAACAATTGCAAAGTTTCTATTGGAAAATATGAGGTTTTAAAGTAAAATTTGGGTTATCCTTATAACAGTGATGCATTTTCACACTGATATGATAACAATTGTGTATTCAGGCTGTAAAGAGGCATTTTCCCAAATTAGTGTGTTTTGCAGCATTCATTTGCCTTCTGTGATAGTTTGCACCAAGGTGTTAAAATCACACACAAATGTGGTGACAACGATCTTTGTAAACTTATTCGGAAAAGAGAGTGTGGTATTCTATAGAGATGAGTGTGTGAAGCTTTTAAAAAAGAGCGTAGCTTCGTTTTGATTATGCAATGCCTTTTTCATAAGCCCTTAAAAAACTGATTTCACAAATAAAATGAAACAAATCCAGGAGGCTAGCTCTGAATTTTATTAATGCATATAGAGTGTGAACAGTGTTTGTTGGATAAATCCTTTGCTGTAGATTGAATGTTTGTTTCTTTATGGATTACAATTTAGTTTAGATAGTCGTATAATTTAAATTAAATTTCATGATACAGTCATCTGTATTCACAAAGAAGGTCTGCAAGGCAACACAGGAATATCAGGCCTCAGTATTTTGTGCAAGGACTGACAAAGAAAACACTTAACACAGCCACTCTTGCAAAACACATTCGGAGAGTACATTCACAGATTTCCCCAAGGTTATCTCTGTTTACAGGCATCAGAGAACAATGCAGGCTTTAAAAAAAATACATCTATGATTATTGTTATTGCAAAATTAAATATAATGAATTCGAAATAAAAGAATTAAGCATTTTATATGCTATGACAATTCCTTTATTAGCCCTTTTACCCATTAAGAGGATACACAGAAACAATCAGTTAAAAAAAAGCCTAATAGAAGTCATAAGCCACAAAACTTTTGCACGACTTACTGAAAACCTTTCATGGTGAAGGCGTCATAACCATATATGTAAAAGAGATCGCAGGAAGCAAACAGATACATTAGGAGATTATTTGCAAAACAAAAGTTTATGTGAAGCTCTCAAGCATTTCTTTTTTTTTTTTGTGAATTTGAATGCTACTTAGTTTTATATTCTGCAGTCTTCTGTAATATATCTTCTCTCATTGTACTGTCATTGTGCTCCTTACAAATGCATCTACATTCTGACTGTACGAGAACTGTAAAATGGCCTTTGATTTCAAGAACAGCTCTATCTATTTGAAGGGCATAAAGACATACTGAACAAGGTGCAGAATGATATTGAACACAGAATTGCTCAGGGACAAGGCTAGCCGTAGTATTAGTGCAAAGACTACACTGTCCGTTATACTTAAATGCATGAATAGGGGAATTTGAAGGCATTAAGGAATTCCTGCTGCCATTGCTGTGAACACATCTGGATTAAGGATACTTAGAGATAGCAGGCTACATCTCTGCATTTTTAACCCCCAAGCCTGTTGCTGTACACCGCGGTGAGCTATAACTGCATGGCAAACAAGCAGTTAGGAATTTGTTTGAGCTGCACAAGAATTAAGGGTAAAACAGCATGAGGAAAATGGAGAACAATTGAAGTTAATTTTTGTCTGTTTGAAGGAGCTTTTGCCAGCACTACATTTATGATCAGACCAAACCAGACTGTGTAACTGTGGCCCCAGAATTTTTGAGGACATTGTACCCTCTGCTTGGAAGGTATCCTAGTCTGAATAAAAAACTGGCAGTCATCATATATGACATTGATAGGGAAGACAAAAGATTTCAAGAAAATGACTAGCTTAGGTGCAGGAGAAACTAAAAACTGTGCAAATCCAAATAAATTTTCTGCCTTCTATTGAAATCCCTGTGATAGCATATAGAAGGAAGGTTGGAGGTATAAATTGGTAAGTGGCAGCTTTTTAACCATGTTGTACGCTAAACCAAGAGGGTATTAGTTCTCTGGACTGGTTTGCAATTGATTTCTGTCTGACTAAAAGCTATCTTCTCTTTCAATGTTTTTCTATTACTGACTTCTTCTCAAATTTGTTTTCCACAGAACTTCCAGAAATCTTTTTATTTATTTATTTTGAAATGAAGAAGAGAAAAAATTCTCAAGTCATCTCTGTGAATAGAATGAATTTCTTTAACAGGGAACGGACAAGTGAGAGTTACCTTGTTATTTTAGGATTCAGTTAGTTTGCATTTAAGTTCCCTTTTTCTAGGGTTTTGTGCCTTGTATTCTGCTGTCAAACAGATTAGCTAAAGAGACAAGAGGGACTGGGGAAACCTGGCTAATCTCTTTGTACATAGCAGACAACAGGAAAGTGAACTATGTTATAGCATACAAAATATAAGTGTGTGGCATGAAAGTGATGAAAGAAGGCAGCTTTTTTAGGTGATGATGCTGTGCTTTAAGGACAAGATTAATCAATGAATTTATATCATATAGGTACAGTATTGTTTACACTATTAGAAAACAAACAAACAAACAAAAAAACCCACACTTTTTAGGGAAAGATCAGATATATTTCTTTTTTTATGAGTAGGTTGCAGTACCACAAGTCACTAGGATCTGAACGGCTATTTATCAATTCTAGTTGAGGTAGACGAAGGCCAGGTTCCTCTTAGTGTACTCTGAATGTGCTAACACCTCCTAGTTCTCTAAATTGTCAGGCCTTGTCTGTTTTAAGGAACTTGTTTAACATAGTTGGGAGAGAACCATGAAAATATCAGTGATACTTTTATACCATGTTTCTTCCCCAACAAAAGCTTCAGAGCGGATCTCAGTTCAGGAGATGTAATAATATTAGTTAGCAGAAAGAAACGTTTAGTGAGCTTATAGGGACTACCCTTAAATTTAAATTGAAATAATTTTCTAGGTGTTGCTATGGTATATTTGTTCCTTATCTTTGGCTCTAGAAAGTAAATCATTCCTTAGGCTATAGATTGCATTGTCAACTCCGTGCTCACCTACTGATCTCAGACCACTTGAGGAACATAAGTGGTTGTTCCCTTAACAAAAGAAGTTGGAAGTAATATCACTGATTTATTTTTGGACAGAACTGTTTAGATGCTAGAATTTTTCCATTAGCAACTTTTTGCTCCCTTTCTATTCTTTTAATTGTACAAGTAATTTGAAGAACATTTTAGTTTCTATTTTTAGCCTCATTATTAGCACAATATCCATTAAAATTATTAAACTCATGTTGGGAGTACTTATTCTCTGAGAACTATATCAGCAAGGTCACCTTACCTCTTTGTATCCTGTGATGGCAAGTAGGATATTTTGTCAGAGTTTACTGTATGTACATGTTATATTGCTGCTTAGTTATAATAGGGATGAATTATTTTTAACTTTCATCTTTGAAATAATGCTGAAATCTTGTAAGCCTTCTAATGAAATTCTGACCAACAAGGTCAAAAACTTATTCAAAATATCTATTAGTATAGAAATTTGGTGCTCTTTAGATCCTATGTGAAGTTTTGGTTTCATCTAGCAGTTTTGTGCATGGTTTTATATTGATTTCCTGCTTTATAACTGTTCTAATACTGGTTCAGACTTGTTATGAAAGGGACACAGCTAAATGTAACCAGATACCCCTTCTATGCTTCTGTTTCAGAAAGAAAGAACTTGGACAAATAGAGGACTCCAATCATTTTTATCTACTACAATCTATATTATATTAGAGCAGCTGTTTTATGAATTTTTCAGTTGCCTCAGAAACAGAGGAGTCATGTGCTACTTGTATTCTTAATGACATCTTGTGTATATGGCCTGCTAAAGATCACCAGAGATGGAGGAAGATTCACTGGATTTTGGAAAGGTAATTTCCTTTTTTATTTTCATCTTTTTATTTCAGAGGTGGTAGGTAGGGGCCAGGAGGAGAGAAAGAATTGAACATCAGCTCTTCCATCTTTGTCTGAAGATTTCAAGGAAATCAAGTTAGTGTTTCTGTTTTGCTCATTGATTCTAAATAGTTCAGCGTTTTCAAACAATTTTATACCACTTTTAAAGTCAAGAAAATCTGTTCCTTACAGAATTTAGATGGGTTTATTTGTTCAGCTTATAATTAGAGTTACTGATTTAGATTTCAATCACATTCTGGTACTGATTCTTTTCAACAGAGAATGAAGAGTTACTTTTTCCTGAGGAGTACCTCAGGAAGGGAAAGGATTACTTCTGTTCTGCAGCTGTGCCAAAGTGTAATGTAGTATTTTTAATGTTAAAATGAAAAATAGTGATTTCTTCCTGAGATTCTTTAATCAGATTGAGAGGTGGGAGGGTTCCCCTTCAGATTTATCTGAAACTGTCACTGATTTTGTAGCACTGGGTTTGAACTTTTATTAAATACTTGTCACAGCAGCAGTTACTTGCCAAAGGACATTATTTAATATGAGTTTCCGGATGATTCACAGAAATGTTAAGTCAGAACGATCCTGAAGAAGTTATCTAGTCTTATCAGAGCCAGAGGATAGAATGATCAACCATGTCTACATAATCTGTGACAGATATAGTTCTGTTCTGCAAAAATATCAACAAACCAAATGTTATAGTTGGCGGGTTTTGTTTTGTTTTCTAGGTAACATATTCCAAGGTTTACCTATTCTCAAAATTAACAAGTTTTCCATAAAATCTAACTCTGATGCAAATAAAGTTGAGTATCTGTTGTCTTAATAATGTAGATAAATGGCACAGTTGATCACAGATGTCTTACTGGTGGCATTTTAAATATTGGAAGATTGTTACTATGCTGTTCATGTTCTTGACCAAAACACCCACAGTTCTTTCAATGTTGTCATGATGGATTTAACTTCAACTTTTCCAGTTGTCTGTCTGTTCTTCTTAAACTTTCTTGTTTGGACCAAGTTCTGTAATATTGTGGGTTTATCTAAGAATAAGATTAAAAGTTTGTCTAAGAATGAAACCCTACTATTGAATAGCTAATAAATAATTTCTTCTTAATAACCATTGCCAAGATGTATATAAATTGTTTAATAGATAGTTCTGATATATTTCCTTAAATTAATTCTCTTGATTGGATTGCTGTTCAGACCTTTTACTAGATACCGTCTTCAACCTTTTCCAGTCTTCTGTAACCATACTTATTTTCCTTACTGTCTCAGAGGGATCAACCTACTCTTTGAAATGTTTTTGTCTTCTTTGTAAATTAACTTGCTCACTTCTTAGAACGTGTTTGTAGTTTGGCTGATTCTGAATATCTTCACTTACAGTGTTTTAGTATGCCTTGGTAAAACCGTCCCATAAAACTGTTTGAAATAACATACACATACAGTTTCACCCCAAGTATCATTATAGGATGTTCACTGTAATATTGTTCTGTTAGAAAAATGTTATTACTCTTTTTAGCATAGAAGAGTGCAAGGTTTAACACTGCTCCATTACACAAATCCCAGGCCCCATAATGCTTTTGTCAACCTGCTCGTAAAATAGATAGGGCAGTTGCCAGCACAGTAGATCAAAGGATTAAATATTTAATCTTTCAGAGGCTTTGCTCCATAGGATCCACAGTCAAATGATAATGCCACTTACATCTGCTTTGAATGGCGAGTTCCTTAATTGTGAATGTCAGGAGATGTAGTTTGAAGAGCAGATGAGAAATAACAGGAATAAAACAAGGACAAGCTTGATATATGTAAGCTCAATTAAGGTGGTGCATGGAAGCAAGTCAGGGAGCAGCTTTGGTTCTCTATGTGGTACATGAAGATGAACTCAAAAGCTAATTACATACATGTTATTAATTAGTAGTCCAACAAGGACCAAAAAAAAACAAAAATGATACCTATGATAAGGGTACCTCTTGATACCTATGATTTTCTGATAAACTCAGTTTTTTCATCCCTAATTTATACAGATTTAGTGATAAAAGAATGGCACAAAAGGCTCCTTCTTGCTCATTCTTCAGCCTTTGCATTTTTCTATATGAATGTTGTGTGTGTTTAAGCACACCGAGATGAGCATTTTTATTTATTTCACTTTCACATTTCATTTACATTCACTTCCTCAGTTCTTATGTTTTTTATGCATCTGAAGTCCCAAGGTGAAGCATTTGTAGCTGTTAGAATAGGCTGAAATCACATCTGGGCTGGAGAGGGCACAAGCCTCTAATCAAAGTAGGTTCAGTGTGGAGTTTGTTTCCATGCTGTGATAGTAGGTGACAATACTAAAGCCTATGGAAATGATTAATAGATTCCTCGTGTCGAGTTAATAGGGGTAGAAGGATCTGCAGTCACTGGTGAATTGACTCTGTTTACAATTGGAGTGTAATAAATGCATGCACTCAGTTCTTTATCCCTCTAGGGAGATGAAGTAACATAAATAAAAAGGCCTAACACTGTGGTATTATTGAAACCTAATTTACCTGAGAAAAAAAGTTATTCTAGTCTGCAAATTTGGATACTCGTAAGCATTTAGCTAACCAAGTTAATTTGTGAAAGCTGGAAAAAAAGTGAAACACAAAAGCAGAGCGTATTTACTGACATCTCTATTGGCATTGAGTATTTCCAGTCTGCACATGGGCAGATGTTATGAGTCTACCAAACCACTGCTGAGAATCAGTTCAGATCCTGAAAATTTCCATCTCATTAAACTTCTATGTATGGAAAGCAATTTCTTCACAGTAGATAATAATATTATTAACAAAGCTATTAGCAGTACAGACTCTGACAAAGAAACTGGAGTGTTAAAGAACGTTTTCTAAAAATAAACAAATTTACATCTGCTATAATAAACTCATAACTAGCCCTTATTAAACACGAGAAAAAGGAAAAAGGAGCCCAAGTGAAAATAATCAAAGTGAAATAAAGAAGTAGAAGATTCAACTAGCAAAAGCCTAAAGGTACTAGAAAAGCAATATGATTTTCCTGCAACTGTTTGCAAAACTCAAAAGCTTCATGAGGTTCAGTACAAGTAATTCGTAGCTCACTGATGTATCCTGAAGGTACATTCTTCTTTTTCACCATCCTTCCTAATTCCTCATACATTCTTCTCTTGTCTAAAAAAGTATTCAAGAATATAGCAAGGTAAGTGAACTAGTAACTGACATTTTTAGGTAACTGATCATAAACTTTGTATGAATGTTTTGCAAACAATACTAATTTTAAAAAATGATTAGTACAAGCAATTCTGCAAATAATAGTGATTAATATATACACAGAAAAAGTGAGATGGCTCATAAGTAAAGGGAAAGGATTTAGTTCCAGTAGAATTCTATCTGATCTGACGGCAGTAATGAAAAGCAACCAAAAATGGAAAATATGCTTTCTCAGGACCTGATTCAAAGCACATGGAAGCGAACAAGGACTCTCATTTTACAGGTTGCTTTTGCTGGGGGCTATGAAACCCAGAGAAGTGCTCCTTGGAATTTATGAATTTATATTTCCTTCATTTCCATTCCAGGAAGCATGGTGGCACAGAATGACTGTTTCCTTCACACCATGCACATACTCTCACTCTCTGCCCTATAGTACCTTATTGTTGGGCAGGGGGAGCACTACATTTGAACCCCCCAAACAAAATGTACTTTTTTTTGTTTGAAAATCTTAGGTGAGTGTGGAAGAGTAAAGATTGGAGGCAGATTTCAAGTGCTATACTGAGTGATATAGATACCAGTAAGCCACATGAGTGGGGAAATTGAGGACATGAGCTTTCAGAGATAAATGACAAATATAACAAGAAAAAAATTGACCCTATTCCCTGTTAGTCTCAAGATAAGTAGCAGATAAGTATTGAAATACTGAATTGTCCTCATACTTTCTTTCCCTTTAAGATTGTTCAAATATAGGTCCAGGCAAGCAAGCCAGATGTTGGCAGAGTTACCTGTGACTTGCATTTCTTTTCTTATTTGTAGAGGAATTCCTTTACCTTTGGTCTATAGTAAAGAGGTTTTCTTCTGCTTTAAAATCTACATGTGATTATTCTCCTACTCTTGTATGCCCTGATCAATAAGAAGTACAGTTCTTGTTAGCAAATGCATTCCCCATTTGTTCCTGTTTGTTTAACACTTTATAGCAAAGTATTTTTAAAGTTGTAAACAGTGGTCAAATATACTGATAATAGATGTTGACATTTGGTGTTATTAAAAATCAAGACTTCCACGAAGTAGCAGCATACACTGGGGACAACAGAACATAAAAGCTCCAGACAAGTATAATTTGTTTTCCCCAACTCTGACTAAAATGAGCAAATCTTTTCCTTAGCAATTCTAGAAATCACAAGTTAATTGCTCATTCTTTTATGAGACATGAGAAATATTGTGAAATTACTCCATAACTTTTTTTATACCTATAAACACACATGCACAGATTCATACACACATAAACACAGAGACTTCCAAATACATATTCACATGATGTTAACAACCTAGACTAAATAAAAAGCAAGGAAATACAAAATTCAAGCTGTTTGCTTTTCCTTATCTATTTCTATTATGCATGGTAAATATTGCAGATCATATGGTCTATAAAATTACCCGCTGTTTGGAGACTCCTTCAGAGCTTTGCCACAACAGGGGATTGTGAGGATAGATGCAGTAGCAACTCAGTATTCCAGACTTTTTTTTAGTTGGGCTCTTTGTGATACCTGAATGTATATTCTACATGTGAAGCTCCTTTACTTTCTGTGCTTTTAATTCAAAAAACACGAACATAAACAAAACCAAAATGTGTTCGGGGGCAGCATATGGAGGCTTTTAGATTTGTTTCTTTGACAAGGTTTGGATTTTGAAGAAAATAGAAAGCAGCAATGAGTAATGGTGAGTAGTTAGATAAAGATGTTGGTGTCATTCACTGATAGGAACTGTTCCTGATTCTAAGGTTGGGCCCTAGTGTGAGCGTGTGGGATCTCTCAGGTCCCAGAGCAACTCTCAGTTTTGCACGTTTTAGGCTTTAAATGACCATCCACAAATTCATAAGAGAACTCTTGTAAAATGGCAGGCAACTTATCAGTTCAGACGTACAAAACTGTTCCTTGAAATTCAGTTTGGGGATGGAGGGAGGGTGGGGATAACATTTTGTGTGGTAGGAGTAAGAATTTTGCTTTTCACTTACCTAAGGGTTAATTAATACTCAGAAATCAACATAGCCAGTCACCTTTGCCAACTGTATTCTGGGCTGCATCAAAAGAAACATGGCCAGCAGGGTGAGGGAGGTGATCCTGTCCCTCTACTCTTTGCTGGTGATACCTCACCTGGAGTACTGTGTCCAGATGTGGAGTCCTCAGCACAAGAGAGACATAACAGAGGTGTTCTCTGTTGGGGAGCATCCAGAGGGCCACAAAAATCATAAAATCATCCAAAGGATCAAACACCTCCCCTATGAGGACAGGCTGAGAGCTGGGGCTCTGAGAGAAGGCTCCAGGGAGACCTGAGAGCAGCCTTTCAGTATCTAAAAGGGAGCTGTAAGAAAGAAAGGGACAGACTCTTTAGCAGGGTCTGTTGTGGTAAGACAAGGGGAAATGGTTTCCAACTAAAAAAGGGAAGGTGTGGACTGGATATAAGGAAAAAGTTATTTATGGTAAGGGTAGTGAAGCACTGGAACAGGTTGCCCAGAGACATAGTGGATGCCCCATCCCTGGAGGCATGTAAGGTCAGGCTGGATGGGGCTCTGAGCAGCCTGATCGAGCTGTAGATGTCCCTGCTCACTGCAGGGGAATTGGACTAGATGATCTTTAAAAATCCCTTCAAACTCAAATGATTCTATGATTGTCTACTTAAGAAATAATTTTGTCTGTATGTCTAGAGAAATGTTGATTTTATCATGGGGAATCTTTGCATTAATCATAGAATCCTAGAATCATCCATGTGGTTTTCAAACTGTCTAAGGGTCAACTTTTGATTTAAAGCAGGAAATTACTGTAAATTATGTTGAATTAATTTAAGACCAGAATTTATACACAGGAGAACTGTTAAGAAAGGCAAGTTCATTTCATGTGGTAAGCATGTTAGTAGTAATGTTATTTTTTTTTTAAAGAAAGCTCTGGTTGATAATGGGACATAACATTTTTAGGCAGAGTTAATAGGATTATGATGCAAAAGTAGGATTCTCCTTTGGTTGGTTAATTACCTTATATTATTACTCACACTCTATGACCTTAAATTCAGATAAGAATGTAATTAGCACTGAATGTTATATCAAGATGGAATGGTCTATATGTATGTGATTTGTCAGTGGGATTAATCCAGCTGTATCCATTGTGGGTACTAATGTGAACAATCAGATGAACTGTTGTAGCTGCTGGTTGGGCTTAAGTAAGAGCTTCTGCCCTCACCTGTTCACTGCTGTCTGCTCTTTGCTCTCAAATGCTATGTGAGTCTTGGTGCTTTTACTCTATGTGTGACCACTTTCTGACTCATTTTAAACCAGGGCCAGTTTGCAAAACAGTTGTTTTCTATAAAATACCAGTATGTAAGTAACGTACTGATATATTGTATTCCACAATGGAATAAAAATTATTATGTCTACATAATTTTTGAGAGAAAAGAAATACAATATCATTGTCTTAAAGGGCAGTAAAAATCAGAGGAGTTCTCAGTGTAAGTGAATAAGGCTGGCAATCTCAAAAAAGATTTAATGAAAATTCTGTTTTATTGTAATGAATCAATACTAAAGGTTCCTATGACTACAGTTTCTTAATCTTAGGGATTACAGGAAAAGGAGACATCTATTTTCTGTAACTGAGTTTAGCTTATTTTTACTTTACATTTTACAAATTTCTGTGGTTCCTCCTCTATCTGTTGATCTTTCTGTTGCTTTAAACAATATTGAAGTCCTTATTCATAAAATAGGAACTAGTTTGTTTTTCTCTGTCTTATGAGAACGTTTTCCCCTTTTACTAGTAAAAATAGCTGCATATTCAATTTTCTTCTGAATTTTCCAGTATTGCACAGCCAAATTCAACAAAGGGATTTTTCACTGAGTTAGTTTCATTGACTTCAAAAGCATTATATCACAGTACGCATAAAGTCCTTTGTAAGTAGATAAGCAGAACAAACCCTTTCCTTACAGTTATTTGAGGCTGGAGGTTATGATGCCCGGGCAGTGATAACCCCGCTGACCACACACTCGGCTGCTATAGTGAAGGAGGATTATCATAGTGCCAGGATGGGAAAAATGGCAGGGCTGTTAATGCTGCCTGCTACCTATTGCATTTACACCACCTTTGCAGAAAAATGAAGGAGGGAGGAGGAATTGCAAGAAACTGTTACAATTCATATTTATGATTTTATCTGACAGAAGAGCTAAAGTATGCTTCTCTAAACTTTGGTATTCCAAATACTTCAGAAAATGCCAAAATAAAGGATATCTGTGAGCATGCCACTAGTATTAGTTCATAGTTCAGATCAGCAGCCTTCATGCAGATCTTAGGAAAGCTGTCTTTCAAAGCAGTAAGTTAGAAGTCCAGTTCAGGAGAATAGCGGTGATTGCTCACTGGATGTGAAAAGAAGGATTTCTCTTTGCAATAGTTTCCAGTATTTCATTCAATATAAGATTCATTAAGTCTCTGTATCTGTGACAATAGAAATGTCTGTAGAGGTATGGGATTAATTATCCTTAAGATGAAAAGTCAGTGGAGCTGATCATTGGCTGTGTCCTCTTAAGTATGCAATTGCAACAGATGTAGCTGAAAAGGGAAGTGTGGCAGCATATTTACTGATGGTTTTGCATTAGTAAAATGATGCAGAAGGCTGGAGGCTCTGCTGGCAATCCCAATTTTGGTTCTGGATGGCTGGTAGAGAGGACAAAGTGCTCACCAGGACTGTTATTGTATTTTGTTGCCCATGTTCCAGTTTCTGTTAATGCCACTTATGACCGAACTGTAGCATCTGCTGAGCCTTTGTTAAATTAATAAAAGCCCATTCTTGCTTTGATAGTGCCACTAGAAACTACACTCATCTACCAATCCCTTGGACAACAACATGAATCACGTCACTTGATGTACCAGATGTAAAAGCAATTTGTTCAAGGTAAGAACATCAGAGCAGTAGTTAGTTTTCTGACTAGGTCCTATCTTAGAATGACATCCTATGAAATGAAAGGAAAGCCTCTTATGAAAGATACACTGAAAAGAAGGAAAGGATCATTGAGTGTTGTTATAGTAGTACATAATATGTTCGTATCTGGTGGAAATTTGGGAAGTTGCATAAGTACAAAACATTTTGAGTAATACTTTGATCTTGAGCAGCACTTGTCCTTAATGGGATGTGAGAACAGCAACATTTTTCTTGCAGAGAATTTTACCCATGTAAATTGTGTGAGAAATCTTGGGATACTGCTGATGGCTTTGAAACATTCTCCTGCGAAGTGTACAGTCTAGCAAGTTCCAGTCAGACTAATTTACAAATAGTCTCACTTAGAGCAATGGAATCTACTACAAGAGAAGAAAACGCAATTTTTTAAAAGCATTTTGTTTTCAGAATGGCCTCAATCTTTGCAAGAGCATCTTTATGAACAGCTTTTATGTAGATGGTTTAAAATTTTCACCAGATGTTTCATATTAGAACATGATAGAACAGCATAGCACACATTCTGTAAAGATTTTTTTAGTGCACACAGATTATGCACCCATGACTAATCATAGTTTATTCTAACAACAGCTTCAATTAATTTGTCTTTTCTGTTTATTAACGGTGTTTTAACTGTTCCTAGAGAAGAGAGGGGAGAGAATACAGTTTCTGTCTTCTGAGTGCTTCAGCAGTGACTGCGCTTTCAAAGATAACTAATACTTGGACTTTCCTGGGGTGAACCAAATGTGACAGTGGTTTTGTTCCGCCTGAAGCCCCAACTTTAGGCTAATGTACCACTGGAAGATGATGATATTTATCATGCTTTGGTATGCATTGCTGCAGGCAAGGTGCAAACTTGGAACCAGGAGCAGCTGTGCCCTCAGTATCACCTGTTTCTGGAGCACAGGCCTTATGAGGAGCAGCTGAGGGAGCTGGGATTGTTTAGTCTGGAGGAGGCTGAAGGGTGACCTTATCACTCTCTACAACTACCTGAAGGGAGATTGTGGTGTGGTGGGGGTTGGCCTCTTCTGCCATGTAAGCAGTGATAGAACTCAAGGGAATGGCCCCGAGTTGTGCCAGGGGAGATTCAGGTTGGATGTTAGGAAAAATTTCTTCTCTGAAACAGTGGTCAGGCACTGTAATGGGCTGCCCAGGGAGGCGGTGGGATGTGTTCAGGAAATGTTCAGACGTTGTGCTGAGGGACATGGTTTAGTGGGAAGTGTTGCTGATAGGTGGATGGTTGGACTGGATGATCTCAGAGGTCTTTTCCAACCCTGGTGATTCGGAGATTCTGTGATTCTATTTGATGCCCCCCATTCTTTCAGAAATTGAACTATATGCTTTACTTATGTAGAAAAGCTCATCTCTACATCAGAAAGTCGTTTTTTTTCCTGTTTTGGCTGCTGGTTTGATTACATGTCATACCTGTTCTAAAAACTGGCTCCAGCCGCTTGAGTGTCAGAGCAGGTTGTTGCAGAGAGAAGGAAACAGACGGTGCAATCGATCTTCATGACTCCTGATGCACATGACTACATTTCTCCCTGCCTAAGTGGCGCGTACAAGGTGATTAAATAATCAACGCTATTACCCTGGAGGAACATAAATCCCCGAAGCAGCCACGCAGAACGCTGCTCTCTGGTCCCTGAAGTGGTAGGAGCAAGAGGCAGTGGTGTCTGTTCCAGGCACAAGATGAAACACAAAATGAATCCTTGGTCCCTGAGTGGGCTGATGTCTTTCAACATTTCTACTTGTTTGTCTCAATTACTGCTTAATCATAAAATGCTTATTTTTCCTTAGTATTAAATGAAATTGACCTAGCAGTTTATCCTAAAATGGGATGTTGTATGCTCCATAGGTTAGTAAGAAAAAAAATGGACTGGCAATTCTTTTAACAAAGATAGTTTTATTGGTATGTTTAGCCTTGCCCTCTAAGATTTACCAAGAACGTATTTTAAACTTTTAGACCATTTTTAGAAATTGATCAGGCAGAACTCCAAATCCAAAAGACAAATTGATTTTAACACCTAGGAATCAAACTGCTTTTATTAGCCAACATACTGAGCAATAACAGCAAATGCATTTTACATGTTACTGTAAGTATATCTGCATTTGCAACATCTCCTACAACATTATTCTTAACTACAAACCACGGACAGTGTTAAGCTAACTTCACCGATGTTTGGTACCATGACTGCAGAAAATGCAGTTTATTTGTACAGTAAGAGAATATGAAAAACACAGTTGTGTCTTAAAAAGAGGCAATCCGGTGTTTTATTTAAGAAAAAAATTTAACCCTTGTATCTGGGTCCCCTAATTGCTCAAAGCAGTCGGTTTCATGCTGCCAATGTTTATTAGGTATAACTTGGGGGAAAAAAAATTAAAAAAAAAAGAAAGTGAAGGTATATTTGCATCTTTCTGTAGTTCTAAAGAAACATCATTTCCAAATTTAGTTTTAAAATAATGTAACAGCAAAGTAATGTAACTGTCCTATCCATGTATTTCTAAACTGCAGCATAATAGCAGCTGAAGGTAGATAGAAATGAAAGTGGAGGTTTTGGCTTACAGTCATTTTGTTGTCTCAACAGAGCACTTTTAGAAAAACACAGAATTTAAATTAAAGGTCCTTGGGAATCTACATGAGTTATAGCTGTGCCTGAGGGCTGCTGTACAAACAGTGTGTTACCACAAACTCATATGCATTTTTTGCTATGTTTTTACCTTGGTATACACTTCTGAAATGGGTGGCATAACAAGAAGTTTGGTCTTTCTCGTATTTCTGCCTATGGTAAATTCTTTTTTCTCATGTAGAAGCCTCACTATCCTTTTGGTACTTGTTGTTGTTTAGGAGAAGGATGAGCTCATCCTTCACAGACGAAAAATAGGTGAGATGAACTTCCCCAAAATACTTGCACTTGTTTAAAAACCAAATTCTATGTATTTTTCTGCACTGAGATTACTGATATTGATCAGATGATTAATGTAATACATTTTGAACTTCAGAATACTTCTTCCCCCAGGCAGATAATTCTTTGTGTTTGTGTCTTCATTTTCCTGTTGTGTCCATGCAGTTTCTTCATTTTCAGTTATTGTACAAAGAAATTGACTGCAGAATGTGTAACTAAATATAGAGGTTTTGGTGGTGAACTCTAGTCAAAACATTGCAAGAAGAGTGCTACCAAGAGACACGAGTTACTTGTACTACTTTCTCCTCCAGGTCTTTAGCCCTTATGGACTAAGATCTCCTACCTATGAAAGTTAGTCTCGGGTTACTACAACATACTAGGGGAAAGCAGAATTTGCTTCCCCACCTGTTATTGCAGCTAACCTTTCCCCTTTTTCCCCCTTTTTCCCCCTTTTTCCCCCTTTTCCCCCTTTCCTTTCTTCTTCCACAATCATAGGTTTTGCACAAATACAGAGATTTTTCTTACTTTCATCTTGCAACAGTAGTACTTTGTGGACAAGCCTCTGCTGACAGAGATCACAGGGGGAATGTTGCTACAATGGCCCTGAAAGCTTCATCTTCCTTTGGAGGTCAGTTCTTCCAGTTCTGCGCTATTTGGCTACACCTCCTTGAATTTGCATCTATTTCTATGTCATTAAATATGTGCCAAGAGCACCTGTCAAATTGTCATGAAGGTATTCACAAGGGTAGATAGAGGAAATCAAATACAGACAATTACAATAACAAGAGCAAAGGTGGTAGAATGATAACTTTTGCTTTGTTTTCTTTAGATGCTGAGATTTAAAGTACAAACCATGCACAATGTGCCTACATTCTATGCTACAATTATCTCTTTGTCTATTCTACCATCAGTAGCAATATGTTTTATTCTCTCTGTTGCTCATGAATGCTTTTCTAGTGTTATCTCTCACCGTCCCAGGATACAGTGATAACTATTAGAAACATGAGTTTCATTTGGCTTTTGTGTGCTGCTTGGCATATTTGGTTGAAAGACTCAGGAGTCAATTGTTCTGCGTTCAAATAAAACACAGGAGAGCTGACAGCTCTACAGGCTTTTCCAAATCATCCAGCTGGTGCAGGAAAAAGAAACTGAATATTAAACATGTGTAAGATAAAATTGAAGGCAGCAATTTTTCAACAAACCTCGGTGAATTGGTCTGAATGGAATATCTATGAAGATTAATCATTTTAGACCTGCAAGTTACATTCAATAAATAGTTGCATCAAAATGTTTACCCTTTAGTTAAAAAAAAAAAGTAATTTAAAATTTAGAAAAGGTCAATTACTAATGAACAGTAGAGGTTCCATTATTTAAGTCGTTAAGATATTTGTAGTTCATTTCTATTAGCAGAAAAAAAAATGAATTGTGTTTGTCTTTGGCTCTAAAATGAATATTTGTTTGTTTTCCTTGTTTTCCTTTCTGGTCTGTTGTTATTTGTTTGACTTTGGAGATAAGAGGCTACTTTATTCCCATGATTACTCCCTGATCAGTTGTCTTTGGCTGACAGTGCTAAACACAGTTGATAGCTATCACCTAGAATTTCTGCAGTGTAGACGTTGTTCATTGGAAATTGGATGATACCATCAAATCAACTTCCAAGGCATCAGAAAGAATTTATCAGGCCTAATCACACACTCATTTATGTGAACTTATCTCCTGTTTCAGCACTTACTGAAAGGAGAATGGCTCCATTGGTTTGGTCGATACTATAATCCCCTATAAGGAAATACAACTTCAGAAAGCAGCCTGTGTGTGTTGTGTTTTGTTTTCCCACATTGTGACAATGAGCCATGTAGGTCATTAGTAGCGCTGAAGTCAATGAAATTAGAGAAGTACAAAGTTCAGAAAAACTTAACAAGTTGCTGTACCTAATACTGTAACATTATAGAAGGGTTTCTACAGAGTTCTCTCAAAGGCACTGTTTCAGTTTGCAAACAGAGGTGTTTCTTTGGCTTGAAGAGTTATTCAAATGACAGATCAGGAAAAATAGACTATTTCCAAAGTAACATTAGTGAAGTCCGAAATTTGGCAAAGAGCATAAACTTTCATCATGCATGTTAAGAACTGAGGAGTACTGCTATGTTTGGTGTATTTTTTATAGCTGTTGCTGATAATATCAATGTTAGTTGCTGGATAGATCACTCTGTTACTAATTCCTATTTATGTAGGCTTTATATGAGCATCTGCTAAGATGTTCTTTCTGCAAATTCCCTTTGGGACTGTGTGTTGGAGTAAGCTTTTTCAGGTATACAGTGTACAGTGGCAAAAAGAGAAGACTAGAATCTGGCAAAACTCCAATTGATTTGCAAATGAGTTGTATGAGGACACCACCTCACTTCACATGCAATTAAAAAATGCAGTGTTAATGCTACAAGATAAGCTGTTAGAACCAAATTAATCAGTTGTAGTTGATTGTGTGTCAGCAATCTAAAAAAACACTTCCAAATAAAAAATGTAGTTTAGCTATGAATTATAATGTCTGTGCTGTAGACCAACATGACACTGGACTGATCTTAATATTTATGACTACATTCTGTCCTGAAGCATCCATTGGACAGAGTTGGCAAAGATTTTGAAAACTTTTTGTTGCCGGTGTCAGTACTGAGCAGGTCCATAGATTGCAATGAGAATATTTTTAATCCCATATCTTAACACATTATCAAAACGCTAAGACTGCTGCTTTATACTGAGTTTGAAGGAAAAGTGTTTTGTTTTGTTTTTAACCATATGCGCTTCTTTCAATTCCTTCTGTCTGTTTTCTGCTGTTCCAGTTACCCCCCTTTCTCTGTGTGGAGCACAGAGAAAAATTAGAAATGTTTTTAAGAGGCTGAGGTGTTTTCTTCCTAGTAGAAGTCACATTAATATACTCAGAAGACAGCAGCTGTAGTTCTACCAATACATCTCCAAGATTAAAATTTATTATTGATTTTCTTAAAGGAGACATATATCAAAACACAGTGCTCAATAAGAGGAGCAATTACATCTAGATGCTCTGGAAAAAGATGTGAAGAATTCAAGGCCCATGTGTGGACTAAAATAAAACAGGCAAAGGGGAAATAGAGCTTAAAAACAAGTTGTGACTCATGTAAAAATAACGTCTAGGAACTGATTAAGAGGATAACAAATAGAAGCACTAATCATGTTAGGTTTAAGACAGCCTTGGTAGGACTATAGTAAAAGTTTTAGTGTTCTAAGATTAATTATTTCTGTTTGTAGGAGTACTTGCCATTAGTGATTCACATTATGGGGCTGCCAACAGAAAAGGAATTTCTTAGCCTGAAGCACCCAGTTTACACATAGCAGATTTAGTAGGAACAGAAGTAGTAGGGGTAAAATAAACAGTGGAAGCTTAATTCCTGTTCATCCATGCATTCTTAGGCAGAATCTACATCTACATTTCATTCAGTGTTTTCTCTCTAAGATCTACTAAGCAGCCTATAGACTGTTACCCTATTAAAGCAATTCCTGATTTTAGCAAACTGGTTCAAACTGGATACTGGAGAATCTGGCTGTGTATATTTAGGGAGGTAAAAGAAAGTGGAAAAGGTAGGAAGTCTTTCATGAAAGCGAAGGAAATAATTAGCAGTACGGCATATCATCATATGATATACTATAGCATAGTGGTTAGCGTAGTGATGCTGTCTGAATGAGTTATATACTACAGACATAAATCAGTGTAATTCCAGGAACAATAAAGAATTATGCAGAAAGCAGTGACTCTTCAGATTGTTTTTTATACTTCTAAGAGAATTATATTTCTTTCATATTGTGTGCCTTCCCTTTTTAAAAATGAAAAGCCTGCTTCAGTTGTGGATGTAAATCAGAACTCCACCATTTTCATCAAGTAAGTAAACTGAGTTAATTCATTTTTATATAAAATGCCTGTGAAGATAGTCTCAGGGAATTGCTTTGTGGGCAAAAATGTTACATTTTCCTGAACTAGTATTGCAAACATTTGGTTATCCGGTAATGAAAATGTATGTGCACAGTCATGACTAACATTAGCCAGCACACAATGTACAAAGTTAAAAACTCACCATAACCCTTACATGCACAGTTAAAAGCACAAGGTAGAAACACCTATAGATGAAAATACACCTGTAATTTGTAAAGGCTGCAACGTGTAATTTGGTTAAGAGCATTTTAAATGGTAGTGGTATTTTCTTATGGGTTTTCTTATGGGTCATTCTTAAGAATGTTCAGCTGCCGTGATGTGTGTGAGGGCAGCAGAATTACCTGGAGCTCTGTCATTTACGTCAGCTGAGTATTTTCATAGAGTTCTGTCCATGCAATCATTATGCTGATAGTTTATAAGGAGTAGCTAATCTCCTTTAATCATGGCATTTGAAAGAAACTCAGAAAATGTATATGTATATATTTACACATATTTTATGTGTGTGAGAAAATACAGATTTTAATATTGCATGATGTCAAACTTCCGTATTTCTTAGGTATAAATACTTGTGTTTGCAGTAGGCTTCTCAGCAAAGAAGTTAGTTCTCCTTAGAGTCTTGGAGCTAGCAGTCACTTCTTCTTCACTATGTTTGAAACTGGTTGTGTTTGAATACATCCTCACATCAAGACAGTAGCTAAATCCTGTATGAAACAAATTCATGTATCATAAGCTATTCAAGTGGAGAGAGCAACTGAACCATTGTATTTTTTGTATTTTTCTCATCATTGTGTGATTAAGTGATAAACATTAATTTTATAAAATGCACATCTTGATCTCTCGTTACATTAGCCGAATATGCCTTTAGACCTTTTATTCAACTGCAAGCTAATTTCTTTTTAATAGCTGGTGTATTTGACAGCACAGAAATAGTATTAACAAGTAATAAATATTTTCAAATAGGTAATAAAAGGATGACATTAAAAAGCTATCCAAATTCTACCAGAAAACTTCGCCTCTTGTGTGCAAATCATTTCAGTTTGTCTTTAAGCTCCATGAAATAAAAGGTTTACAAAATTATAAACATTATGTGGAAATTGTATTGTCAGGGATGGGTAATGTTGGGACTGCAAATTGCTTTTATCCTAAGAGTGAAACGATTAATAAACAGCATGCTTAGAGATATGAGAGTGTAGGACTGGGGAAGGGAAAACTTAGTGAGAAAATTACTGATTCCAGTTTTTTGAATGAGTAAAACTTTCTGATGAGCAGCAGTTAAAAGCATTTCAAACGCTAATTTCTCTTTCACCATTTCTCAGGACACAAAGGTGTTTTGTTTGTTTGTTTTTAATTTTAAAAGCATATGAGCATTTGTGATTGATGCTCAGTTTGCACACATGCACTGTGCTAGTGCTCTGTGGGCAACACCTGCAGCCATCGCCCAGAAGTGAGAGGCCAACCTGCAGCCAGGCTCATGCTTGCCGCTAGCACCACAAACTCTCTTAAGGAAAGAGTAAGGTGAATTACAACATAAAGCGTGTGTAATATTTTAGCTTTTAGAGGGAAAGATTTAGTAACAGTGAGCCCTTACTGTGCATGTAGGCACCCCTTTAGTCAAGACACCTTCTGTGAATTAGCATAAGAATTATGCAGATAAGCTCTTTATCTAGCTTCTGTGTAGTCCTTTGAAGTCTTTAGAAGTTTAGAAATTAAGCTAAAGGAAACTGAATATATAAGCTGCATTTTTTCTGTATGGGAGATTAACTATGCTAAGTATAGGTACTGACTCACATCAATATCTAGTGACAATCATTCTTCCATATGCCTATTGAATTTTCTATCTAAGATGAATTTAACAATTCAGAGTGCATTGGATTGAGTTGAATTCAAATTTATTTTTATTTTCTTAACAAATAATGGTATTGTCATGAAAATTTTAGAATAGTGCTCTTACTTGTGGGACTCCCAGAGACAAGAAAATGAAACCAAACATTACATGTACTTAAAAGCTAGAAATCAGAAATGCTAACAAAGAAAAGAGGTGGGGGACTTAAATATCTCAAAAAGAAGAATTTGAAAGACCTTCGTCTCGTTCAGAGAACATTGTCACATTTTTTTTGAGCGAATGGTCTATAGCAAAGGTTTCAAAATGGAGAGAGTTAATAGAAAGGTGGAGTAACCTGGTGCTTACTCCAAAGCTGCCTTGCCTGTACTGCAAGGAAATGATTTATCTCAATAATGTGATAGATAATAGTCTAACTAACTAACTAAATAAATAAATAAAAAGCCACCTAATTTAATGATGCAGTTCTGTTCTAGGAACACACATTTTCCACTGAATTACATTTATCAAAACAGATTATCAAAGCTTTATAATTAACTTGCTAGCAAATAAGAATTAGCATATATTATATGAGTACTGTGTGTTAATCAAATAATATTTGGTGAGGCACCCACCTATGCATGCCCAGGAATTACAAAGTTAATGAAAAATGGCAGTACATGAGACTGTAACTAATTAAGCAAGACACAAAAAATTCTGTAGATGTTTGAGTGAATGTGTTAGAATTTACTCATTATCATATTTACATGGTAAATTTATTCCTGTACTGAAGTTTGCAAACTTACTGCAAGCAATTTAAAGTCAACTTGCTATCTCCTATATACATTTGTACCCATTGTATTTCTTTATGTGCTTTTCAACTTCTGTATTTTAAATTTAGAAAATGTTGATACCTGAAGGGTTTTGGCTTAAAAGGGGAGAATAGGAGAGTAAACAATGAAACTCCGTAGTAGTGTAATGCCATCACTGGCATGCAACTCCTTTGAGTGTTCATTACTGTGTGACACATACACTATATTGCAGTCTCTAAAGCTGCTGCTGCTGCCCAGCAAAACCACAACAGATCTGATGCTGGGCAGTGCTGGGTACTCACTGATTCCCTGTGCCCAGGGGTGAGTGTGCAAAATAAGGTTGCATTCAGCCTTCTTATTTTCAGGTGTGAGACCCCATGAAGTTGTTTTTGCACTTTAGAGAGGAAAGGATAAATAGAGAGGAAATATCACAGTGTTTTGACCCAAGGTAGGCTGAATTAGCCTGTTAGTTAAGTAATTTTGTGGACACTAAAGTATGAATATCAGAAACCACCCACATTTCTAACTCTCACTGATCATAGAATCATTAAGGTCAGAAAGAACACTATTCATGTAGTCCAGCCATCAACCCATGCCTGTGACTGCTTTGGGCCATGTCCCTTAGTGTGTCATTTACCCTTTTCTTGAATGGGATGCTGACTTCACCACCTCCCTTGGAAGCTTTTTCCTATACCTCAGCAGTAGTTCATTCTCTGCATATAGATTAGATTGTATCATATACTCCCACATGAAGTAGAATATAACGTAAATCCTAGGTTACTATTTCTTGATATGATGATTTATGTAGGCATTATGAGAATTATGTGAAGTTATTGACAAGATATTTGTTTGTTTAAAGGTAGGGACAATTAGCTGTTACTCCATTCTGTAATACGTGCAAAACAAGAGAAGAAAAGAAAAGAAGAAAAAGAAAGGCATCTGTGATTATAAAACACAAATATGTGCAATGGAAGAGCAATTTAGATGAGAAACTAGCACAGTTTGTGTCCTTAATTTATTTCCATGATTTTCTAATTCATACTGTGAAATGCTCTGGCTGTTTTTAATTAAACCTGTAAACTGAAGACTGTTTGCTTATTTTCTTTCTATAAAAATATTGTTGTTTATAGAGCATATGTAGTTTACTTAGAATGCTAGCTCTCGCTGTTCAGATGTATTTGATGTTCCTTTGTATACACTTTGAGCTTGTGAGAGTTTTTCTTTGCTAAAATGTCTTGGGAAGCGGTGCCTATCTATCAGTTGAAATGCATCTTTACTGATTAAGCAACAGGAATATAGTGAGCAGCAGTCTTATGTACTGACACCAAGAAGGATGGGACATCATGGGAAACAAAGGTTTGGGATTTTACTGTCTGTTCATCTCATCCCTGATAGCTTTTTTTTTTTTTTTTTTTTTACATTTGATGCTGTTAGAAGCTCGAAGTCAGTTAAGTTTCAACTCCTTAAATGAAAATATATTACCAATTCACTGAATGATATAAAAATATCCCTGTGAAGCGATAGTCTGTCGTCTGAGCTCAACCATAGTGTAGAACATTAGAAAATCTTCTTGGCAGAGCCATTAAAATACTGCTAGTGATGTGCTTATACTATGGACCAGAGTAATCTGGAAATGAAGCATCTCCAGAAAACAGGCTATACGCTCATGTAGCCTTTAGTTCTATTTCATGCTAAGTTACTGCTGTTGCATGTCATTTCTGGATAGTGCCTCATGTGTTAGTGAGTAAGATTGGTTTAATTTTATAATTTACCTATGTTTTCACTCTTGAAGAAGGAACCCTTCCCTCTCATATTCATTAAGCTTTTTTTCCCCTTATTTCCCACTAACATATCACTTGTCTCATATATGTAAAGTGCTTACATAGATTTTATACATCTAGTACTCAAAACTAACCAGACTGTAGTTGGGGGGCTTCTACTTTCTGGTTCTTTAACTGATGTTTGGATCAGAATTATGGAGTATTTAGTTTTGGGGGGTTTTTAAAGTAACAGTGTTCTTTCTGGAGAGTTAAAAACAATGAGACACTGAAGAACCAATGAAAAGATTACAAAGTGACATTGAATAAGTAAGGAGAAAGAAACAGTGTTCTGCTTATGCAGTGATAAGCTCTTTGAAGTTAGCATATGGTAGAAAAATTGAAAATATATGAATTGTTGTATCAGAGGTGATGTTTACTTTCATGCTATGGGTATTTCTTTCAAGTATTTTTTTTTTCTTTCTTTGTTTACTTGAATTTCCTTTTCTCTTTCAATCTTTGCAATTAAATGGTTTTGTAATTTCCATAGATGGCAGATGTGCTTGCTATCTGGTTTAAACAGCTGGTAGATTTTTTTGTATCAAAACTCCAGCCATCAGAGAGCAGGTTTAATTCTTCCACTTTTGAACACTTGAATGGACTTGGATATCTGTTTTACAAATCCAGGATTGTATGTTCTCTTGCAAAGAAGTACTGCGTGTTATTTCTCTGTTTCTGATCAGATCACACACATGTTGTAGGAAAGGTAAATTAATCTAGGACAATTAGGAAATTATCTTCCTCTAACAGGAAAAAAAAAAAGGTAGATGAAAAGTTGACATTTCAAAGATGATCCTCTTCTATCAGACTATAAAAAAGATGTTTTTATTACAAAAAGTCAGTGGAACAGAGATAAAGGAAAGGTGACTGGAAGAGATTAGGCTGGAAATTACAGTGTGTTTCATTTGAGGAACATGCAGTTTGAAATCTGCTGCACTGTCTTCTTGTGCTTCAGGTGGTGCCCTAACAGTGGATTATAAAGGCAAGCCCACAGCTGGAGATTCCATTTTTAATAAATTGAGGAGAGTAACTCTATCATATGAGATACTCAGCTTCATGATTCTCATCCTTAAGATTTTAATGTTATAAAATTACAGCTTTTTTGCAGTAAGGCCCTAGTGGTCAGCACTATGATTTATAAGTACCATTACAAGGCAAAAAATACTTGGGACTGCACATGTTGCAACTCAGGTGAACTCACTGTTATTACTGTTATCATTAATACGTTAGCAGCTGTAATGTACAACTGTTAAATCTGATTTGTTTAATCAAGAGGACTGTCCTTTGGAAAAAAAAGAGAAAAAAGTGACTAAGAATAGTTGTGTTACTTTGGTGACTGTTGCTGATTTTTTTTCTTTAAAGATCAAATCTTTCTTCTCTGAAATGCTTAATTACAGTCTAGAAGGAATATGAAGTCCATCAGACCACTGGCATGACTGATCCCCAAAGAAGCGAATGTGAGAAATTTCCCATTGAGTTCTGGAATGAAGCACTGAATGCAAACAGAACTGTAGTATGTGCTCACCACTAAGTGCATTTTTCTCTGAATATGTTTTGCTATAAGTAAATTACAAGTGTTCTTATTTCCGTAACTGTTTCATATGTACTTCTTCTGTATGTACTGACACTAGTGTTTCAAGAGAAAGGTCTAAACACACAATGAACTCCTGTGCTCTGTTGTTCCATTTCTTAAAACTTTACAGAAATAATTGTGTACAATTTTTCCAAGAAAAAAATTGGATTTACAGTCATGAAGACTGATAAACTCCAAAAAAAGGGAAGTTGAGTAGCAGGATGAAGTCCAGTGACTATTCCAGTAAGAATCTGTTGTTGGTAGATGGTAATGCCACCAAATTGTCAACTGTCTGTAGAACCAGTATTACAGCAAATATCTGAAAATCAAAAAATGCAGACTTTGCTGTCACATTACTGTTTCCTACAGATATATAAAAGGTATTGCTTCTATTTTTCTTTTATATATGTATCTATATATATAACTGTAAGTAAATTCTTTGTCAGCACACAGCAAGGTACAAGTGGCTTTCTGTGTAATATCTTTGTTGTGAACTTTACTTAGAAATAAAGATCAAGTCAGACTGTTTCCCCTTATACACTTTCTTCTAGTGCTCTTGGGGAGATAAAGCAAAGGCCTTTCAAAGCAGTTTGGCTTCGTTCCCATGCCAGTCAATGCATTTGATTATGACATTCTAAGATCAATGCAGTTTTTTTAAACTAACCTCAGTTTTAAAACAGGCATGACTGAGATGTGTGGACTGATTTGATCTACATCTTCATGTATCTGTAGTAATACGTTATGCAGATTTTTCCAGTGGAATACTAGAGAACATTTTCCAAAAATCAACTTTTCTAAGAGAACAGTAGAGCAAATATGATATTTAGTGTTTCACATTTACCCTGTTTCAGAACTCTAATTCTTCTAATTCACAAACAATGAAGATGTTAGGCCAGTCAATGCAGAATCTGAATTTACTTTTTAGATCTTATATTTTTTTACATAAAAGAGGCAATGAGAAAAGGAGTATACTTATCTTGTTACTGCAATTTACCTTGTTATTATGCTTCAAAAACGTATATAATATATAACATTTTGGTGCCTGAATATCATATTTTGTGTATTTCCATTCTGTTATAGTGAATTGGAGGCAAGGTGATGAAAAAGAAAAGACTTGCATTTGAATGAGAGATCAATCAGAGAGAGTGAAAGGTAAATCAGTGACACAAATTGTGATTTCCACAAGGTATTAGATAAGGCACAACCAAGAAAGCAGGAAAATAAAAGTATACTGAAACAGCAAGCTGTTGACGTATTTATATTAAAATCTATTTTAATATATGGATTTTCATTTTTTAGGAATTTGGTTTTTGTTACTTTGAAAAATTACTAAATTGCCTGTATTTTCTGATTTTAAAGTTTATTTTATTGTTTGAAAAGCAAAAGTGCATTACATCTGGCCATGTTCTTCTAATAGGTATCTGATTAACTTTATTTTTATGTAAAGTTTTTTTTCCTGATGTTTAAAGCATCTCTTTTCCTTAATGTTTTGTATGCACTGACAGCCCTACTGCATTTGTTTGTGGACTTTGGAGACAGGCAGAAAGGATAAGCAGTTGACAAGGAGGTAAGGAAATCCATATCCGGGTTTGATTCGCGTGTCTTGCAAGTAGAGTTGTAAACAGATGTGGAATTTAAAGGGGGATTACAATGTTTTGATGTATTTCATTCTGCATGTTTAGTAACAGTATTTTCATTCCAGAGAGTATAGTGTAAGTATACACAACAAATCAGGATTAGATATGGGTCAATAGTCAGATCAGAATACCAACAGCATTAATTTGTATTAACTCCTAGCATCTATCTTCTTATGACTCCAAAGAAGTAATGAATTTTTCTTTTTACTTTTTCAGTGACCACAAATTAGGTAAAAACACATTAGTGTTATAAGGAGATAAAAATGAACATCAAAGGGAGATTACATCTTACTTCATACATGTATATGTGTATATATGTGTGTGTGTGTGTGTATGTACATAATTTAGAAAAGTCTTTGATGTAATCTCTATCAATAAAATTTCCTTAATACAAATTCAAGGCCCATATATTAATTGCCTACATATGTACAAAGAAGAGACTCTTCATTGCACTGAGTAATGTCCTGATACTGTTCTTCCCAAGGGTGAAAGTCTAATTATTACTATTTTGACTCTTTGCATACTTATCAGTGAATTTCTTTGACTTGATCTTAACTTTCAAGCCAGAAAAGTCACCAAGGAATGTTGTAAAACCCATAGTTCTTCAAAAAGGTAAACTTCAGGCAAGGTTCACTTCTTGTTCTCCAATATTCACAGCATTAAAGTTGATGAAGAGATGATTTATCAGGATGAGAAGTGTTCAACCATGACATACAGAAATTCGGAGCTCCATATATGTCCTCATTTGTCATTGTCATCAGTCATTCGTCATTTATGATCATTACAGTTTTATGCAGCAATGGTTCAAGATCTGTTTTGAAATAGCTCCCATCATACATTTGTAGAACTCCATTTAAAATCTTTGAAAGTGTTAATTTATTTAAAGCAGAATATTAATGGAGCTCTTTGCGCTCCCAAATTCAGACTTAAATGTATGTGGGTCAAACCATGCTATTATATGCCATCTTTATTCCTTATTTGAGTGAAAACTTTTTTTTTTTTTCTCCTAAGTAAGAAAGCAAAATTTAGACCTCATTCTTTTTTTTTTTTTCCCTGAGAACAAAGTACTTGAAAGTAACTTGAATTTTCTATTGCAGTCTTGTAAATTTTCATAGTACTTTATATTAGGGTTAATCAGCTGATAAGAATCAATGCAGTTGATCATCTGATTAGCTGAACTAAATTGTAATTAGGTGCTAATTAAGATCGTTTGTAAGCATAGAGCATGCATATAATTCCTAAGTTTTCTTAAGCTTGACTGTGTTCTGTTTAACTAATTTTTATTTTCTTCTTTAGTTTGTGTTTATATATGTGAATGCTGTATTTCCTCCTTGACTTCAAATAGTAAAAAACAAAGGATGTTTTGTAAGGAGGTTGAAAAATGGTTGTAAATATCTAGGTTTTTTTTTCAAATTTGTTTCATTCTCTGATGGACAAAGCAGATAGAAAACTGCTGGACCACTCAGTTCCAAAGGCTGTGACTAGGAGTGCAAACTCCAGCTGCTATCTGGACACTGATGGTGTCTCTTAGGAGGTGATACTGGGGACAGGACTACTTACTGCTATCAAGAGCCTGGAAATTAGGACAGAGTGCATTGTCAGCAATTCTGTGGATGATACCTGCTTGCACAGTGTGGCTGATACATTGGAGGGCAGGGCTGCTGGTCAGAAAAAAACTCAGCAAACTGGAAGAAAAGGATTAACACCCCAGACACTTCAGCAAGGGCAAATGCAAAGTCTGCTTCAAGGATGGAATAACCCTGAGCAACAGCGTAGGTTACACATTGTAGATGAAAAACAGAAAAGTACTTGGAGTCTTGGTAGATTAGAGTCAGCAGTGTGTCCTGGCAGCACAGAAGGTCAACTGCCTGCTGCATTAGCAAGGGTGCCAGACCAGGTCAAGGAGGTGTTTCTTTTTTTCTGCTCAGACAAGGTAAAACCATTTCTGGAGGTCTTTGCGCATTCATGAGCTTCCCAGCACACATGCGCATTGGAGCAAATCCAGCATAGGACCATCAAGCACATGACATGTAAGAAGAGGCAGGGCTGATCAGGTTTGGTTAGCTTTACAAGGAGAAGCCAAAGAGAAACACCTATGCCATCATAATTTAGGTGTTTTGCTCTTTTGTAGTACTTGCTTTAAAGTAAGTAACAGATTTATAGACAGAGCTCTGCAAATAGAGAACTGCAATAGCTTTTGGGCAATATGAGGTCATGTAAAAGCAAAAATAAGAACCCATATTTGGAAAGTGATAGAACCAAATCAAGCCTAAAGAGAGAAACCACACAAATCCCATTAAAATTCAATTCACTCTTATTTCACTCACATAAACAAGGTTTCTTGTTCTGAGAATTAAAGGTAATTAACATTTGTTTGCTTGTTTATTTTCAATTTAAAATAATGATGTAGAAGTTAGTTCTCTACTGTTTAATGTTTGTGCCTTAAACGAATATACAGAAAATCTCATTTGGACCAAGATTGGCTGGTAATGATTTTGATCAGAGAATTATACTATGGTTTCATTACTTCCATCAAAAACTGGATTCTTCTACTTACACCAATTGCAGTTTGCTTGGATGAAGCTGTCAGTTGCTCTACATGTTTGGTAGGGCTATTACTCATTTGAAAAAAAAACAAAGATGTGGAGTTGTTACTGTTCAGCATATTAACTGTTCACCAAAGATACAGTTAATCATAGTTCAATAATCTGAAACTCCTTGAAAAAAGTAGGTAATTACAGAGGACTCACCCCTCCTTAGAATGGGTTTGCATACTACTCTGTCAATAAGGCAATAATAATAATACCTTGAAGAAGTAGCGAAGCAATTTCAGTATTGTGATGAATGTTTCAGATGAATTGCTAACTCGTGCACTGACCTTGGTGAGTACTTCAGTGGGAACATAACGTGATTATATACAACTTATCAAAAAAAAAAACAATAGTTTATGATCTTAAAAAATTGAATTGCCTCAGCATAATTATAAAAATGGACAAAAAAAGACAATAAATGCAGGTAACTGTTCAGGTCATGTCTTTATTAATAGCATGTCGTTAAGAAAACTAAAAAGCGCTAACTATGCCATATCTAGAGATTAAGTGGGAGCAGAACCTCATTAGCTCTAACAGGAAATATCCGTCAGATGATAGCAGGGCTGGGAGCACTTCACTAAGTACATCTATACTGTCCATCCTTATTAAAGGGTCGTGTCAAGAAACAAGGTACCTTAAGTGGTGTAATGTATTGGGCTGGCTCAGAGCCTTGGGGAGAGACTGAGGAGCTCCTCCCATCCTCCATTTGCCTGTCTGACATGGCAGTTCTAAATGCTTAAATGGTTAGAAGAAAATATTTGTCTAGGACTGAAGGAATTGGGGCTGTTTAGTCTGGGGAAGAGGAGGCTGAGGGGAGACCTTATTGCTCTCTTCAAATACCTGAAAGGTGATTGTAGCAAGAGGGGGAGTTGGTCTTTTCTCAATGGTGACAGGTGACAGGACAAGGGAAGATGGCCTCAAGTTGTGCCAGGGGAGGTTCCGGTTAGATATAAGGGAAAACTTCTTTACAGGAGAGGTTGTTAAGCATTGGAATAGGCTCCCCAGAGAGGCAGTTGAGTCTCCGTTCCTGAATGTGTTTAAAATGTTTTTGGATGTGGTGCTCAGGGACATGATTTAGTGGTGGGTTGTTAGGGTAGTATGGTTAGGTTGCGATTGGACTTGATGATCTTGAAGGTCTTTTCCAACTTGAGCAATTCTATGATGAACCCAGATTGGCCAAGAGAATAATCGCTGTGTGAAGCAGCCTTAGTGGCCTCTTGTATTTCTGAATAGATAAGTACCTCAGCACAAGTACTACACCTAAAATGATTCTGAAGAGTTAAAGAAAAGGAATAGCAAAAAGTTGGGGCAAGCCAACTACTTTCCGCTGCAAGACTCTGGACTGAGGTTTCCAAGGGATGGAGTGCTAATTTAGCCAATTACTCTCATTGTTAAGACGCATCGGGATAAAGAGTTAGCTCTTGCCAAAAGTAACTGAGCAAAGTTTTTGACTTTCTCCCTTCTTGCCTCTGCCAGGTTCTGTTGAAAACTATTGCATCATTACAGCAGAGACAGCCATAAGTGACATATAATCCTATATTTAATCCTACCAAAAGAGAGCCAAGGTTGAGAAGCTAGTTATAAAACGGGGGTAAAGAGTACGATCATAGATTAATGGTGTCTGAATGCTACTTTGAGCGTATGCAGAAAGTATTGAATTCATGCCAAAATCTGCTTCATCTACACTAGCAGGAAGATTGTTGAAGCAAATCAGGAGCTATTGAAAATATTCTTAATCCACTGCTATTTTTTTCTTGCACCATTTATGTGAAATTATACTTTTGTAGCATTATAGCCCTGTAAATATGATGTTATTATTACTTGCAGCAGGCCACAGACTGTGTTGAGCTAACAAAGGTCCTTAGGACCTCTCAGGTTTTGTTTGGACTTGGCTTGACTTGTGTGACCTCTGTGTTCATTTGTTTAGCTGAAGCAAAAGTTATCTGACAAACAGATTCTACTACCTACTTTGGTTTAGCTTTCTTGTTATTGCTAGATGTGTATATATGTGTATATAAATATGTATATATATGCACATGTTGTTGTGTATGATGGCTGCTCCAAAAGTAATGCCTCCTGTTTTATTATGTTGGCCCATGACATCAGAGATGGATATTGGTGGTATGGCGGTAGAGGCTGAACCTTCCCACAAGTATTCCATTACATTTTGTTGCTGTGTGACAGATGGGAGCACAGGGACAGTCTGACAAAATGATGTCTGACATAGAAGTGTGCATGAATCAAAAGAGTGGAATTGAATTCCTCTGTGGAAAATAATGGCTTCCATTTGCATGCATCAATGCTTGCTGAATGTTTCTGAAGACCAAACAGTAGATGTGAGCACAGTGAGACGATGGGTGGTACATTTCAGTAGTGGCAACAGTGACAGTGGGTCACATCCACTGATGCAGATTTTTGTAAGCACAGCATGCTGTTCATTGCTGGTGAAAATGCATAGGTAGTGATGGTGACTATGTTGAAAAATAGTGTTTTGTAGCTGAGTATTTGCTCTATCAAATAGTGTTACTGTGCTCTTTTTACTTGTTCTAGTTTCCATGGAAATAAATAGACGACATTACTTTCAGAGCAACCTTTGTATATTTCTGTAACTTGTAGGGGGGAATAACAGGTAGTTTTGCTGTGCAGAGTGAACTACCAATGACCCTGGAATAAAAATGCAGCATAGAAGAGTATAGGAAAGAGATAACAGCAAGGTCTTTGAATCTGCAAGCACGAGATGATATCAAAAGCTCAAGAGCTATAAATAACTCAGCAGTGGATGATTGTTGGTAAAGGAATCAAGCCTTGGACCTGTGTAAAACCAGTTTTAGGGATAGGAACAAAGAGAAGAAAGAAAAAATGTCTAGAATATGAAAACACACCATATATAGGACATTTGATGTAACCTGTACTTGCAAGCCAGTGAAGAATGAGCATGTGAGAAAGTGTATAGAAATTACCCAAATGGGCCTAGGGGTAAGGAGAAAGAGAATATAGGTGTAAGAATAACACATTAGAAAGACACTGACTTTAGAAAATTTGAGGAGATATTTTAGGCTTTTATATTTTGAGAAGTAGTATCATCAAAACTGGACTAATAATAATTCTTTAGACTATTAAGACTTCAGTTAAAAAAAGAAAAAATGCAATAATAGCCATTGGTGTCTATTTATAGTCCAGAAATATTTTGTCGTATCTTAAAATCGAAATTTCTGTACATGTAAATAGTTATTGGTTCAGTATTTCTGAATTTCACAAGGCCCTCCCAATCATCTGAAATGTAAACATGATTTAGATACTTTGAATAACTAGTTCAACTTTGCTACAACTATATAGTGTCCATAAAGGCAAGGCAAATGTAAGTATTTCTAAGGTGACATACTGAACTGCCTGATTTATCTCATAGTGGCATATTTTAGTCCAACTGTGACTGACTACGCTTGTCCTACCTTTAAATAAAGTCATTAGATTGTGGAGCCTTCCAAAGATGTGTCTATAATCAGCAGTGTTATAATCCTAACACTTTCTGTATTGGTAGTTTGATCTGTACAAACATGAATACAATAGTGGAGGGATTTTAAAAGTCAAATAAATGTCACTGGAGTGCAGCAGTAAATGTGTCCAAGGAACATGCTACTTTAATTGAAAATTCAAATTACTGAGCAATGCTGCTTTTCAATAAAACATTCAGTGCTGTAGAATGAAAAATCAATAGCTGCTTTATAGTGCTTTTTTCTTAAGCAGTAGGCAAGCACTCAATTCCCCTTCAAAAGACTTTTATTCTTCTATCTTTAATATTTACAACTCTTTCTCTTTCTTTCTCTCTCCACAGTAGAATATTCTTCTGTTTCTGTTGTAAACCAAAACAGAGCTCACTGGTAACAAACATAATCTGGCATTCAAATTTGGTAGTCCTTGTTATAGTTTAAAGCCATTACAAATTCAGCTAGCTGGATACTTCTGATTTTTCTTAATGAATGCTTAATTTAGACTGTGTCTCCTGAGATTTCAGGAAATGCTTTTGTTCATGTTTGGTTAGGATAGGAATGTGACGTTCTCAGATAAGTTTCTTCAGGGAGCTTTATGGAGATTGAATGCATTCCTGCCGCTTTTGTTCACTGAATGCACATTTGACAGTCTTCCATTTGGTCGGGCTCTGGTGAGAAAGGGCCAGTTCTTCGCATCACTTCTACCTTTCTTTTTTCAGTTGCTTCAATCAAGAAGTAACGTAGAAGCCATATCAGTATTATGCTGCATGCCAGGCAGAAATGATACCTGCTGCCTCTTCTTCATGTATCTGCTGCCTTCTTTTCTTGTCTGCTTTTGAGGCAGTGACAGTGATGTTTTGTATCAAGTACATCTGCAGCATTGAGGCATTGTGAAAGTCCATACCTCTCACTTCTTCCTGTTCCTGCCCACTCATCTCCAATGTTGAAACTATTGCAAGGGTCTTCAAGGGTATGTTCATTAAATCCCAGCCTATAAATCACAGATATTGATTATAGCTGATATCTGAATACGTAGTATCACTCTACATGGCATAACCTGAACGTTATTTACTCTCTGAGTTTTTAAAATTCCTTCTGAGCATGTAAGCTTATTGTTTTCCAAAAGAGAAGGGAGCGTGACATGAAGTGTTACTTAGAGTACAGGCTCCCAGGGCAATGTGTCTTGCTAAAAAGTCCAGGAATAAGCTTTAATTTAAGTTAGCAGATAAAATTCCTTGGAACATGGACAAAAATAGTGTGCACCAAAATAGTCTCATTCGTTTAAATGGAATTTGTCCTTTTGTAGATTTCACTGATGTGACTTAGCAACAAGTATCATTAGCCTCTGAGCTAAGAATGAGAATGAGAGCCAGATCAAAGTACACACTGCAGCTGGAAAGCCACTGCTAATGCATGTGCTGAAAATACTTTTGTTTTTCCCTGTTTCAGATTAAATCTTTATCTCAGCTTTGAGATCACCTCTATACTGCAAGCAGCTGTCTTTTTTTTTTTTTCCCCCAAACCTTATCAAATTAACAGATGTTTGTTGTGGATGCTTGTCTTGAAGCATGTGCAGACTTAGGAAAATATCAAAATGTAGAGCCTAGGTGTGTAAACTGATGCTGAAATTCTCCTTTGTATAAAGGAAATCATGAAGAAATGATGGCTCATCACCCAGAGGCAGAAATCTTATCTGTATTTGTGATAACAGATCTAAATTCTGGCAGCTTTCAATATCTTATACTGTTAGCTTTTAGCTAGCATGATTTTTATCTCATCAGTGAAATTCAATGAATGATGAAATAACCCAAGCCTCAGTTATTTTGCTCACTGCATAGAGTTACTGTCCTTAGGTGACTTCTGACTTTCTCAGTCAACACATGATGCTTTTCTGTTTGTTCTGAACATGTCTGTGAGTGGTAAATAGAGACCAAACTGAAGTACAGTGTCTGTACTTCAGGTACTTTGCCTTTACAACAGAAGCTGTGTTGACCATGGTATAAAAACATAGAATCCTTAGAGTTGGACGGGACCTTTGAAGATCATCTAGTCCAACTCCCCTGCAATGAACAGGGATATTTTGTCCACGCACATCCTGCTTTGATGTAAGGCCCTTTGGATGTTTCTATACCATGATACCTCTTCTGGTTCCGTTCTCTGAGTCAGATGGAACAAGTGAATCTTGTTAACTAAATGGATCATAAGAAGATGATGCCTGGAGGCCTATAGAATTGGTGATATATATAGAATTCAGATTAGACTTAACTTTGAAGAATTTCATTAAAGTCACTGACTTAAATAAGTTTAGTCAATTTTTTAGTCTTTTTCAAATGAAAGTCATCAATATTTTGCTGTGAAAAAGGAAGATGTGTGAAAAATAATAGTCATGTTGACCCTTCTTGAAGGATTTAGTGAGTTCTAAAAAGTAGCAAAAGAATATAAACAAAATTGAATTTAACATTTTACTGATTTTTCTCTTAAGAAGCAGGAAATGTTAAGATTTCCTTTCTTTCTGAAATCCACTTATTTTTCTCTATTGTGCTGTAGATTTTCACTGTTTGTGATGTCTCTTTCCAGCTTAGTAACTGAGAAATGATAAAAAAAATCAAATTGGTTAGTACATTTCCCTAGAGTGACATAGATCCTAGCTTTTGAATGTTTTATTTTGTTACCTTAGATTAAAGCAGGAAAATGAATGGCTATTTCTAATGCATAATCTTATTCTTAAACAATGCTGAATGGCTTCTTCAAAATTAATTTCAGGAAAGACAAATGATATTGAGGAACCAAGCCAATCCACCCATGACCTCCCCTAGAGGCTGTTTCCAAACTGCCACTGCTGCTGTTTGTAAAGGAAGTCATGGGATCTGTCAGGGAGCAAGCCAAGTAACTGAGGCAGAAAGCCAGATTCAGATGCTGGAGGCATTCCAGATTTTGCTATCTCTGTCAGATGTTTACTGATAATCTTCCATGTGTGGATATAAGGCTTCAAGAAATAATTTCTGCCATAGGAAAGATACTCAAGTATGATGTTTTAGAATATTGCCTGTGTTATATGCCTTCAAATCCCATGTTCTTATGAAGTGCACTCATTGCTAACTGTAGCAGAGGGACAAAGCAGAAGCTGCAGTGTTGAGTATTACTGTGCAAAGACTCTGAGATACACATTAACTCAGCAATTCAGACATGACTAGGTTGGCTACTTACGCTGTGGTACTTTCTAAGTCTTATGGAACATACTCATGCCTGTTTGTGCCTACTTTCTGTTCTAGAAGAAGCATAGAAAGGATAGGACAGAGTCTAAATGGTTTTGTGACATTGCTCATTCCAGTTTCCTTGTTTTCATTCCTATCAGTAACTCAACATTGGCAACAGAGAAGAGTCATTAATACTCAATACCAAGTAAACTTTCCCATTTTTTTTTTAATTTTTTTTTAATTTTTTTTCAATTCAAGCGCATTAGGAATCACAGGTGATTTTTGGAAGTATGCTTTTTGTCTGCCTGTTTCAAAATAAACAGTACAAAGTGTGTTAAAGTGCATTAAACATTAACATCAGACGGTGGCCCAGCAGACCACATGCAGCTTTTAATTAGACACAGGCAACTGTGCTTAAGCTGGTTGGCTTAAACAGTTAAATGGGAAGAGAGTGTAACCTTCCAACTGCAGAGTGCTAAATGCTGTAGTGCTAAATAGAATGTAATACAAGACACATTGCTAACCTTCCCATTGTATGTAGTCCATTGTGGCTGTTGCCAACTGGATCAAATGAGCATTTGGAAAGGTGTGCTAAGTAGTAGCCAGATTCCATTCTTTCTTAATTACGTGGCTTTCACCAGTACGCAGTGCTAAATCATCCTTGCCCAGGGGTAGTATAATTACTGCTGAATAGCCTAATGCTGAATAACTTAATATACTGAAGGCCATAATTATTCCCAGAATGTGTCTGTTCCACTTTGCATATTTACTTGTGTTCCTCAGAAAAATCATCGTACAACTTAAATACTCTTTAGGGCATTTCTGGTCTTTGCTTTGAATATATTGGTCACAAGCTCAGCCCTTGAGAGTAAGCTAAAAGGCTGCCTTAGAAGAATAAAATGGTAATGGAATAAATATATTCAGAAGCTCTATAGAACATACTTTTAATTCTATCATAGTTGCGCTATTCACTTCAATTTAATCTCTGCTGCCAACACATTTCATTTGAATTGCTCAACATCCATTCTTCCTGATTTGAGAGAAAAGAAAGCTAAACTTACAAAGCCCAATAACGGAAGATCACTTTTATCTTTCATATTTCAATAACCGTTTATAGTTCACATTTGCAACTGGAGAATTTTCCTCAGATCCAATGCTAGACACTGCCCCATTTCTTTTAGACAAATCATCCCTGTTCTCCTTGCTCAGTTTGTACCCAGTGTGAATGGAAACAGTTTGAGATATTATCCCCTCCTCTCCACGTACTGCTTTATTAGATTTGTGTTGAGTAGTATGGTGATACTGGTTGTAGAGGGTTTGATGTAGATTGTAGAGCAATGTGGCATTACTAGTCTTATTGTTGATATGTCTGAAGGATTTTTGAACACTAGCTCTTGCCTCCCACAAGAACTACTGTGGGAACATGTCCTCCTGTTGCTGGATATTAGCATTAGAAAGTAGGGTTAGCATTAACCCACTGGAGCATATTGCAGCTGAATATGTTTCAAAACTCTAAATTATTATTTAATTTTAATTATTTAAAATCTGGGTCACAGATGATTTTAAAAATGTTCCTGCTTTGCTTTGGAAATGTACTGAGTCCTAAATCAATGGGGTCAATCTATCAGTTTTTGTTTGCTGAACAGTCTGGCCTCAGTGGTGTATTTATCTTGGGATGTGACCTGAAGGTCTCACAGGAATTTGACAACTCAGTGTGTCTTAATTTTGCTTACTACTGTCTGACTTTAAGATGTGAAAGAGCTGAGAGACTGGGAATGAAATTCAAAATCTATAGAGGCTCGAGCTAAACTATCCACATACAGCCCTTTGATCTTAGTTTTGTGTATGTGCTCAAGGTGCAAAGCTGTTTGATCCGAAACTCCATTTCTGAAGACATTTTAACATTGCAACAAACAGTTAAACTCCTGAGAAGATGTGGGTATTGGATTATATTACTTCCGCAGACACTCATTCTAAAACATATTTGCTTATAACCTTATCTGAATAAAGGCTGCCCTGGTTCTGAAATCTATAATGTTATTTCATTACCCTCACATTCAAACATGCATACAAATCTGACAAGCAGTAAATTCATTGGCTGAAAAGCATCCTCCACTTCAGCAGCTGTATCTATTTTGGAATATTGTCTTGGAGGCTATGTCAACGAGCTTCTGTGTTCAAGTGCTCAGTATTCAAGTGCTCAAGTTTGTGATTGGAAGTAGATTAATACTAATCTTCAATTATCAAAAAGTCGAATTTATAACCTATTTCTCCTAAGTCTCCAATAATAATAAAAATTATGCATATTCATTTTAAATCTGACCAAAAAAAATCATCTCTTGGCTGACGTAAGACATTTTTTTAAACAAAACTGTCACCATCATCTCCCTTCCCCCACTCCTCCCCTGAACAGTACATGAAACTAAAGAACTTAAGTGTCATTGCATCTGAAAACAAATTCATTTTCTGTACCTTGGAGACAAGACCTACCAGATGAAAATCAAATAAACTAATTAGTGTTGAGCAAAGAACATTTTATATATTATGGCTCTCTGGGCTAATTTCACCCCTTTTCAACAACTCATTATATAAAACTCCTTAAATCAGTGGGACATAAGGCACTGTACTGAGAGCAAGGTCAACGAAACCAGACTCTTGCAGGATATAATGAATGGAGACAGAATTCTCCAAGGGATCTTCTTAATATATGTTAGGAGCACCACAGATCGCAGAGTAGTGATTACGAAATAGACCTGTAGTCTCTTTCCTCTCCCCTGCCGTTTCCATATTTTATTCTTAAATATTTCTAAAGTGAAAACAAAGCTTTAATAGGAAGAAGTTCTCATTAACAGCCTTCCTCTTCATAGGAAAAAGGTAAAGGTGAACACAGACAAAGATCAAGAATATGTTCCTGTTTGGTTGAAAAGGATAGATGAGTAGAAATGTACCATGACTTACATTATTCCTTATTTTATGGAGATACATTTTTCTGTAAATCTCTAGTAACAGAATGCCTTGAAATATGTGGTTAAATGAGAGTGAAGGACTCCAATAACAATCCTGAAACTATTCTAAAAAAAGTAAAAATAAATAAAAGCAATTGTTTATCTGAACTTATCACTGTGAGGTTTATACCTTTGAAAGTAGTGGTTTGGCAGTCGTACTCTGTATACAGTTCCATTGCGGGTTTTCATACTCCATGTAAAGCTTTCTTAGATTATTTTGGAGTACTGGTTTTCTTTACCATTTTGAAATGACTGTAATGAAACCTCAATTTATCATAATTAGTTACTGTGTCTTCAAGTAATATACAGAATACATTTTGTTAAAACTGTGATGTCATATTTACCCTCATTTTACATAAAATCACAGTCATTCAATACCAAGCCTGTGAGAAAGATATATTTTATTGTATGAAGCAATTATGAAATTGTCCTGACTTGGGAATTCTTGATCCGACTGACACTGGACTAACTCTAGTTGAGTTAGTGAGTAACTTCAGATATATATGTACATACCTGAATGTTCCAGGGACCATCTTTTAACTATATAATCCACTGTGAGGAAAAATGTGTAGGTTGTTTTTGTATTGATAATACTGTTATGAATGGTTTGTGTAATAGGGCAGAAGGAGTTATCAGCCTGTGTAGATAATAGAGCTGAGTTGCTGATTCACTGTAGCCAATGATTTATTTTTAATAGAGTCTGTAGATTAGTGTGACAGTTAGATTCTAGCATATACAACCCTGGGATGTCATTAGAGATGCATTAGCAGAGAGATTATGAAATCCCACTGGAAAGCTGAGACATCAGGAAGCTTTATTTTGAATAAAAGAGAAACTGGGAGTTTTCAAGAAATAATGGAAAAGCTCAAGCAGACGTAGTTTAATTTGTAAGGAAATACCACATCTAATAGAATCACTAAATAGCAGTCCAAGTGCAGTAGTTACGAGAGTTGTAAGACACAGTACTTTAGATCATTCTGCTGTGGCTGTCTTTCCGCACTTGTCCTGGAAAAAGCTCAGTGAGGACAGTTGTCTTTGGCTCTTGGGCGGGCCTGATGGGTCCATCAGGCTTTTACGCTCTGAAATTATGTGAATATTTGGGTATGCCATGCCACATGTATGTGTAAGTATGATATAAGACTGTGGCAGATAATTTTGTGAGACAGCTGGGAATCTGAAAGAAGAAAAGACAAATTTATCTCCTCAGGACTACAGCATTTTACATTTTTGGAGGGGAATGGTTTTTGGAATTAGGACTTAAAGGCTGAAGAAGCAATTGAGTTCCTCCAATAGTCTGTCTGTCCATTTGGAGAACCAGATTCACAGATATTTGTTCTGAACAGACTTGGAGGTCTTTAGGAATAATAGGAAAATTAACACAATTGTCTACTCAAAACAACAAGAAGAGTTAGGACTAGAAGTATGGGTCTCATTTTTGTGTGTGTGGTGTTCATCGAGAAGATTACCTTTTTTTTCTTCTTTGTTTTCTTTTGGGAGGGGCTAAAGGGCAAGGGAATAAAATAATTGATTTAATATAACCTTCTCAGTGTTTTGTTAGGTTTGCTACAGTCGCAGAGGCATGCGTGCTAGTACAGTGTAGTCTGTCTCTAATGATTTTTGATGTGATTACCCTTAAGAAGCTATTTTTCTGTGAACTGCTAGAGGATTTAATATCCTGAAGCATCTTTACTTTCTCCATTCATAACTAAATTGGAACACTCAATTTTGAAATAATAGTTAGTGTGATTTATTATTTACCAAGGCAGCACTGAAGAAATGTATTTGAAAAGAAGCCAGTAGCAAATTACAATCGATTTGCACAATATAAAAAATAAAATGTTTTACAGAGGCAGACTTGGTGTTTCAAGTTATATGTGATCCATAATGATGTCTGCAAGATGTCTGCTTCTTTATTACTGTCAACAATTCATTAATCACCTTCCTACAAAAAGGCAAAAAAAAGGATTCAGACATCTAAGAAAGTGCTGATTATGGCTCTGTAGTTTATACACATTTTCCTTGAAATGCTGTTGTTTCAGTGAAGTATATATGGGGAATTAAAGAATTCCCTTCAAGTGTTCTTGAAATGAAAGCAGTTAACATTGCTTGTTTTGTGATGGAATGCTGATGGTAATTATGATGACGGACTGCCATTACATGTTGGTTAGTGGCTGTTAACAAATACAGAAAGTGGAGTGACTAATGATGGAGAAATAATTAAATTAATTCTAAAATACTGTGCATAGTTAGAGGTTCTTACAGCTAAAACGGACATTCATATTTATTTTCCAGGAAGGTAAAATAGTATATTTTTGTAACCACAGAATGAACTTGATTAAAATCTTTTCAGTGTGTTTCTCACTATGTGTTTTTTATCTCCAGATGAGGAGTCACTCCTGAAGTTCAGTTAACACAGCATAGTTGAACTGTAACGCAGTTCTGTGATTTGGGGAAGGACACTTCTTTCAAATGACAGAAATGCTGCAGCTATGCTTTTTGAGATAATTTGAGATTCTTTTTCCAGCAACATGGTTTAACTATGGAATCTTCACTATCCCATCCTTTATTGTATATTTTCATGACTGTTGGTGTATTCCTAGGGTGGTGAAGAAAGTAGATGCAAAAGATCCCTGAGTTACTAAAAAGTAATGTACCTTAATAAGAGGCAGCTGGCCACAGAATATGAAGATTTATTGAATCCTCTGCTATTCAGTGTACGTGGTTCTTAGATTGTGCTGGACATTCCTATGTATCCTTTAGATAACAGAGACGAGGTACATCAGGGATGAATTTTCAGCCTCTAGGAAAGTATAAATGAAAAGTGACATCTACAAAGATGTTCATATGTGAAAAGATGCAGATAAACTCTGATGGCATCATCAAAAGTCCCATATTTAAAGCAATGATTTTAATTAGAATTAGGTGTACCGTCCATATAATACACCTGAAGATACCATCCATCACCAAGCTGGATTTCTACGAGCCACTGAAAATCCGACCAAACTGTTCTCATTGACTGTGAAACAATGAGGAGGAACACCAAAAGTGTTACAGAATATTTTGAAAAAACTAGGGTTAATGGCATTTTTATACTTGAGGAAAGCAGAGACTTCTTTCCAAACACAACTTGTTACTGTGGAGGAGGTCATCCTGCCAAAAACACATTGGTTGACCAGACAGTGCAATCTCTTAAGGCAGTTCTTTGGTATACGGTACCAGCAGACAGAGAACAATCTGTCTGTGTCCATTCCCTCTATGACCTTCCCAGACTTCAGCCTGGTTCCCATTCCCTAAGTTAGTTGTATTTCTAGGCATAGCCATGCATTTAGTAATTTGTAATGAATTTGTGTGTTCTATCCTGAGCTAGTGCAAAGCCAGTAAGAAAATTCAGCTTTTGCACCTTTATTTCAATCAAACAGATCTGGAAACAGAAAGTGACATTAATATGTATTAATTAAACCATCAGCAAAAGGCTTAACCACTTTTCATGCTAAATTGTGCTATTTCTGGAATGAGGATAACAGCCAGCTGGTACATCAAGGCTATTAAAGAACAAAAAGGTAGTACCTTCAAATTCAATTTGAAGGGTATACTGTAACTAAAGGAACAAATGAAATAAAAGCTCTATTAAATCCTTGAGAATGTTTTCTGAGGCAAACGTGACTTAAAAGAGTTTTCATGAAATTATAAATAACCACTGTATAACAATGTATCAATATAATTGCAATTATCTCTTGCTTTTATTACAGGTAGTTTGGAAGAGAGAATGGAAAAATATGGAAGAGTGAAATTCCACCAGAGCAACAACTTCTCTTTTGAGTTTCTATCTGCATAAGAAAACTGTAAAAAGGAAAGGGCAGCACAGATTTGTTTGTTTGTTTGAATGAGTCATTTGGTTTTGGAGAACTGTCTTGGTTTTTCAATAGTCTTTCGTTTTGGAATTAAACTCCGCATCTTGGACAAGGCAGAAAGGCACTTAATTAGCCAAAAAAAAAAAAGGGCGCTGAGTACTCTTGGAAAAAAAATTCACACTTTTGTAACTAAAATGATTGCTGAGGATATGGTATTGATTTGATAGTTTTGCAGCTGAAAATGTTTGCTAATTGGGGAACCAATTCCATATTTGTATTCCCAGCACAGAAGCAAGAAGCTTCTGAATTAAGCATCAAGAGCAAATGCTTGCTGAAGGAAAAAAGAAATCCAATAAAAATCCAGGACGTGATACTGGATGAAACAGCAATCTGGCAGCCTTGTTCTGGGCATTCTAAAACTGCCCTACAAATGGACAGGTAGAAACTGTCACAGAAATGAATCAAAAATTACTGTTAATGAATGCTAGTAGGCAATTGTGTCTGAACAGGCTAATAACACTTTTCAACTGTGTTTTTCATCAAAATATTCCATGTGGTTTTAACTATTGTTCTAATGGTTAACAGTGAAGTGCAGAACAATCTGATGGTTGCCCTCACTTTCACAGAGTTGTCTCTTTCAGCAGACCATTGTGAAAGAAACAATCAAGTAAATAGGAAGAGAAGACATCTCACATATTTCCCTTTTTATTTCTTGAAAACCTTAAAAATTCCAACGAAATATCTAAGCAATATGAGAATTAGAATAGATTACTTTTAAAATTGGTGCCTTTTTAATTTCGCAACATTAACCTTGTGTTAATGCTCTATACAGGAGTGACAAATCACAGCTCTTTTTTATTTCAGATGACATTCACATAGCAGAAAGTGTTTGGTGATCTGTAGGAGCTGAATACTTGCAAGTTGCAAGTGACTTCTGACAAACTGACACCAGTCACTTCCTTACATCTGTTTCCCTCTATGATTTTTTTTAAATAAATTTTCCTCTCCGAGATCAGATATTCTGTAATAAATCCCCCACCAACAATATGCTGCCAGTACGTCCTTTTTACCCCCCCAGAAATCCGTGGAGGTCTGAGATGATTGCTAGGAAGATAACATAAAATAAAGAAGTATGAAAAAAGAGCACTTGTTTCCTCCAATGTGTGTGCCCTGTGCCATTTTATATCCCTTTCATGTCCTTCCCTTCATCCCTACTGTCTCATTCCTTTTATTAATTGCTCTGCTTTTTTCCCTCTGCCTTTTCTTGCCTTTCTTCTTCTGCAGAAGTAAAACTTCTACTAATTCATTTTTGCTCAATCATTTTTCTTTTCTTCATTGTCTCTTGACCATATAAGTCTCCTTTCCACTACCCCAGAGATAGTTTCTCATTTCTCTTACTTCATTCCCTGTGATGTGTGCCCTTCCTCCTGTATCTAATTCTTTCTACTTCTTTGTCACATGCATTCTGTCTTACTGACCCCCTTCTGCTCTTTCTTTTTATGCTCTGCTCTTTCTTTTTATGTCCTGATTGACTTCTTTGCTACAGCCTCTACATAACTCGTCCTGATTTCATTCTCTGTCTACCACAGTGCACAGCTGGCACATCCAGCTGTATCCCTCCTGTTTTAGTTCTGTTGTGTCATTCCAACTTCTGGACTTCTTTCTTCCTTCCACCATCTCACTGGGCTGCACCTGTAGCTACTTTTCTGGTTTATTCTACTCTAAGGGCATAAAAGAGAAAGAATTACCTGAAAGCAGGGCCCCTTTCAGAGAAGGATGAATTGGTGACGTGCTGTTGCACTCAGTGTCCTCTCCCTGTCCACCAGAGCGTGTCAGGCTGGCTGTGAGGAATGGAGGATTCATGGCTGGTGCCTGCTGTGCTCTGATTATTCTGTATTTCCCAGAGCTGCAAGAAGCGGGGCATAATTAGATCGGCAATGAAGCTTTTTACCGTTTGGAATCATTTGTTAGTCCCACCGATGGTTTTGTGTAGTGAAAGGTTGATTTTATTCAGAAATAAAGTTCTTGAATTCCAGTATGTCAGTCATAAATTGTAAGCCCTAGCTTACGCTCACTACAAAAGAATGATGTGGGTTGTTTTTCCCCTTAGGTTTTAACTTGGATGACTAATAGCTTAATCCTTACATGTTCAAGCCACCTTCTAATCTGTGAAGGTCCAAGGCCTAAATCTAGATGACTTTGACAGTGATGGACTGTTAGATAGGATGGCTGCATCTGTACCAGCCTGTGAGCACTCTTGTTCATGCTGTTAAATCGTTAATTACTGGACAATTTTTGGCTCATTGCAACTTAATTAGCATCTACTCAATGCCTGACCACAATCTGGGGATTAGCATAGACCAGGAACCAGCCCCAATAGGCATTTGGGATAGGACTTCCCTGTTTTGGGGATAGAATTTAGCTCAATGGATACAGGCTGTGCCTGTTAGTTGGCCGAAGGGCCTGAAAACGATTTCTAGGTTTTTTTGTTTACTAATGTATGGAGGCAGATCTAATCTCTTGGTTTCTTACTTTTTCATTTTATTGCTCATATTTCTAACAGCAGTTGAAATTATTTATACCAAAGGTTATTTTAACTCAGTGTCATCTCTCTAGTAGTAACTTCCCCTGATATTCATAACGAATGTAAATGACACATTCCCCAAATAAACCAGTATAATGGTGGTCTTCTCCCACTAATTTCCTGATCTTTTCAGCTCATGCAGATTTCCTGTATGCACAATATTCTTTGTCAAGATTTACCATCAGCTTTTATGTAGAGAATCACCTCTTTTTTTGCTTCATTGAGCTTAGCTTCTGACTTCAGCCTTTAGAGCTTGTGTGCAAGAAGCAATAAAAGGCTCACTGCTATCCTTAATCTGTCATTTATAAATGTGTTGAGGAGTGCAGATCTTAGCACAGACTGCTGGGGTTGTCCACTGCTTATCTCTCACCCTTGTAATAGCTGATCATTTGTGCTTTTACCCTCTCTTGTCCTTTTACCAGGAGATATGGATTTTTTTGTTTGGGTTTCACTCAGTACTGATACTGTGAAAAGTAATGTACTGTTTTTAATCTAGTTCAAGTTGTGTAGCACCCTATGGTCTTTAATTCAGGCAAATTGTGCAAAATGGTCCTTTTACTCTTGGAATTCTGGACTGGCAGAGAGATGAATTCGAATATGTCAATAGCAACAGTATCTTACTAATAGTTGAACCAATTCTTCACTCCCTTCCCTTCACCAGTATAGTATGTGAATCTATTATTAATGTTACTTATGAGCTTTGTTAAATCAGTAGAATGAGTAGCACTCGACCTATGTGGAACATGTTTTGTTATATACCAAACATTCCTGTTCATTCCTGTATTAACTATGAATGTGTAAATGTCTTTCTTCCTTTTGTTAATACACTTCAGAACTGATAACCATCAGCAGGGCAAGGATTTTTAAAAATCTTTCTATGAAATTCAATTTTTTGTGTGTTCTCTCCTGTCCGCTGTTTCTTTCATGAGGATTAGAAATGGGAAAGGCCTCCCAGTGTCAAAGAGTACTTTCCTGTGCTCTTCTACAGGCAAGTCAGAAATAGGTCCTATATGATTAGGTACTGAAATAAGAAGCTCAGTTTTTTGCGTTTTTTATGTTAATGTTTAGTATGTTTTCAGGTTTCATTTTTCATGAGCATTACCAGTTTTGCAGATGCTTGTTCCAACACTATTTCTAAAATCATTTCCAGTTAACTCTGCAGTTTAACAAGGAATATTTCTGTCTTCATGAGATATACGTGTGTGCACAGCGTGCTTGTCATTGACCCATCTCCTTCACCTTTCGCTGCAGAAAGATAAATTATACAAGCTATTTATTTTATTTAGAAGTTAGTATTGGATGTGTTTTGCTAAACCTTGTGTTCTACATGTCTGAAGAGTTCAAAGTTCAAGATGACAGTGTAAATCTCAATGCATTTTCTCAGCAGTGATTTGAATTTTCTATATTCTTTAAGTACTGTTTATTCTCAGAGAAGATTCCCATCTGATTTTGCATTTGTATTAATTAATGTTTGAGGCTGAAAACAGTTGTAGACTGCTAACATACAAAGCAATGTGGAAAATTAGGGCATTTTCCCAGAACAATTCAAGTGTTAGACATTTATCTTGATCAGTGGATCTTAACTCAGATTTTCATTTCAGAGTATATTTCAGAGCACACTGGTTACACGGCTGTGGATGACAAGTCTTTATTCTAATCTCAACTCTGTCTTTATTTTACTACCAAGAACAAATTTTTAACTTCTCCGCACCCACGTGTTGAGTTGTAATGACAGGCTTATCAGTTGTTCTCCTAGGAAATAAGAAACCTTGGCCACTTGGACTTTTTCTGTAGCAAGAAACCATGTGGTCATTTGAAAATATTTTGTCTCCATTCCGTGAAAATAACATAATTCTGAGACTTCACAACCATTAGAGTACAGGTTCTTCATACATGGGGCTGCTTGAACCTGCATTTGTGGTCAGTGTGTAGTGAACCTGCACATCATTACAATCTGATCAGGCAATATCCATAACAAGAGGAAAGCTCGGTAAGAATTATCTGTACATTCATCTACCTAATCATCAAAAGTACTTAGAATCAAATCACGGTTTTAGTAGAGATGTGGTATGGTGGAGGAGTCAAAAATATGATGGCTAAATTATCTCTTTCAGCAAAACTCTTACAAGATGATTATAATATAATGTTTATGTTGTTGTATTTAAATATATTTAAGTATATGTAAATATATAGTTATATACTTACATATTTATGGATTCATTCTCTTGACTTAAAAAACCAAATTTGCTGTTTTTGTTGTAACAATAACAAGAGATTATCAAACATGATAATTCTCTACTAAGGTCCACAGATAATTAGAACACCATCTGACGTACTGTGATAACTGGCTAAAGGAATATCAAGGTGTATCTATAGATTTAATTTTAAAATAGCCAAATAAATTTTGCATTTTTACCGTGGCACTTCTAACTGGTTAGAAGTCTCTGAAATTCAGCACTCTGAAATTTCTATTGAAAAAAATATTATTTAAACTAATTCTTACAGTACATGAGGGTAGAGACTACAGAGATTTCAGATTCCTGTGGTTTCTAAATCTTGGTACTGTATGCTTTATTTTGAACTTATTGTAGCAACAACTTTATCTGGAAAGGAAATGGGACGAAATGTTTATTCTGAATAGGTTAATTCTGTTACTGATTTTAACTATTTCTTACGTATAAGCTTGTAATTGTTTCCTTTGTAGCTTTAGAATCCACTGTGAGATGCTGGTTGAGTAAGATACTTCCATTTATATTGCTTGTTAAGTTAGCACGCATTTAAATGTGATTAAAAAGAGTAATTGCTAAACTTAATAAATCTATGTAAAGTCTCTAAGACCATGTCAGAGCTAATCATGACAAAGTATCTTTGCAATTCACTGCGTTCGGATTTTAAATAATCTATTACTGTTTATAATCTCAGTTTCCACACACATATTTAAGAAACCAGTTAATTTGCAAAGAGAGCATGTTTAAATAACATTCTAGATGTAACAGCAACAGAACAAAAGCGATGAAATAAAGAAGTAAGGCTCACACATCATTTTAATCTGTTTTACAATAAATTCTAGAGAGATTTCAGATCACGTTCCAACTACAAATGAGCTACTGAAGCAGTGCATGGAAAATGAGTTAAGGAAAAGGCTGATATTAACTCTCTTTTTTTCTCTCATCAGTTTTACTGTAATATAAATAAAGGTGTTTTTTTTTTCTTTTTAATTAATAGTCTTAAAATTTTCTTATAAAATTGTGTTGAATTGATTCTGATGTGAACATCATGTAAATTTAAGCTCTGTTTACATACAGTGGCAATGAAAGTATTGGTCAGCCTTTGTGCTAAATGCTGCTAAATGCTAATTGAAGTGTTCTCCTTTCACTGGATTAGCAATTTATTTCACTATTCAAGAACTAACATTACCTCCTGATCTTGAAGTTCAATTAGTAATTTTCTTTTCTTAATGTAGACTATAATTCAGCAAATAAAAACTAAGAGACAGAAGAACATCGGAATCATGGAGCACAGGTGCACAATAGAAAAAAGTGCTATTATTTTTGAAATGGGGTTAATTGTACAGTCCAGCCCCCACCAGATCCCAGTAACCTCAAAGAACTAATGGCTTGGAAACCTAATTTATTTTCCAAAGTGCTCTCCAAAATTTTTCTTTCATTTATATCCATCTCATAGGTCCTTGGCTGATTAAGTGGTTTGAATCTTCAAGCTTGAATAGCCTGTGTGTATCAAAGGAATGGGAAAACATATGTACTCATATAAAATTAGGGGGCATCATCTCTCTTTTGTGCTGAATAGATGTCATCTAGCCAGCACCAGATGGAGAAGAACCATAAATCCAGTCCTGGCTCACTCAAAAAAATGT
>JANHGO010000044.1:5205305-5228066 GCA_024606505.1 Aquila spilogaster | reverse complement strand
AAACACCTTGAGATTATCAAGTTTAATTTCCCCTAGGAAGTTCTTACAGCAGTGCAATCAAGCTAACTTTTACTCTCTGTAATGGAATAAGATTTAATCTACAATTTTTCAACCACCAACATTTCCTCATTTTCTTCTTTTAAAAAAGCTATAGGACAGAGTTTCGCTCTGTTCTTAGGTTCCTGCTGTACTTTTTCCCATAGTGCAACTAATGAATATCCTGCCCCTTTTTAGTATGCTGAATATGTACAAGCAGCTTAAATCCTATGGTTGGTAAGGAATTTATGTAAATATTGCAATTAAATCTTGTCTGTAATAATAGGTGACCTTTAATCTAGTATATATTGAGTCCCCTAATCTCTCAGATTGTAATTGAGTGATGAAGATGCAAGGCTTCATGAAAGAAAGGCAGATCATAAGAAAATAATTATTTTTTTGTGTAAACCATGATTTTCCAATTACTGCTCTCAGCTGGGACAGAAAAACATCTAACTTGTGATATGTTCTGATCCAAAATTAATCCTTTTGTAACTGTGTCTTTTTTGATTAAAGACTGTTTTTTCTTTCTTCCAGGCAAAATCCTCAACCCCTGTGGTAATTTTAATGTGAGTTGTATTTTTTTTTTTTCTTTCCCAGGATATTATTAAAGTATAAGCATACTGGTAAATACAGGTTTAAATAATAGAGAGAGGTATCTGGATAAATAATCATTAGAATGATTTTATTATCTATAAACATTGCTTTGAGGGTGAAGTGTATCTGGTACATGCAAAAAGATGAGTCCCTGAATAGTGTGCGAGTTTTCTTTTTTCAATTTATGGAATAAATATCCAATTGTTATAATTAATATTTTTAAGATATGTAAAGTTAGTTGTAGATGCTGAATAAAGGAGGAGTTAAGATTTTGGTGACATGATATGTGCACGATAAAATAGGGATAAGATTTGAGTGGCTAGAAATTCCAGACAAATATTAACATTTGCTATGCCTTTGCATCGCAGAAGAGAAATTGTTATAGATCGGCTATGTTTCCAGCATCTGTGTATGTGCCAAGAGAGTCATGCAAGAAAATTGTCAACTGTCACAGTGATCTTGTTTGTAAAGTAGTTTGAAATGTAATGATAAAAAGTGCCGTATAAGAATGAGGTGTTTATTTTATTTATGTAAATTATTGTTCTCTTGTGCTTATGTTATTGCTTCAAATTCCTGTATTTGCTTACATTTTCCAAAGTTGTTAATTGTGGGAAAATGTGTTCCCCAGTTACCTTCTTTATTAAAATAAATACTTTTCAGATGCTTATGTATAGCAGTATTAGTCTGGGATATTACAGGATATTTTAAGCTTGCAATATCTGCTGTTCGACAATGGAGAGCAGATATGGCCTTAATTTAAACTAGGGGAATGGGATACTTCTGAAAGCAGGTGGTCTCAACCGCTCTGCCAGCAGTCTATTAGCGCGATGCTGTCTGGTAGGTTAGGTTTGTATTTGCTGATCTGTGTGAAGCTCTCCCGAGACGACAGTTCATCAGTACTTTTGTCATTCCTCTTACAGCGGTAGTCTCAGGATCCCCTCGAGAGAAAATTAGACAAATAAAACCAAATCAAGCTAAGCAATGGATACAGTTTCTCAATTAGTTCATACTTTTGCTCTACAAGAAGTTTATTCTCTTCTTCATGCTGTACCAGAGTTACATTTATATTTTAAAGGTGTAAATCTTTCTGTTTCGCAAGGAAGCAAAATTCAGCCTCCTGGTCAGTGCACTACCTAACATGTAATAGAGCACTGTTCCTTTGCGCAGGATGAAAAATCATTCCCGTTTCAGACTTTGGTAAAAACAAAGCACATTCAAAGTTTGTATGAAACAAAGCTCAAAAATCCATATTTTGGAGTTGACAGATTTTTTTTTTTAATCTGTCTATTACAACACTATATTAAAAAATAAATTAATTATACTTAAAACCTCAAGACGTTTGACTAGCTTGTGCTGTACTACTGTGGAACTTTTAAATACAAAAATACAGGTTGAATTATTATTTTTTTTTTATACTTGAAACAATTTCATTGACATTAATGTGGTCTCACTGATCATAAAGATTTTGGTGATTTTTTAATTTTCTTTTTACATTCCAGGGGAAAAGAAATGCAGCTCAGAAAATGCCAAACCATCCTCTCTGTTTCCTTTTAAAACTACTCTGGTTAAGAAACTATAGTCAAGACATGAACAGCCTTTATAAACTGTGAATGAGATCAGCTCACTTCATACACTTAAAATTACAAGTAAATCCTTTTAAAGGTTGAAGTACTCAAGCACTTTCCAATCTTCTTGGTATGTCAAGAGAGGACCCTAAGGAATTTGAAAGAAATCCGTGCAGTCCCCACCCATAAATGAAAGACGACTGGTAAATATTCTCCTAAGGATAAATCAGAGGTGTTTCAGGAGAACTAAGGGAGAACAAAGACACAAAAGCAAAAGGGGGAAAAGATTTTAAGTAAATGGCATGTCACCAGCTGGTTAAGGTGGCTGATAGGTGAACAGGGAGGAGGAAGGAGCATTCATTCTCTATTTCTACTTCAAAGGGATCATTAGGGACTTAGATTGGTTTCGGTGGAGTGAGAGGGATGGGTATCTGATTTGAGAGAGAGATCTGAAGATACACTGTAAATAAAAAGCTTTAATGAGTATAGAAATGAGACAGAGACAAGAAGTGAAAAAATAACTGAAAACACAAATATGGCAAAGGATGTATTTTTTTTAAAGATGAGTGAAGTTCTGTTCTTTTGTATGGCAAATGGGAAAGAGCTACAAAGGGAACAGAAAGGTTACTTTGCCCTGTTTCTCCATATTGACATACACAGGGAGAAGCGGACGCATAAATAATGCAGCAATTGAGAAGATAATAAAAAGCAGCGGGAAGGTTGCTGGGTTTACAAGCATGAGATTAAAAATGAGAGTTAAGAGCTGTTAATGTCCATTTAGAAAAGTGGCAAAATGAAGAAGAGTGAATCTGTAATGCTGTAGCTGTAGTAGTCACGAGACTACTACAAGTTGTCACAGGTCATCGCTGGCAGCATGGTGCAATATGACAGCATGAGCCAAATGACAGACACAGACACAGCTCCAAAAGAAGTAAGAGGAAGGAGACTTATCTGTAGGAGCGGGCAATTCAACAGGCAGAGATCATGCCTGTTTTGTGAGTGATTAAGTATTTTTTTTTTCTAAAAACAGTATGGAAATGGTCCACCAAGAAATCTCCCTTATGCAAAAGTTGGTGCCTCTTTGTGAATATCGTCCAGAAAACTTCAGGTACTTATTTGTTCTCCTTAAGCAGTTTTTCCTAAAGATATTTACTTCCTTACTCTCCAATCCTTGTACCTGTTTGCTAAAAATAAAAGGACCTGACGGTGAGTACAAGTTTCATAAATGCCAAGACAATTTTGCAGTATGAATTTAAAATGTGGCTTGAACTAAAATCATTGATATTTTGTAGGTTGTTCATGTTGTTTATGTAGGTCCCTAATCACTTGAGGTATGTTTAAGCTTTTTAACTGATACTTAGTGCATTCAAATTAGTAAATTAATCTCTTGGGTACGCAGCAACTCAGCATACCTGGGGTCACAGTGCATAAAGTTATTTTTTTGTTGCTATCTACAGATTGTCTTGACATGCAGCGTATACCCACGGGGTCAGAAGAATTGCCCTTTGATTACATGTACAGTAATCTGGATCTCCCAAGGTATTCAAGTGGTTAATTAAATATCAAGTAATTGCTAAAACTACTAAGTGACATTTAATTAGTATGTTAATTGATATCAAATTTGCTCTCACTATCTTGTTTTATGTTAATAAAATCCCTAAACATTTCTTCGAAGTAGATTAGGAAGCAATGTGCTTCAAATATACTAATTCAAAACAGCCTTAAGCATTACTTCTGCTCATGGAACATACTTTCTGACTTAAATTTTTATCTCAGATGTTTTATTTTGTCTATCTTTAAACTTACTTTTTGCTAAGAGTACATTATATCTAGTAGTGTAGACCTCTCTTAGAATGGATTTTAGCTTTTATAAGACCGTAATCCCTTGGAAATTGATCTAAAATGTGATAACTGTTATTAAAAGTCTAGGGCTGCATCTCTTCCCTTTGGCACCTACCAAGTAGAGATAGCCAGGTGCTATGGGGACTGCGTAGTGCCTCCAGTTGGTTAATGTGAATGATGTATTTCTTTGCTGACATGTGATCTGTGGTTTAGAAATCTGTGCTCCACACATAACACAAAACCACCATAGATGTATTAAGTGCCTGGTTATTCTGCAGCAGCAAAATTTTGCCGTAGTGTTAGCTCGCGGCGTGTTCCTCCTCTCCATCATCCTACCCAGGAAACAGCCCTGCTGTAGCTTTCACATCGAGCATTCCAAAATTCTCGTTGCTTTCCTTTGCTGAAGAGACCAACTGTGATGCAGAAAAGAGATGCCTTTAGGCTTGGGTCCAAAAAAGACTGACTGGAGTCCAGGCCGACAACAGCCCCAAGCCTGTCCTTCCTTTCAACCACTGCAGTGTTCCCTATGGCCTCATCAAAAACAGGTGAGCAGTCCAAAGTTGAAGCTAGTAAGAAAAGGTTGTTTTCATAATGGTTAATTTGAAAACATACTGCAAAATATTCCCATGAATATTCATATGAATTTTTAAATGAATTCCTTTCAGCTGTGCTCATGCCTTTTGTGTGTTAGCTTTCTGTGGAGTTCCTTTTGCGTTTTATTGGTGCCAATGCACAGAGAGAGTTGGTTTTAGATACAAGATCACAAAAAGCAAAGTTTAATTTATTCTCCATGAGCATTCACACTCAATTACTTCAGAAGAGTCCAACTGGGAAGTAGAAACAATGGTGTATGACCACACACGACTGAACTGCATAGCTCAGATTCCAATCCTTCCCAACTTCAAAATCTTGAATATCCATATAAGCAACATAAGCACTATAAACACTGTGAAGGGGAAGCAGGTTGAGGAGGGACTGTCAGAGAATTTTAAATTATGAATAAAGAAAAGTGTGATCTGTTTATTCATGGATATGTCACAGAAAAAAAAAGACAGAAAATTGGTAAAATAAATTATTCATTAAAAATTATTCAGCTGTAGTTATGTGTCATCCAAACACTGCTATAGAACGAAGAATACTGCAGAATGATAATGATAGGTGGAAGTTGACAGTGATTTTCAACTTTTTGTGTTGATTTATTTGAACTTCTGTGCTTTCTACATACAATGTGATGTATCTAAATTTCATAAAGAGCTTCACACAGTTTTTTGAAGTTTTCTGTTTCCCTGAATATATTGTAATAATCCACGTTTACTGATACAAGAAGTTTGGTATTGGTAGTGTGGTATTTTAAATCTTTTGTAATACAAAGTGAATTTGTTGCTGCTATTTGTATTTTAAGTAGTGTATCAGTTGATAAAGAAAAGTCAGAGTTGACACATTTGTTAAAAAATCTTCAGATAAACTTGTCATAGGTATAACCTTGTCCATTGGCACTCTCAACCAATGTTAACTTGCCTAAATGTCTGGTCTTGGTCCTTATCACCAGAAAAGGTTCTCTGTTCTCCCAAAATCTGCTTTCCACCTCATATTATTCAATGCCCTGAGCCCATCTTCAAGTCCAGCTCCAGCTGGAGTGTCTCTGACCACCCTGTCCCTCCCTCCACGCTTCCTGAGCACCAGAGGAGGCAGTGCATCACAGTATACCATGCCTCTTCCTTTTCGTATGAAGCAGTTCCAAGTCACTGCCAGATCATTAAGCAAATGACTGTATTCTGAATGCCCTGTAGGAATTCAGTGGAAACTACTGCCTGACACAAAAGCAAGACGCAGCTGATCAGCTACTTACCGCCATGCAGCAGCTCTGCTCCTGCTGCACCATTGGGAATGCCAAAACAAAACCCACTGATCTATGTGATGGGTAACTTGTTGCCTTCAGACATGAATCTTAAGCTCTTACCTCATTATGGCAAGATGCGCAGGTAGCGTTGCGCAGATAGTGTCAGGACCTTCTTGCTCCCACACTGGACAGATCTATGCCCACTGTTCTTCCCCCTTCACTTCAAGCATTTAACAGTTGTGATTTTTCCAAGCTAATAATTTCCAAACCTTATTGGATCCTTTTTACCTCTACATGCAGTTGTGCTCTCTAGTCATTTAAAACTGAGTTAATGAATGCTAAATTGTTATGGTTTATGTACACCCTTAAGGATATCAAAAGGAAGAAGTATGTTGGTATGAAAACCTGGTAAAAAAAGGACATTTACTCACCCTGACTGGCAGAGGTAGAAGTTCTTCCATGGATGTTTCATTATACTCTCCTTGGCAGGACAACATAAACTTGAGATCAACCTGCTTACTTCCTTAGGAATTTTCTTATTCATGTTCTTTTTTTCCTTTAGAAAACAGTAAGTCTTGTGATAAGGACTGGAGTATGAGAAATGTCTTTCTTATTTGCAAGTTGCCAGTTGCTTCATGTATAGTTTGAAGCACTCTTTCAAACTAAGCTACATAGCTTGAAGTAGAATGGTGATCTGGATTGTAAATACTCCAGCACCGGTGTTAGTGCTTTACAGCATTGTTTTTTCTTTTTGCTTTCAAACTGTAAGAATGACTGGTACTCACTAAGAGCTTAGCTAGTAGTTTGATAATTTTCTGCATGGCTAACATAATTTCACTTGTTTCAATTTTATTTTTTTCAGATGGGAAATATATTGTAGTTCAATCACCTAATTAAGAAGGAATTCATTTTCTTTTATGTCTGGTAAGGTAAGAAAACAACATTTGACATTGGTTTACAAATGATTAAAGTTTTCTCAGCATGTCCTAAATTTGCATATAGTGAATAATATATCATATTTACATGAAGTTTTCAGGTGTCATAATAGTGTATTTTATATATATACATTGTATATGTCTATGCATACGTTTGTATAATTTTCTGATTCTTGGTTTATTTTCATGAACTCAGTTTTTATAATGTATGCATCTGCCAACTGTGTAAATCTACACATCACATCTACCCACATAAATAAGAACAGTGATCTCTCTGTGTATTTAAATATATATACACAACAACTTAGGCCTGAAAACATTCAAAGGTGGTAGAGTGGGAGTCTTCAAATGGGAATCTGTCAGAATCAGGCTCAGAGGTAGTTTGTTAGAGATCCTCTGTGTGATCATTGCTCTTGCCATTTTGCAGGCTGCAGGTCCCTGTGAAACCGCTCTTTAATAAATCCGCATTGAGTATAAGCACTGCTTAACTATGCTGTAAAAGATGGTCCTGAAAGATGGTCAGTTTGATTAGAAAGATTATTGCTATATGAAAGTACTCTAAAAGGTTATTTTTACATTTTAGAAGATTTCTGGTATGGAATTCAAGTTGCATTGCAATACTGTCTCTATTTTGAAATCTTTCTTCAATAGAATAAATCTAACAGGTTTTGTTACAGATTCCTGCAGTTTTCAGGATAAGATTGAATATGTATTCCATCATGATGACTCTCTCACAAAATCAGGCTGAAATTGTTATTGGCTATAGAAAAAGTATTCTCTGAATAAAAATTATTTTGAAAGACTGAAAGGAGATTTTGAATTATCCAGAAGAGATTAATTTTTTGAAGAAATGAGTTCAAGTTACTACTGAGTGTATTTCTCAGTACCTTTTGCAAAGTCCTACTGAAGAGCTACAGAATAAAGAGAAAAAAAAACACAACAAAGATATGGTGGCTAAGTGCATAGCAGAAGTAAACAAACTTGATCTAGCTCTGTAGACTGAAGAGAGTCAATGAGTGTTGCTTTCATTGATTTAAGTGGTTTCTTAGATCTAGACCTCCCCCATCTGCAAGCCAATAAATAAATATTTGAAGAAATTTACTATTAAAATCTTCATGAAGATTTTAATCTGTTTGGAAAATCCAACAGAATCGTGTTTCAAAGTGTATGAGAAACATTTCCCTCAAGCATTTCAGTTACAGAAAGAGCAAATACCTAATATTAGGCCTGAGAGAAGGTCTTAATAATAAGGATGTTTCCCTGTACTTCTGAAAGTAGCTGCAAAGAAACCTGGCTTCTCCTGCTGATCCGTATCTGTTTTGAGATAGAATTGTCTGGTCTCTAGGGCTGCTAATCTGCCTTCTTTCATGGGCATTAGATTCCTATTAAAGAAAAAATACAACTTTGAGATGAGCTCTCCTGGGCTCCTATCTAAACTACTGAGGAAACTTGAGCGAGGGGATGCTCTTTTGTACTGCTCTTTCACGTCTAAAAGCATTTCTGCTTTAATTCATTCTCTTTACTTCTGCTGTGCTGAGTATTATTATAGTCTAGTGAGTTCCTGAAAGTGGGAAATGCCAAAGAAACAGGTGTCAGACTTCAAAAGAAGCATTTGTCAAGACTTAATGTTCTGAAGCTAAAGGTGACAGCTCAACCTAAATAAGCTCTTCTCAACAGGATTTAAGTTTCTTTAATAAAAAAAAAGCAATAATCAAAAGTAAAGTGCTAATCTAACAGCCCAGAGAGTAGTTTTTAAAAAGTGTACATCATTTGACAAGATAACTTGATTTAAAGATTATTTGCAGTGTAGTGCTTATAGTCCAAGGTTGTTTATATTCCCCTGATAAGGCAATTTATGATCTACAAAACACAAGTTTGCAGCATGAATCTGTCTGTGGGCATATTCATGGGGTTGGTTGGCCTTTGCTTGCCTTGTGGTGAAGGTAGATTCTAGAAGAACACTACACAAAGAGTAAGAAATTAGTAGAAAAACAGTCCTAATAAAAATAAAACTTTTTTCTTTGTGTTCCCTCTCCCAACCATCCAAAAAATAATAAATATTTGCTGTTAATGGAAAACTTACTGAGGAATGGGGAAAAAGAGAGCAATATGAGTCGTGTATATACATCCTGCGTACTATTTTTCTTGTCATGTCTGTACTATGTTCATAAATAGTATCCAAGCTGGCAGTTTATCTGTTTCAATGTACATAATCACCAAGACTATTAAATGAGATTTAAGAAACGTAAGTAGCAGCATACACTACTTCAGAAAAACAGTGCTGTCAATTTTGATTAAAAGTCTGATAGCATAGTAAATGGTGCCTACTTTGTGACACTCTTAAGTCCAGTCAGGGAAAGCAGAGCTACTCTAGCAGTATGTGCTAGTGGAATCAGAATACAGCCCTTTTTTTTTTCCCTTTGAGTCATTTTCCATGTTCACTGCTTAAAATGGATGCACCACAACATTGCGTGTCTCTACTTGACTAGTCACATAAGCAATCTATGAATGGGAAGTCCAAAGGAGCTATGTTACTCTCCATTTTTTATTCACCAGTCTTTTTTTTTTTTAATAACAAACCACTGAAAATATCTACTTTTGTAAGCATTTATTTGTTAGTTAACTTTCAGCAATAGCTTCCTAGCATTTAGCTACCTATTTGGTCCTTTTACAAAGAGGGCAGTTAAATAAAGTTGGCTATCTGGTTGTGTTACCAATCTTACCTGAGGATTTGACATATTATTCTTTGTGTACGCTTCTTTATAAATCATACTGATACTGATTTCTGCTGTCATTCATTCCCACTGTTCTCAAATCTTTTATTATATTATGAGTTTGGATTTTATCACTTTTGTCTGGGGTTTTATTTTGAAGGATGTACTTGCCTGTATTTCCATATGGCACCGATTAGTAATTTCAATTAATGTAGTATTAAGCAGGATTTGTTTCCACTTCAGAAGAGCATTCTTTATAGGCTTAATGTGTTGCTGCAACCAAAGCTGTTGTACAGACTCATCAATCCACCTGCAGGCTGTAGCAAAGGCAGCATCAGTAGCTGTAGGGGCTCAGGAGATACCACTGCAGTTCTCTCCTTCAGGTGATGAGTGTGGCAGTTCTAGCTCCCATCTTGTAACAAGTTGTTTGTAGAGACAGAAGGATGCTTGGACATTCCAAAATGGCTTTTTGCTAGTATTAGTTGATGTAGAGGTTCATATTAAGAAACCTTATATTTTATATAAGCTCCCACAAACCTTGCTTTGTCTGTTCAGACATCCTATAATTGAAAGACAGTGAGTTTGATGGAAGCAGTCAGATGAAACACACTCTCAGTGTGCATTTTCCCAGTGTGCTTGGATTTATTCATCAAACAAATGACTATAATTCCTTATCACCAACAATTCAGTAATCAGTTGTATGTGCTTTGTGCTGCCTGCAGTCTCTGTGGTTACTGGTGTGATATATTTTTTAAGGAAAAACAAAGCCTGGCCCTTGTGAAAGTGCTGAGCAATATCTGGTCTGGTCATCAATGACACTGCAAGGTCTAAGGGCATAGCTGTATGCATAGGTATATGAAAGCACACTGATATGGATAAGAGTATTCATGGTCTTTTTGGATGCATTTAATTAGTCTTTTAACTGGATCAGGGTTACCCGCAATGAAGAAATAACAAGTCTGCTTGTATTTGTGTAACAGTGCTACATTAAGGAGGCTAAAAATCAGGCCTTGAGGACATAGGAATAGAGAGGTGCAGAGTTTCGTCATTCTAATGAAGGCAAAGCAAAAATTTCTGTGCACAAAAAAAAAGAATTCATGTGATGTGCTTGAATGTTTGCTTTTCTAGAACAGCACAGTTCCATCTTGTTCAACATTTGTCTATGATGGATGGCGTGACTCAAAGTCCTCCATAAATTCTAGTGGCAAAGCAGCAGACACAAAAAATATAGCTGAATTTTACTGATCTTCACCCTGGAATGGCTCCTTTCCAGTTATTTTCTCATATTTGCACTTTGTACCCGTATACTTATTTCTATGGTAATAAACACATCTTCATAAAATTTTGCTCACATTAGAGTGTCTGTAATATCATTCCAATTAACTTTTCATTTCCTAGTACCTTATTGTTATAACACTTTAAAATTGCAGAACAAATGTGCGTAGAAGTCAGTGAAAATCAGAGAGAACCTGTGTTACACGCAAACTTGAAAGTCTGTGAAGAAAGGAAGTGCAGTTAAATGTCCAGCTCACATTTAACTATTAAAATTAGTAGATTCCATGTCCAGAACTAAAATCAAGTTAAGATGTGCTCTTTAGACTTTGTAACAGTGAATACAGATATTGTGAGCCGCAAGGTAGATGAGGAGTTGAGCATCCTTTTTTTTTTTCCTTCTTTTTATTTTCTTTTTTTTTATACTACCGTTCTGCCAAGAGAATTACCTTAAATCTGCTCTTAAATTTCGAGATCAGTACCTGATGTAATTTTGTCTCTCAGAGTAATGAGTACTACAAAAAATTTGTCCAAGATCTGTACTTCACTTGGCAGGGAATTGTTGATAATAAAGAATGTTTAACTATTTAAATGCTATTTGTTTCTTGTTCACCTTTGTATTCTTGAAAATCTAAGACTGCAAAACTGCATTTTTAAAAACATAAGACAAACTCCATCTTACCCAAAGAGGGCTACCCTTGTACTTTGAAAAAATGGTAAATTAGCCATCTGAAAGGTAGAATGAGGTTGAGATTTAAAGGAAGGTGAAAGATCAAAGCCTGGATTAGGGACTGCGGAAATTTAAGTATCTTCAGGGTCCAGTACATTGACTGAAGCCCAAAAGCCTAGAGAATCTGAGCCTGAACTGTGGTATGGAGATCCCACTCACTGCTTTAGTCAGGGCATGCTTACCTCTGGAGAGCCATACATGAATTACAGAAGTATCATGCAATAGTCTGTTCTGATTGTATATTTAAGGAGAACCAAAAGAATATTCAAAAATGGTTGTTTCTGCTGTTTCAAATAATAAAAGTAGTTGCTCTGCTACATATACATAAACCATTTCTCCCGAGGTCAAAGGGAGAGGTCAGAGCCAAAATAAAAATCACTCCTGTGAGTGGTTTGGCACATGATCTTTTGTATGTTTTGAAAGGTCAAACTCTGTGGGACAAATCTAATAAACAGATCTCAGGAGTATTCTATTCAATTTCTGAGGAAACATTACAGAATGGTAGAATTGGGATTTTGCTACACTGAAATGCCAATTGTTTTGAGAACTTTTGTCTTGTAATTATGAAGGTGGCTCAGTTCCAAGTGAGTCACTGATTGGGTAAGTCCCTTTCCAAAGGAGAAAATAGAAGCGTTCTTTAGGATGTCTGAAAGCTGATATTAGAAAGTGTTCAAAGTGATGCTTGGATCTTCTTTCCCCTTTTCTGTACTGAGCTTGACAAAAGAGTTCATGTCACCAATAAGAGGCATAATGTCAAATTAACCACCTGCTGTACAATCAGTAGTTCAAAGTGGTTTGCACCTTTGGAGAAACACTTCATGAGTATTTCTACTGTATGGAGAAAATAACCTGATAAAAATCTGAGAAATCTCTGGTCCTTTCTGGCTGTTTTCTTATTGAAAAAAAAATAGTAGTAATAATAAAAATAAAAAGGAGCAAAAAGAGAAACAGAGGTATCCTAAGCGCAGCATACTTGGAAATATCTGTCAAAGTCTTTCATCTTCAAAATGATTTTAAACAATGCTTAATTTTATTATTTATAATATTTATTTTTATTTATATACTTGTATACAATTCTGTTGCCACAATTTTGGCTGGAGATGTATATGTTGATTGTTGCTGACAGGACAAAAACACTGGGTTCTCTAACTACTGATGCATTTTTCATCTTTCAGTTTGCAGTAGTAGTAAGATTATGATGGTATACCTCTGTGTATACAGTCAAGCCTCTGTTTCAAAGAGTATAGATGTGACCATTATCTCATTCATGCTGACCCTTCTTCAGTATTTATCATGTCACTTGTTTTAGTGGAATTGATTGTGATTTAAGTTGGTAAGGATAAAATCAGCCTTCATGATGATTAAAGCTGATAACCACTCTCTGTGAAATACAGTAATTTTTCTACATATTTACACGTTATATTGCTATTTGCTTCCCCAACATTGCTCACCATTTATTTTTTTTTTTGTCTTTCTTTTTGCCATGGACTGTTTCTTTACCCTAAAAGTATATTGAGGTATTTATCATATGAGCCACAGCATGTAAAGGTGCTGTATTTGACTGGAGTGTACACAAACCTTCTACAATAATATGAATAAATGAAAAGAAGATAATTGTCATGTGTTCTGTCCATTTCTTACTAAGAAGAACTGTTTTATTACCAGGACCATGCAGCCCAGTATCCATGCAGTATCTAGTACACATCCTTAGGGGGGTGAAAAAATCAGAACAGAGCAAATATATCCTCAGTGAGGGAGCTGTTGGAGTCTGCAGACAACGTGGAGCATTACTTCAGAGGAGCAAACTGCTATTCTAAAGGCTGGGGACTGAAAGCTAAAGGTAACAACTGAAATGATTTTAGTGTTGTTCTTATAGCAGAAACTTCCCAGAGGCCCCAAACACTTTTTGTTCCTTCCCTTGTGCCAGAAGCACCAATTCATTCCTACACAGGATTCAAATTGCACAGCTGTTCTCTCAATAACTTCCACAATGCAGTTTGTTATTGCTAATACGGAAATCTATAGCACATTGAAAAGTGGAAATAAAATACAAGATATTTAATGGCTGGATACTTTTAGGAAGACTTAAAGAAACCATACAAGACCACTTTAGGATATGTATGGCGAACTGAAATTTCCTGGTGGGAAGAAGTCAGCATAACTCTTTGACATCTTCTTCACAGAGGGAGCAACCGGAATTGATGCATTAAGGGAAAAGAGGAGTATGATATAAACACATTTTGCACCTGGAAATCCTGCTTACTATGCTCTGCATTGCCCACAGTGGGAGAATGATGCTGCAAACTCACCTGGTCCATTCCTCAGCTTCTGCAGCAGGAACGGTGCTATCCCCCCGAACATGGAAATGAAAAATATGAAAGACATGCCGTGTCGGAGTTTTCTTCTAATTGCTTAACTTCAGAATTTCTCTTTTCTGCTACCAAACTGCTAATTCACTGGGAACTCTCCATAGCAGTATCAGTCCTGTGTATTTACCTATGAAGTTCTTCTAGTAGATGAATTGTTTACTCACAAACCTTCTTCAATTTCCATTCCAGTTATTTAAAGTGAGATTCTTCTCTCAGAATGAACTCTTTAATTTAATTTACCCCCAAGTAACGCAGACCAGAACTTCATTTTATGGAGGATGGAAAAAAATATAGTACTGCATTTCCATCTACAAATTTTACTCCTAATTATTGTAACAGTTCAGGAACTTATAATATATACAGTTTATTATATTCTGTATTAAAGCAATCTCACATAAAATAACCATTGTTACTATTTGTTTTTTACTTTTTACAGTGATTTCTACTCCAAAAATAAAGAAGAGGAACTTTGGGTTTGGGTTTGTTGGTTGTTTTTTAAATTGAATTCTGTATATTTAATAAATGAACATCTTCTGTTGTCACATTCTTGTGTTGTTTTTTTAAAACACTATTTTGGCATACAGTCACAAATTAATCCCAAAACATTCTGTCCCATTTAAAATGTAGCTTGTCTTTGTCTATTAGTTAAACATGGATTGTATTTAGTGGAAATAAAAGTTTTGAATCCAAAATCTTGATGTATTTGACAACATTTTTTTGTGTACTTTTATGAATGTGTATATTGTTATAGATTGTTCTTCGTCTTCCCTTAAGGATAAACCAGAAGCAATTATAATTTAATAGCATTCTGTATGCTAAGAATGTGTGGTGACATGTAATGGAGTCCGATATACCTATCTGATTACAAGTTGCTCTTTAGACAGGACAAATAACTACAAGATGCCAATGTCAAAGCAAGACACAATTACACAATGAAATATTAATGAAAATACATTGCACTTACGTCTCAATGACATCTAAATGGGAATCAGTTATCAGATCTTGAGCATTTGCAACAAATTTCTATTCTGTAAAAAAAAAAAAAAGACCAATGAACTTTTAAAATGTCACCCAGCAGAGTTTTCAAATACATAATTTACTATTTTGTTGGCTTTCTATGAACGGATGATAATAAACTTCTAGCTCAATGCAAGTTCATAAATGCTGAATCAAAAGTGTGAAGAACACCATGCAATGATAAATGTGGAGCTTTATGATACTAATTTTCTTCTAAGTAGAAAATCTAGCTGCAGTGTTAAAAGTGTGAATGGAAATGTTGACGTTCTGCTCCTGCAGAGCAAGGTTTTTATAGGGAAGAATCTGTGGCTCTGTAAGTTTCTTTTCTACTTCCATTCTACAGCAAAACAGTAGTAGCATTGCTGCAATTTCAGCTCAAATTTAATAGCCTTCAATGAGCAATATATTTTCATAACCATCTCTGTTATACTTGCCTCTTTGGTACACTCATATTTATTTAACCACATGAAAAGTTGACTGTTATATTAATCAGAGGAATTAATGAAGTTATTTCTCTTGGAGTAGTTTTAATCAAAAATTGACCTATGTGTTATATTTCAAGAAAGCATATAACGTTTAATGGTAGTATTAGAAATTTTAATGTTAAAATAATTTAAGCCAGCCAGAATTATAATCTATTTTAAGCTACTACTGTAGGTTGAATGACAATAAGAAGTTCTCAGTTTGGGTTCAGTTTTAATAGCATATAGACTACATTTCAAAGGCTCTGTTCTGCTGATCAGTGCTCTTTATGCTACCTGACATGATGTTCTCCTCTTTATGGGACATGATCTCCCTTGCTGGGTATATTGTATTAAATCAGTAGGTGTGACTCGACCTGGGCAGGCTAGTGAATGGAACAAAACTTGGTAAGTGTATCAGGTCATGATGACTGTAAAATCTTTCACTTGGATAAATTTGTCTAAGGCTATAAAACACCATTATGTGGTTCCCAGCCCTAGTGGATTCACATTGCATACTTGAGCTAAAACATAACTAATTCCTTTGATTAGATTGGAGGGGTTGAGTGCACCCCTGCCTGCTTTGATTGATTCCTTGGAAGGAATCCTGGATTTATAAGGGAATACTTTACAGCCGGATCTCTTTTGGATGTGATTTCAGTGTGTTGCTTAGAATCAGTAGTCTGTGCCATACTGTGGGACACCTCTATATAGCATGAATTCAGCTAGAAGAGATTCTGAAATGATTTGTCCAAATGCAGGTGTTGCATGACAACAATAAGGCTGACAAAGAAGTCAGCCTTATTGGTAAATTGCACATGATAAATCCTGAAACTTTAAAATTTATTTTTACGTTGTTATTGTGCCTTGTGACCACAATCCATGCTACTTTGTTTTACTTTGATACAACTTGAATGAAATATTTTTTGTGTATAAAATTTAGACCTTTTTTTTGCAGTTTTGTATTTAAAAATGAAGGCTTGAAGCTCAGACATTTACTACTCTGTTAAGAAAAAAAGGGCCTATCTTAATTACAGCGCTTTTATAACAATGATTTAATTGAATTCCTTCTCTGTTCGCATTAAATCTTTGTCATGAGTTACAGCATTGTGGAATATTAATGTGGCACATGTGTTTTATTCACACTACATAGTCTAATGATAGACCTTAAAGTAGAAAAACAGTTTCAGTTACTTCTTTTCATGGTTTGGGACAATACTTTTGGAAAAAAGGAAAGCAAAAGCCCTTCAACACGTATATACTAGCTCTTTTTTTTTTGTTTCTTTGTTTTAAGTATGCTTAGAATGGACACATAATTCACACACGCAAACTATAAATTGTTTTACAGTCATTTTTGTAGTATCCGTTATTAAATATGGTAGAGCCTTAAACCTCTGTTTAAGATAAGGCCATAGCATAACAAAATATGGGAAAATAGGAAAGGTAAATATGCAGTAAATTAGTAGCCAGAAAATAATCTTGAGAAGAGTGGGCTTGGGGTGATCTTATCCATGTATGTAAATACCTGAAGAGAGGGTGCAAAGAGAACAGAGTTGGGCTCTTTCAGTAGAACTCAGTGACAGGACAAGAGGCAATGAAGCTTCCTTCTGACACTTTTGACTATGAGGATGCCTGAACAGTAGAACAGGCCACTGAGAGAGATTATGGAGGCAGTCTCCTTGGAGGCGGCCAGCTCTAGGTGGCCCTGGGTTGGATCAGAGGACGTTGAAAGGTCCATTCCAACCTCAAGCATTCTGGGATGTAGTGACATCCACTGCCCACCATCAGCCCTGGACCATGAGGTCCATAGTGCTTGATGGAAAAGCCACACAGGATAAAGGAGAGCGAGCTGGCCACAATATGGTCTCCAAGACAAGTTGTATCTTTGGAACAGAGCTCCTTTTCCTGACCACAGCACCCTGTGCTTTCTGAAGCACCAGCAGGAAGGATGCTGAGCTATACAGAACCATTAATGTATTTAAAGATAAGTTTATTAACTGCATATGTTCCTTTGTGAAATGATGAATTGTTAACTATAGCTTTCTAATGTGGTATAAGTTTTTAGAAGACACCTATATCTGCTTTTCTCCTTTTATTTATTTCTAAAACAAAATTATTTTTGTAGGCCACAATAGGCAATTCATCCTGTTTTCACCAAAATCCCCACAGCTTTATTGATTCTTCTGAGCCTTCTCAAACACCGCACACATCCAGTCAATAAAGTGATGATAGCAATCAATAGAAAGTATAATAAAATAATAAACTTGGCTGAGAGCAGCATCGGTACACTCAGACCTCAGAACTTAACCTGCAAACTACATTTACATTTGATAGGCCCTTCCTGTATTAAAGCTTTCTCCAGTAAATAATTGTTGCTTGGAAAAGGTAAGGCGTGCACTCAGTCTTGTTTTTTTCAATACTGCATGCTTCCTTGTAGGTCCCTGAAAGCACTGAACATGACTCCAATGGATTTCTCTTTCTGTACTGTAAATAAAAAAATTCCCTGTGAATTGTCACTTACGTAAAACACATTCAGTGAATAATGTCATAAAACAAGCAACTCTCAGGATCTGCATGCTTCAGTTTCCTTTTTTGAGCTCTAACCAAATGGGTCTAAAATCTGAAGATTTAAATCCCATGAATGAATTATCAGTGACTAAGATGTTTTGAGTTAATATATACACAACATCACATCTTAAACTAGCTTGTATTTGTTTTCTGTTCTTGTGTAATGTAAACTAGCTCAATTAATCTTTGCCAAATGACTCAGTAAAAATAACTCTTGCAGGTAGAAACATGACTAAATTGGAAATAAAATCTGCATCTGTTTGTACGGCATTAGAAAGCTCTGTAAAACATCATTTACATTAGATATGGTAATAACTCTTACCTATAGTACTATTTAGGTATTTTCCTAACAACAATATTTCAGTGTACCTGAGATATTTCAATGTAATTTGTATGTAAGCATAAAAGCATAGCACAGACTCCAACTTAGGAGGTAAAGACTGTATGTGTTGCACAGGTGCACAGAATATGACAACAACTTACAGTTTCCTTCAATAGAGATAATGATCAAGCAGAAATCAGAGATGTTGTTTTATAATGAATAACGTATTATACAATCCATTTTATAATGTTTAAAATGCTTTGTTCTGTGATTATATTGTATCCTACATTTTTCTTCCCCTGGCTTTCTATCAGCTACATCATTTTCTCATGAGCTTTGTGAATTGAGTACCTTAGTACAGTGTACAAATTACTGCCCTTGAGCTGCAGATTAAATCTTAAAGCAAATGTAAACAACTGAATTGGCAGCAATGGCTTGAAAAAAAAGCTTTGCTAGGATTCTGCATACTAGTATTCTCTCTATCCATATGTAACTTACATTAAGGAACACTGTAGGGACAATCACACAGCTGTGCAATAGCCAGGAATAACTGTAAAAGTGACAATGCTATATCTGAACTTTAGCATACAGGGACACTTTCCAACTTCTGACTAAGGGTTTATAGATGCCTCACAACTTTATGTTGGGAGAATACCCAAGTTTGGGCCCATTTTCAGACTTTCACACACTGACACTTTTTTTTTTTTCATGAAACACAGTCTCATTGGCTGCAGTGAATGGAGAGCTGACTGCGTTTCCCCTGCTCAGGTGATTAGGAAACCTGAGCCACAGAACATGGCCATGCCCCATGTGCCTCTGTAAATGCATCTAAGTGAAGGTAGGTGTGGAAGTAACTGATCTTTGTTCTGCTCTTAGCCCTGTGGGTATCTGATGATCTGTGAAGGAGCAGTGTGTAAGGGTCAGTGAAGTTATTATGTTTCTGTGAATCAAATGGTTTTTCTTCACGTATGTATGAATCTATAGCAAATTCCCCTGTAGCCTTAGATGCTAGTAATTATTGACTAGGATGTGGTACAGCTGTAGTTTTACTGCCTCATTAGAGGAAATTCTTCCACTCTGGTGCTTCCAAAGATGTTTTCAGTCACATCCCAAAGTACCCATGTTATGCACTAGAAGATAGATTGGGTGATTGCTTCCTTTCTTATGGGAAAAATGTTTTGAGTACCTTCAATATTTTCAGTCTCATGGTAGCTACAGGCAGCGTAACACTGTCAGTGCTTAGGGATTTTTGGTGTGTGGGTAAAGAGCACGCTACATCAGTGTAATTCGTCATCCATGAAGAATTCACTTCAGCAGTTGGTAGTGCCTCAGCATTTGCAGTGTGGGTGTATCTATGTAGATATGCACAAATATATATATGCATGTAGCAGGAATAATTTCCTTTTAACACTGAAAGGCAGCCAGAACTTAGATGAGATGTGGTGACTGCTAAGTAGTGGACAGAAATGTTGGATAAATGAAGAAAAAGGAGGGGAATGTGACAAGTTATGTGCAAGAGGTTTTAGTTGCGATATATATTAATGACCTATATTGGCTTTGCCTGAATTACATGGGCTTCATATATTAGTACTGGCAGAAATGGCAGTGAATACTTAACACAAGTCAGAACTTTTACACTTCCATGTTTCATATTCAGTATATCTTTCTAAGTGTGTTATTAATCGTACCAAAAGTGATATAAACAAATGCTGCTGTGCAGGCTGCTGTTTACTCTCCAAGAGGAATTTTAAGAGCAAACCTTCCTTCCCTGACATACCACAGTGACAAATTACAGCTAATACTTCTACGTTCAGTAGGAAAAGAACATAGCAGTGGTAAGGATTTATACAGTAGAGAGCAATGTGGCATATGTAACTGGCTGGCATTTTTAGTGCCCTGCCTTGATTTGAGACAGCTTTGGTAATACATAGCCTATCTTTGTCCTTGACTGTTTCAAGATTTGTTCTTCTTCTTGTTGTTTGTTTGCTTGCTTTCTTGCGTAAAAACAAGAAAGCCACAAAGGATGTATTTATAACAAATCACATGATGCTTAAAACAAATCTCAAACGTAAGTAAAACAAGGGGAAAATAGTGGAAACTGTGGATAAAAATAAATGTAGTAAATGTTATTTTATGAATACTTAGATAAGTTTCTTTGAAATCTGTTAGAGATCTATAGGTTTAATATACAACATTCATTTGGCACTCTCTTCTTAGTCTGCCTCTCAAAAAACATGGAACTGTCTTCAAAATTGGTCATCCCAGCATAATGGTATCAGAACTTAAAGAAATAATATCAGAACAGAGAAATTCTGAGCCTTAAGACCATTTTGAAAATGAAAGAATCTGGTTCTAATCAAGTGCAGTTTTGCTCGTCACCATACTTGTGTTCAGCTGTTCAAGACACTGATAGTGTTTCCATTAAAATCAGCTGGGCTGTTTGCAGAAAGAAAAGAAATACAAGAAAAACAGTAAACACTCCTTGTGAGGAGTGAAGAGTTGCAACTTAAAGATTACCTACCGTGGGCAGAGTTGCCAACCAGTAGATCAGGAATCCATCCAACCTGACCATGAATGCCTCCAGAGATGGGGCATCCACAACCTCTCTGGGCAACCTGTTCCAGTTCCTCACCACCCTCTGAGTAAAAAACTTCTTCCTTACATCTAACCTAAATCTCCCATTTTTTTTTAGTTTAAAGCCATTCCTCCTTGTGCTAGCACTATCCAACCATGTAAAAAGTTGGTCCCCCTCTTGTTTGTAAGCTCCATTCAAGTACTGGAGGGCACAGTGAGATTTCCTTGGAGCCTTCTCTTCTCCATGCTAAAGTCCAACTCCCTCAACCTTTCTTCATAGGAGAGGTGCTCCTGCCCTTTGATCATCTTCATGGCCCTCCTCCAGACCTGCTACAACAGCTCTAAGCATTTCCTGCACTGGAGTCCCCAGGCCTGGACACAGTACTCCAGATGGGCATCACAAGGGCAGAGTAGAGCGGGACAACCATCTCCCCCTCCCTGCTGCTACTTCTCTTTTGATGCAGCCCATATTATTTCCCTTTTTTTATTGCAGATGTCCAAGTTAAGTGTCCTCAGAAGTAGCCAATACAATATTAACTGTGGAAGGGCTTTTAAGGAGTTCAGCTTTTTCCATTGATGATTATAATCGTTGAAGTCTGTTAGTTATGAAATGTCCATGCCTTCATTCAAAAGTTCTGATTAAAATAGCCTTCTCTGCATTTTTTAGCTGTTCTTTCCTGGTAATTACATGCTAAAATAGAAACCCTCAACTTCTAAACTGCCCTCCATTTTGCTTGACAGACAAGTTAGTCACAAAAGCTATCTACCTACCTGATCCAAAACAACAAACAAAGAAAAGTCATCTAAAATAGAAAGGAATAAATATGATATGAAGTCAAATTTATGAGAAAAGAACTACCTTGGTTGCAGATATTGGTAAAGGTAATTAAAGTATGTTCCTGCTTATGATTCTTATCCAGATACAGCCTGTTTCTTTCAGCAATAAACTTTTCATGTTTGACAAGCTATTTTAGGAGATAAGAATGATTGTGAGTCTCTGGTAATAGGAATTACAATTAAATTATTAAATTCTTTTCCAACACGGCATTGCCCTGGAACTCCTACCTTCTTTGACTTGAAACGGTTCTTTTCCATTTTTTCCCCTTATTTTTTTAAAGGCAGAAAACCTTTTGAAATCTGTGGGGTTTTTTTGTTTGTTTGTTTCTTTTTTATTTTTTCCCCAGAGAAGCCGTTCTTTCAATGATATGTTTGAAAACACAAAATGCTTTTCTTCAGTGCTTTACAGATAACCTATTATTTGAATGTCTGACAGTACACTGTACCTGGCAAACGGTGGATCGGATTAGAAGACAACTTTGGATTGTAAAAATCTTCTCCTGCGTTTTATATAAACATTCCTTTCAAGATTGAAGGTAAATAAACAAATATATAACACAGAGAACATGTCCACCTTCCATGAAAGTGTCTGTTTTTCTGCCTCTTTTACTAGATTAATCTTGTTAAAATTTGCACAAGGAGTTGCTATCAGCTTTGCTCTCTTCTTCAAATTGTTTCTTAGAAAGCTGCTAATCAGTATGTGAAATAAAACTAAGCACACTTATTAGTTTTTGAAAAGGCCATTTTGCAAAGCAAGGATTGTTAACATGAATTCGGATGAGCTGTACAAAAGCTACTTTGTGGAATGATCTCTCTTTAGGAAGTAACACTTTACTAAGCTACAGATATTTGTTGGTAAGTATTGTTTCTTAAAAACATTTCACATTAGAATTTCATGTAGATTTTTTCATCCTATGAATACAGTGACATACTACAACGACATCCTACTTGGGTTTTGAAGTTCTAAATAACTTCATTTAAATAATGTTTTTTTGGTAACCCTCATATTAAAAAAGCCAAAACCTCAGTTATCTATATCCAAGATCTTTTCAGAGGTAGGACATTCATATGAAATGAATATC
>JANHGO010000044.1:5190196-5205205 GCA_024606505.1 Aquila spilogaster | reverse complement strand
GCCAGGACAGCTGACCCAAACTGGCCAAAGGGGTATTCCATACCATGTGACATCATGCCCAGTATATAAACTGGGAGGGGGAGTGGGGCTGGGGGGAATCACTGCTTGGGAACTAACTGGGCATTGGTTGGTGAGTAGTTGCATTGTGCATAGCTTGTTTTGTATATTCCAATCCTTTTATTATTATTTTCATTTCATTAGTGTTATTATTTTCATTATTAGTTTCTTCCTTTCTGTTGTATTAAACTGTTCTTATCTCAAGCCACGAGTTTTACTTTTTTTTTTTTCCCCGATTCTCTCCCCCATCCCACTGGGTGGGGAGAAGTGAGTGAGCGGCTGCGTGGTGCTTAGTTGCTGGCTGAGGTTAAACCACAGCATTGCCCTAAGGTAACACAGAGCAAAACCTCATCTTACGGAGGATGGCAAAAAATGTAACACTACATCTGCATCAACAAGTTATACTCCTAATTACTGCAACAGTTTAGGAACTTACAGTTTACACAATTCGTTATATTACGTATTGATGTAATCTCACCTGAAATACCTGATACTGCCGTTTATTTTCTATTTTTTATAGTGATGCTAATTCAAAAAGCAAGACCAAGAAGAACTTTTCATTTGGAAAAAGACATTGACTTGTGCATATTTAATTAACATGCATCTCCTGTTGTCACATTTGGTTTTAAAAAAACCAATATTTTGACATACAATCACAAATTAATCCCAAAATATTCTGTTACATTTAAAATGTAGCTTATCTTCATTTATGAGTTAAACATGGGTTGTATTTAGTGGAAACAAAAGTTTTGAATCCAGAACCTTGATGCATTTGACAGTTTTATGCTTGTTGTCAACCTTTTTTTTGTTCTATAATGAGTCCATATATTGTTATATATTGTTCTTCATCTTTCCGTAAGGGAAAAAACAGAAGCAATTATAACTTAATAACATTCTCTATGCTAAGAATGTGTGGTGACAGATAATGAAGTCCAATATACGTATCTGATTACGAGTTGCTCTTTAGATGTAGGACAAATAACTACAAGATGGCAATGTCAAAGCAAGGAACACTTACACAATGAAATATTAATGAAAATACATTGCACTTATGTCTCAATGACATCTAAATGGGAATCGGTTATCAGATCTTGAGTGTTTGCAACAAATTTCTACTCTGTAAAAAAAGAAAAAAAGTCCAATGAACTTTAAAAATGTCAGCCAGCAGGGCTTTCAAATACATAATTTACTATTTTGTTGGCTTCCTATAAATGGATAATAATAAACTCCTAGCTAAAAGCAAGCTCATAAATGCTGAATCAAAAATGTGAAGAACACCATGAAATGATAAATGCGGAGCTGTATGGTAATTTTCTTCTAAGTAGAAAATGTAGCTGTAGTGTTAAAAATGTGAATGGAAATTTTGACATTCTGCTTGTGCAGAACAAGATTTTTATAGGGAAGAATCTGTGCCACTATCAGTTTCTATACTGCTAGAGCAGTGCAAGAGCAACACTGCTGGATTTGCAGCTTATGTTTGATGGACTTCCATGAGCAATATATTTTCATAGTCTTCCTTGTTACACTTGCCTCTGATACACTCTCATACTTATTTATTTAAACATATGAAAAATAGACTTATATTAATCAGAGGGCATAATGAAGTAATTTCTCATGGAGAAGTTTTAATCTTAATCAAAAATTGACCTATGTGTTATATTTTAAAAAGGCATATATTATTGAATGGTATTAATAGAACTTTTAATGTTAAAATATTTTATACCAGTCAGAATTAGATTCTATTTTAAGGTAGTACTGTAGGTTGAATGACGATAAAAACTTCTCATTTTTTGGTTTGATTTTAATAGCATACAGACTACACTTGAAAGGCTCTGTTCTGCTGATCAACGCTCTTCATGCTGCCTGACACTATGGTCTCCTCTTTATGGGACATGATCTCCCTTGCTGGGTGTATTATATTAAATCAGAAGGTGTGACTTGACCTGGGCAGGCTAGTGAATGGAACAAAACTTGATAAGTGTATCAGGTCATGAAGGCTGTTAAATCTTTCATATGGATAAATTTGTCCGAGGCTATAAAATACCATTACATGGTCCCCTGCCATAGTGGATTCAGATTGCACACTTGAGCTACAACATACCTAATTCTTTTGCCCAGATTGGAGGGTTGAGAGCACCCACGCAGGCTCCGATCAACTCCTTTGGAAGGAATCCTAGATTTATAATGGAGTGATTTACAGCCTGATCTCTTCTGGACACGGTTTCAGTACGTGGCTTAGGAATTGGTAGTCTGAGCTAGGCTGTGGGACACCCCTATATAGTGTGAATTCAGTTAGAAGAGATTTCGGAATTATTTCTTCAAATGTTTATATCGCATCATGACAAGAAAAGGAAAGAAAGCTAAATGTTTGACACAGGAGCATTTAGGTAAATTACATTTATGTAGGATAAATCCAGAAACTGTAAAACTAATTGATAATTAGATCATCTTTTGCAGGTTTGTATTTAAAAAATTAAGTCTTAAAGCTTAGACATTTAGTCTTCTGTTAAAAAAAGGACCAGTCTTAATTAAAGCACTGTTATAACAATGATTTCGTTGGATTTCTTTTCTGTTCACATTAAAATCTTTGTCATAAGAATGAGCTACAGCATTGTGGAATATTAATATGGGATATATTCTTACTCACACTACACGGTCTCATGGTGGACCTTATATCAGAAAATAATGTTTCAGTTAATCTTTTTCCAAGCTTAGGAGAAATCAGGGGAAATCTTGTCAATGTCTATAAGTGGCTGAAAGGAGGGTGCAAAGAAGATGGAGGCAGGCTCCTTTCAGTGGTCCCCAGTGACAGGACAAGAGGCAATGGGCACAAACTGAAACACAGGAGCTTCCATCAGATCATCAGGAAACGCTTTTTCACTGTGAGGGTGACCAAGCGCTGGCACAGGTTGCCCACAGAGGTTGTGGAGTCTTCATCCTTGGAGATATTAAAAGGCTGCCTGGACACGGTCCTGGGCAACTGGCTCTGGGTGGCCCTGGGTTGGACCAGATGACCTCCAGAGGTCCCTTCCAACCTCAACCTTTCTGTGATGCCGTGACATCCACTGTCCGTCTGCAACACTGAATCGTGTGGTCCCTAGTGATCAATGTAGAAGCCATGCAGGATAAAGGACAGCAAGTTGCTCATGGGATGGTTTCCAAGGTGAGTTGTATTTTTGGAGAAGAGCTCCCTTCCCTGACCATAGCACCCACTGCTTTCTGAAGCCCTTATGGCAAGGATGCTAAGCTATATGGAACCATGAGTGTATTTAAAGGTAAATTTCTTAACTGCCTATTTTGCTTTGTGAAATGATGAATTGTCAAATACATCTTTCTAATGTGGTATAGGTAAGTTTTCAGAAGGCACCTCGATCTGCTTTTCTCCTGTTATTTATTTCTTTCTAAGTGGAAAACAAAACAAAAGTACTTTTGTAGGCATCATTAGGCAATTCATCCTGTTCCCCACCAAGATCCCCACAGTTTACCCACAGCTTTATTGATTCTTCTGAACTGTCTCATACACTGTACACAGCCAGTCAATAGGGTGATGATGGCAATCAATAGAAAGTATAATAAAATAATAAACTTGGCTGAGAACAGCAGTGGTACACTTAGACCTTAGAATTTAACCTGTGAACTACATTTACATTCGACAGGCCCTTTCTCTATCAAAGCTTACCTGATGGGTTTGGGACTGGGTTTATATTTGTTGCTTGGAAGCAGTAAGGCATACAATCAATCCTGTGGAAAACGTGTTAGCAGAATAACGTTGCAAAACTAGCTGCTCCTAGGATTTGCATGCTGCAGTTTCCTTTGTTGAGCTCTAACCAATAGCTCTAAAATCTGAACATTTAAATCCCATTAATGAATTATCGGTGTTTAAGATGTTTTGAGTTACAATATACACAGCAACACATCTTAAATTAGATTGCATTTATTTTTTTGCTCTTGTGTAATGTAAATTAGCCTAATTAGTCTTTGCCAAATGACTCACTAAAAATAATTCTTTCAGGTAGACACATGACTAAATTTGGAACAAAATCTGCATCTGTTTTTCATGCACTATAAAGCCCTGTAAAACACAATTTCCATTAGGTAAGGTAATGTCTCTCAGCTATAGTAGTATTTAGCTATTTTCCTACCAATAATAATATTTCAGTGTACTGCAGGTATTTTAATGTAATTTATAAGTTTAAAAGTATTGTGCAGCCTCCCAACCTAGAAGGGAAGGACTGTTATGTGTTGCAGAGGTGCACAGAATATGACAGCAACCGCTCACAGTCTGCTTCAGCAGAGTTAACGATCAAGGAGAAGTCAGAGCTGTTGTTTTATAGAGTAACACATTATGCAAAGCATTTTACAATGTTTAAGACGCTTTCTTCTGTTATTATATTGTATCCTTCATTTTTCTTCCCCTGGCTTTCTGCTATCAGCGACATAATTGTCCCATGAGCTTTGTGAATTGAGTACCTTAGTATAATGTACAAATTACTGCCCCTGAGCTGCAGATTGAATCTTACAGCAAATGTAAACAACTGAATTGGCAACATTGGTTTGAAAAAGCTTTGCTAGGATTCTGCATCCTAGCATCCTTTGTATTCATGGATAACTTAACTTACATTAAAGAACACTTTAGGGACGCTCACACAGATGTGCTATAGGCAGGAAAAACTTTAAAAATAACAAGGCTATAGCTGAACTTCAGCATACAGGAACACTTCCCAACTTCTGACTAAAGCTTTCAGCTGCATCCCAACGTTGTTCAGGGAGAAGACCCGAGTTTGGGCCAAATCTCAGAGTTGAACACACTGATTTTTTTTTTTTTTTTTTTTTTTTTTTTTTGGCATGAAACACAGTCTCATTGGCTACGAGGAAAGGAGAGCTGGCTGCAACCTCCCCCAGGTGATTAGGAAACGGAGCTCAGAGGGTGTGCTAGGAGCTCTGTGCCTCTTTAAACGCAGTTCAGGTGGGTGTGGGAGCAGCTGCTCTCAGCCCTGCTCACAGCCATGTGGATCTGCAATAGCCTGTGAAGGTGAGGGAGCGGTGTGTAAAGGTCAGTGAAGCTATTATGTTTCCGTGGATTAAATAGCTTTTCCTCACATATGTATGAATCTATAGTAAATTCCCCTGTAGCCTTAGACGACAGTAATTATTGACTGCAGTGTGGTACAGCTGTAGTTTTACTGCATCATTAGAGGAACTTCTTCCACTCTGGTGCTTCCAGAGGTGTCTCCAGTCACATCCCAGGGTACCTGTGTTATGCACTAGAAGATACATTGTGTGATTTTTTTTTTTTTTTTTTTTTTTGCTTCCTTAGAGGCAAAATGTTTTCTGCATCTTGAATATTTTCATCCGCATGTTAGTTACAAGCAGCCTAACACTCAGTGTTAATACTCACTAACGCTCACTCTTTTTTTTTTTGTGTGTGTGTGTGTGGGTGGAGAGCAGGCTGTGTTAATGTAACTCATCATCTGTGCAGAATTCTCTTCTTGAGCAGCCTATAGTGTCTCAGACCTTGCTGTGTGGGCGTATCTATACACATGTGTATAAATACATATGCATATAGCAGGAATCACTTCTCTTATCGTTGAAACGCAGCCACCTCTTAGATGAGATGTGGTGACTCTTAGGTAGTGGACAGAAATATTAGATGAGTGGAAAGTGAAGAAAAAGAGAACACGACAAGTTATGTGCAAAAGGTTTTAGTTGGGATATATAGTAATGACCTATATTGGCTTTGCCTGAAATACATGAGCTTCATATACTAGTACTGGCAGAAATGGCAGTGAATATTTAACACAAGTCACAACTTTTACACTTCCATGTTTCATATTCAATATATCTTTCTAAGTGTGTTATTCATCGTACCAAAAGTGATATAAACAAATCCTGCTCTGCAGGCTGCTGTTTACTCTCCAAGTGGCATTTTAAGAGCAAACCTTCCTTCCTTGACATACCACAGTGACAAATTACAGCTAATACTTCTACATCCAATAGGAAAGGAACGTAGCAGTGGTAAGGATTTATATAGTAGAGAGCCATGTGGCATATGTAACTGGCTGGCATTTTTAGTGCCCTGCCTTGATTTGAGACAGCTTTGGTAATACATAGCCTATCTTCTTTGTCCTTGACTATTTAAAGATTTAATTTTTTTGTTTGCTGTCTTTCTTTTGTAAACCCAGAAAAGCCTCAAAAGATGTGTATATATAACAAAACATATGACATCTTTATACAATCTCAAATATACTTAGGTAAGGAAAAAAAAACACAGTGGAAAATATGAGTGGGAATAAATATGATAAACAGTATTTTATAATACCCAGATATGTTTCAAAAAGCTATCAAAGATCTATATGTTTAATATAAGACATTTCACTCATTTGGCAATTGTCATGTTTCTCTGAGACTGCCTTTCAAAGGCATTAAAGTGTGCTAATTTTTTTTTTTTGTTGCCCATCATCAAAACAGTTCTTTATCCTAGCATAATAGCATCAGATATTTAAAAAAAGAAGTGATGTCACAGAAAACAAAGAGAAATTATGAGTCTTAGATCTTTTTTGAAAATGAAAAATTATCTGGTTCTACTGAAGTGCAGTCTTTCTGATCACCCTGCTAATGTGCAGCTGAGGAGGACTCTGATAATAATTCCGTTAAGTTCAGCTGGGGTATTTGCAGAAAAAAAGCCCCACCTCTTGTGAGGAGTAAAGAGTATCAAAATCTGACAAGACAAAAGCAAGTGTCACTGACAGGTACTATCTTGTTCCTCTGGCTTCTCCCAGCACCGCTGGCTTCAAAGTTCAAACAAATAAGAAGAAACAACAGACTTTTAGTGCTGTACTTATGTCTTAAACAGCCACGTTCTCAGCAGCATGTGCTTACTGTCCCTCAGAAATACATACATTCATGTCAGCGGGCATCCTGTGTATTTAGACAAAGCCAGGCTATCAAAGTCTGAATCAGCCATGAGATCTGAGAGCAGGATTATTTTTTTTATCTTACGTATACTTTTGAGGCTTTCCTTCCAAGTTTTGATAACTGGTCTTATTTCTGTTGGTCAGAAGTGTCCTTGCATGTTTCTACATTGGATTGTGAGCGTTTAGTCACCTTCCTTTTGTCTTGATTCATTGTAAGGTTTTTGTTTTGGTTTTACTCAGAAAACAAAAGGAAATCAAATTACTCTCTAGTTTATTTTAAATAAGTGAGTAATATGGCATCCTGGTTCTTAACTGATAAATACTTGTTTTATGTTCTTAATGCCAGTATTTATAGTTGGCACTGGCTCAAGAACTCATTCGTAACCTCAGTGACTAAGCTAAAGGTGGAATGCTTTCCTTGCTTCTCTACGGCAGCATGAGTAAGATCCATATCCTTGTGCTTGCATATATTTTCTGCTTTAAAAAAAAGGACGGTAAATACCATTTCTCAAACTCAGTTTAAATTTTGTTATTAGGTAAGTCCAAGTCAGGTGTCCTCAAAGCTGATGAAGTCAGTACAGTAACTGTGGAAGGACTTTTAAGGAGTCTATCTTTTTCCATTGATGATAGTAGTTTATGAAGCCAGCACATTAGTCATGACATGCCCATGCCATCATTCAAAATTCCTGGCTGTGCAATACTGAATTACAATGGCTTGCTTTGCATTTCTTAGTACGAGTAGGAAATGACATTCAAAAAGGGAACACCTCAACTTTTAGACTGTCCTGTGTTATTCTGATGGTTTTTGAGATTAGTTTGCCTATCTTTACCTGCCTGACCCAAAACAAGGAACAAAACCCAAGCTCGTGTGAGACAGGAAAGAATAAATACAACATAAGCAATTTGTCTCATTAAAATTAACTTTTAGCTGAAGATATTGGAAAAGGTAATTAAAGTATGTTTCCGCTTATGATTCTTACCCAGATACACCCCGTTTCAGCAATAAGCCTTTTTCATGTTTGACAAGCTATTTTAGGAGATAAGAATGATTATGAGTTTTTCTGTTGATAGGAATTACAATTAAGTATTTAAATTCTTTTCCAACATGGCATTGCCCTAGAACAGTTACCTGCTTTGACTTGAAACAGTTCTTTTTCTTTCTTTTTTTTCCCTCGCCTTACTTTTAAAAGCCAGAAAGGCTTTTGAAATCTGTGGGGTTTTCTTTTAATTTCTTTTTTTTTTTTCTTTCCTCCCAGAGAAGCCGTTCATTTAATGATATGTTTGAAAACACAAAGTGTTTTTTTTTCAGTGCTTTACAGATAACCTGTTATTTGAATGTCTAACAGTCCTTTATGCTTGGTAAACGGTATATCAGATTAGGAGGAAACTTTGGATAGTCGTAAATGTTCTCTTAAATTTTGTATAAGTATTTCTTCTGAGGTTGAAAGTAAATAATTGAATATATAACACAGAAAATAAATCTTCCTTACGTGAGGAAGTAACCCTTTTCCTGCCTTTTTTACTAGATTAATCTTGTTTAAATTTGCACAGGGAGTTTCTATAAGCTTTATACTCTTCTGAGCATTATTTTTTAGAAAGTTGCTAAACTGTATATTAAATAAAACTGAACATCATTATGCATTTTTAGAAAGGCCATTTTGCAAGTCAAAGATTGTTAACACAAAGAATTCGGAGAACGGTACAGAAACTGTCTTGTGGAATGATCTTTCCTTAGAAAGAAACATTTTGCTAAACTATAGATGTTTATGTTAGAAACTATTATTTCTTGAAGACATTTCAAATTAAAACTTCATTTGGACTTTTTCCAATGGTGATAGCCTATTTCCATCCCACAGAAATTACAACATCCTATGATGACATCCTATTTTGATTCTGAAGTTCTAAATAACAATTTAAATCTTCTTGTTGTAACTGTTATTTGAAAAAGCCAAAACCTCAGTTTAAGAGGCAGACATTTGGTGTCATATTATATCAAAATTAAAAAAGGTGGGGGGGAAATCTGTAGAATTTACCTCATGCTTCTGCACATACCCCATTCATAGTTCTGTTCTCAGAAATATTTGATCTGACTTTCCCATGAATTACCAGTTAGATGTTGATTTCCTTTCTCACATCATTATAACTTTGGAAGAGTTGTCTAATTAACAGAAAAATGAGAAACTGATGTGAAAGCCAGACTAAGAACTTTTGGTGACTACTAGGATACAAATTATTTGAGCACTTCACTTCAGAGCTTAATGAGCAGGAATTAGCATCACAAAAGCAAATACCTGCATCACTTTTATAAAAAGTATAACCTGTTTTACTGGCATGATGTTGATCTGACATACCTCACCATGACTCCTTGCTGTCTTAGGTTTATGAATGTAGCACTCTAGTTCCTTAGGCTGTGCAATGTTTCATGAACATCAAGTGCTGTTAAAATAACGCTTAGCCACTGTGGATTGCACATTAAAGCTTCTGGAAAGGTTTTTATTATTTAAACTGGAATAAGAATGCAACTTTGCTCATATTTAAGAATTAAAAAACAGTTTAGAAAAATCAGGAAGAAACGAACGGCTCTGTGAGCTTTTTTTTAAAAGAACTACTCAGAAGAGAGTTTTCAATTAAGGTGAAAACCCCTTTGTGTGCATCTCCTTTTGAAACTGAATATACTTTAGGTCATTGAAGATTTCTAGCACTTTGAAGCACCTGATCGTGCTGATTACTCCTGAAGAAGTTGGCTCAACAAACCTGCACAACATATCACTTTGACAAGAGACAGTGCTAGCTTGCAATCAAGACTATGAGTGATTTATTTGTTCCCTTTTCCCTGAGCTTACCCATCATTACATGTTCATTAAGTAATAATTGTCATTGATCAGCAGGCTTGTGTATGGATGATGGCAAAAGAAACAGGGCCATTAAACCTGCACTGGGTAGAACAAGTGCATGCCACAACCAATAAGGTAGATTAATGAGAAGAATTAAACTAAGGATAGTTACGTTATGGACCTCTTCCTTTTGTTTCATTTTATTTATGATTACTGACAAGTGTATGATATCTTAGACCTTCAGAAATAAATGTATAATAATATAAAATAGAACCATGGCCTAATGCTATGCTATTCAAGTGCTCTGACCTTCAAGAGCAGCTGGTCGTTACCTATTACAATAATTAAATTGGTTTGGTGGTTTTCAGATAGGTTTTGTAAATAGTGTGTAGGTCAGCTGAAATAACAGGACAAGGGTGTATCACAAATAAGATTGAAAGTCAAATCAGGTTTCTAATGGATCATTTGTGGGTAAGTCCCTGTGTAAATAAATATTTAGAAGATCAAAATGGCCTAACTTTGTATCAGTTGGGGACAGTGGTAAATTCATGATGTTTCAAATTATAATTTTTTATTATACTTGTTCATCTATATTATTTTCAGAACCCTAAGTAGGAAAAAGTTTTGGAATCTACTCATTTGATCAGGTAACGTCCCAGCAGATGAGGTTGCCATAAATCCTGGTAAAGAGTTGTATGCCTGTAGAGGCAAGGTGCTGTTGCTTTAAAAATATATTCAGCTTTAGGTATATCGGTGTCCATAGTTCTATATATTGAAACATTTTTGCCTGCCTTCTCAATTAGGACTATAATAGCTACGTATAATCTTTATTTTAGCAGTTTCTTCCAGCTGCGTGTTCATGTCTAAATAGAATTATTGAAAATTTTCTCTTAGAGTGCATGTATTTCTGTCTGATTTATAGCATCATTTATTTACATATTTATTAATGTTCCTTTGGCTTATTTTGCTTTGTTGCATCTGAAAACCAGGTATGTACTGCTATTACTATTGGGCCAAATGTTATTGGCTGTCTAACAAGCTTGATGTGTTCTGAGCATAGATTATTTCTCCTTTTCTTTTCATTGTGGTCCCGGGCCTCCTGCAATCAATCTTTTAATAAAAAAGGAAATGCCTTTTGTTGATTTTTACAGTCCGAAAGGTCAAGACAACACTTAACGAGAAGAAAAGATGGAACAAAAATAACATGAAAAATTCTTTGGGGAAATGGGAAAGGGTTAATTAGGTGCACTGATTGCAGCCATTTTATAGTTCCAGAAAGCATTGTCCTGTGTTAGTGCTTTAAAAATACAGCTTTAATTATTATGCTAGGTAAGAAAACTACCTTAGGGTAGATTCTGCCAGTGCCTTTCCCATTGATTGCTGCAGAAATCTAATACTGCAGTATTTTCTCTGCCACTACTGCCAGGACTGGCTCAGAATATCTACTGTAACTGCTTATAATTCAGAAGCAGTATGAACTCTGAAGCAAAAGTTTCCAGTCTGCATCAATATCCAAAAACAGTGTTGATGAAAAGCTGGATAATTATTTTCAAGTTATAAGGATGGAAAAGAAAAGAGAAGAATTGTTTGACTTTTTGAAGAGATTCCTATGGCTATTTTTAATCACTTTAAAAAAGGCAAAACTATTTATTACATCCATTGTACCCCACCTAGAGAAGGAGTTTAGCCCAGCTGGCCCTCAATTGAATTTGTCTGAACATGAGATGAATGCAAGAAAAGAGGGCAATATTGCTTGCAGAAACACTGTGTGATATGCTTCCTATCTTATGAAACATTATCCTTGGCCTACTGTGAGTTACAGGAATAGATGTTTGTTATTTGTAAGGGACAATAACCACCACCACCCCCGCCTTCCGAGACCTAGCTACACCAGAATTTTAGGAAAAACGGGGCACAATATTGAATCATTAATAATGACACAGGAACCACATCATTGTCTTGCAGATAGAAGAAACAGAAAAGCATCTAAATCAGAAGTTTAGACTGTAGAAGAAAATAATCAAGGTTTAATTTTTAATGGAGCAGCTGAATAAACAATAAGAGAAGACCTATCTAAGTTCCATGTAAGTTTACTGTCAGGATGGCAGGAACAGATCAAATCTGAGCGAGCTCATAAACAACCATACCAGGAGAACATGACAGACTAGAATGGCAAAAGAAAAAAAGACCATAATTTGGATGTTTCTTGCATCCTTAACTCCATTTTTATGAGGACATAAACTGTATTTTCTTTAATGAATTCTAACCTGTGCTTATTGGGAAGAAATAAGAGGGATAACATTATCTGTAAATATTCAGAGATAAATTGGTTTCTAGTCTGTTGTAGAAAATACACATTTCCAATTAGCTATAAAATATTTGTTCTTGTCATAGCTGTTATTAAACTCTACAGTTTTCCAATATAACAACAGAGATATTAAATTATGGATATGTATAAGTGATAGCTCAATCATTTTTTAAGAAAAAGTAAACTCGTGCAGGAGCAGGGATGAGGAAACACCATCAGACTTTCCTGAGAAAGGGGAAAATGGAATAGGGTCTGGTTTATGTATATGAACTTTAAATAAGAGCAACTTCTAAAGTTTCAGACCGCTAAAAAGTTACATTATTTTTTTCAGCATTTGTCTTTATTACTTTGGATACCAAACACTGGGAACCATCCAGTGGAAGAAAAATTGGAGTTATTTCTTTCCAGTTTGAACCTACATTTGACCTACTGTTACTTAAAAAAACAAACGAACAAAAAACAAACATGAAAACAAACAAAAACCCCCCAACAACTCCCCTCCCTCCCCTCAATTGCTATTTCAATATTTGTAGATGGGCTTAAAGAGATCAGAAGGTTAGAGTAGTGTTATGGTTTATCTTACCAATGGAAATGAAAACTAGGAAAAACTTCTATCCACATATTTTTACAACTGTTGTTGTATTGTTGATTATTAAGTTGCAGAGAATACGAAATCTCTGTCCCACTGCCAAGCATTGGTGAAGTCGTATGCCAGGAAGCCATTTCAGTAAATAGTAACTGAAAGTCTTCTGGGGAGAAATAATTTTGTGAGAGTTGTTTAAAAATTGGGTGTCTTGTCTAAGCCAGTCCTTTAGATTCCTTCAGTGGCCAAAGGAAGAAATAGCTGTGCCACGCGACCTTTTAGACAGTGGTCTAAGGGGCTGCACCATTACGCTGTTAGCATTTAAGGGTTAACGTGACAGTGTCACAGAAGGACTCCCCTCTCAGCTTAAGCAAAGCAAGGCATGGCAATTTCAACTCAAATTACAGTGCTGTCAGGGCTAGGGATAGAAATCTGTCAGAAAAACGATGCTTTCACCAAATCAGTTCCTACAGTGAAGAAGTTTTACACTTAGGTGCATCAGGAGTCAACACGAATAGATACTGGGATTTTGGTATTTGGTCTGTGATTTGGGTCTTCTGGCACGACCACCGAAATGCTATTACTTGATTTGAATGAGCAAAAAGAAGCCATTTCTATTCTTTCATTTTCATTATGACATCTGGAACAGTTTGTAAACTCAACTTCTTTGGATTTAATTATTTATGAGCCTTTACTGAGTGTTTTATAAAAGGTAAAAATCCTCCCTTTGTTTTCCATTTCAATGAAGAGATTAAAATAATTAAATACTGATTAGCCTTACGTTGACCTTTACTAACAAACCTGCTTATAGAATTGGCAAACTTCAACACTTTTTCCCTTTTCTGGAAACAACTTATTATGCTACTGAACAGCACAAAAAGGCATTGCTTTAATCACCCAGTAAGCAAGGATTTTGGTTTGGTGTTGGGGTTTTTTGTTTTTGTTTTTTTGACAGCTCATCAGCCTGAGACAGCTCAGAACTCTTTGCTGCCTACTTCTTTGCCATAAATAGCAAATAATGAATTATCCTGAGGACAGAAGCAATAACCTATTCACATCTAGGACAATTTTGTCCTTGGTCTTTGATAGTACCTCATTTTCCCCCAAATAATTAAAAAAAGCACTCTAATACTGCAATTAAAAGATTAATTATATCTTGCTGGAAGGTTGTAAAATGGGATGTTGTGTTAAAAACTCTTGAAACAACTTCTTCAAAACCATCTTTTACCCATCTTTGCCAGGATAGGTAAAAGCTCTACATTTAACCATTACTTACAAGCCATGCTTGCTTTTTTAATTTGCCTAGTCACTGTATAAACATCTCATCTATTGGTTAGTTGCTTGGTTTGGTTGTTACCCATTGATTGCCTGTGTTAAGGTAAAAAAATTCCTTAATACTAGATTCTTTTATGTTATCTTGAGAATGCTTACGTAATCCTGACCCTGTTAAGTACTGATGCTGTTGTTAAATCAGATTCTGGAGTACCTTCCTCCTAAACAATGTTTAGTTCCTCTTTGTATAATTTTGAAATGTCTCTGTATATTAAGTGGTTCTGACAGCATACTGCTAATTTGTTTCCTTATTTATGCTAAATACAAAGCAAATCCTTGTCTGTGACCTAAGGAGGTAGAAAGCCTTGGCACATTCAGGGAAAGATAACCCTTTTTAAAGTTACTTTCTAACTTCATTATCATGCATACATTCAAAACAAATGTTATGTTCACACATGTAAGATGCCAGAGCTGATGGAAAGGCTCCACCCTTATAAGCTTCACCACCTTCTTGTGCAAAGGCTCAGCTGAGTAGCCTTCCCCAATGAAAGGTTTATTTTCAAAAGTGACTTAATTCAAGCATTGAGATTACTTTAGTTATAGTTACAGTATTGCCTGCTTTTTACAATTCCCAGAGTGGCCAGAGGATAATACAAACTAAGTAGAATTTATGTACTTGTGATGTGGGCTGTACTCTCTCGCTGCCTGTTTTAGATAACAAGAAACATGTTAGCACTTTATATTTGCTGCTGCACTGCTTTTTATTTTGAATTGCCTATATTGAAGGCATGTGTCTAAATATTATTTAAAACAAAACAACCCCCCCCAAACTTCAGATGTTTTGGATCAGCCGTGATTTTATCTATTTTTTTGACACTGTTTCCTTGGTTACATGATATCTAAGAGTATTGGCTTTGTGTGGCAAGGTTTCGGTAGCGGGGGGGGTTACAGGGGGGGCTTCTGTGAGAAGCTGCTAGAAGCTTCCCCCATGTCCGACAGAGCCAATGCCAGCCGGCTCCGAGACGGACCCGCCGCTGGCCA
>JANHGO010000044.1:5172694-5189493 GCA_024606505.1 Aquila spilogaster | reverse complement strand
TGGTAGAGAATCCGGGAGTGAAGTTGTGCCCAGGAAGAAGGGAGGGGTGGAGGGAAGGTGTTCTGAGATTTGGTTTTTATTTCTCATTACCCTACTCTGGTTGATTTGTAATAAATTGAGTTAATTTTCCCCAAGCTGAGTCTGGTTTGCCAGTGATGGTAATTGGTGAGTGATCTCTCTCCTGTCCTTATCTCGACCCACGAGCCCTTTGTTATATTTTTCTGTCCCCTGTCCAGCTGAGGAGGGGAGTGATAAAGCGGCTTTGGTGGGCACCTGGCAACCAGCCAGGGTCAACCCACCACACTAAGTCAATTCATTTTAAACACAGATATTTTACTGAATATCTTTTAAAAAAAAATGTGTTGGTGTAGTAAGTCCACTAAACCTTACTGCAGAGTTTTTCAGCGAAAGAGGTTACTCCTTTGTGATATTGCTATTCTATTTGGGAAAATGTAGGTGTGAAATTTAGTCAGAAATGAGTACAGTTCAGTGCCCCATTCCTTGGGTGCAGCTTTGTTGAGAATAATAAAGAATGGGAAGATATGGAGGGAGGGAACAAGACCAGAGAATCTACTGCTGTGCACTTACTGTTGTCCTGTTTCCTCTGAAGAAGCTAGTCCAGTTCTTCCTCCTAAAATCTTTTCCAGGAGGTACTGGAGTGGTGTAGCTCACGGTTCTGACACCCGGACGGGAGGCCAGAGCTGTATACTCCAGCTGCAGAGCTGCTTTAAACCCTGAAATAAATTTTACAGGAAGAGGCAAAAATGCCAAAGCTTTTAATGTATGTAGACAGAATAAAGCACAATTAAAGAAACTATTTGTCAATATCCTACATCAACGGAACTGCTGTAGATGACCTATTGTGACTCTGACAACACGGTCACGAGCACGCTGTGTGGGGGCAGAAAGCTGTAGAAACCTGGTAGTGTCTTTCCACAGGATTTTTAAAAGTACTTTCATAATTTCAGCATACACTGAATTATTGCTTTTCTATTATTTATACCCCAAAATATTACTGTAACAATATCATATGCATATTAATAACCTCTTCTAAGATTTGATCTGTAATTGAGAATAGATTTTATATTAGGATGCATATTTAATACAGAACCAAACTTTTCTGAATAAAGGCAAAGGAAACTGCTTACTTACTATTTATTTTATGCTAGCAGCTCTTCCTGGCATCTGAGCTCTGACCTGTTATGCAGTTTCCAAAGATGCATTATGAGCTGGTTCTTACTGCACATAACATGCAGAAAAAGATTGGGCACAACTTGCAGTTAGAGAAAAGACACACAGAAATTAGTGGCTTTTTTTTAAGGAGTTCGGTTACTTTTCCAGTACATGAACCCCATCCCCCTGAAAGTCTGCCCAGCACTGTCGCTACCAGACCAACCTTTTCCTTCTCTTCTGTCTTCAGAAGAGAAAAATGATCTCTCTGGGCTGGCAAAGGTGGTGTAAGGCTTGTATCGCAGGATGCAGGGTATCACGTCTGTGCGGAAATGATCGTGTTAGAATTGATGTGACCACAGTTAACTTGCTGCTGTTTCAGGGTTAGATTGTATTACTTTGCCTCTCCTTTTTTGTTTTTGTATTTTCATTTGTTGTTTACATTCTCAGCAACACATTTTGACAAATAAATTATTTCTATAACTCAGAATTAAAAAAAATTAATCTTGATTTTTACCATAACAAAAGTAACTGCCAGATGAGATGGTTGGGCTCAGAATCTCTTATGTCCAAAGACAAATTCCTGTTTCGCATCCTACTAGGGAAGTAGACAGTTCCTTTGATAGATCATTTTAATTCAATGCATGCACTTTTTAAGAATTGGTTTTCATTTTGTGTATAAGAATATCATTCACTGATGAAATGCCAAAGATCTAAGCTGTGAAGACTGTTTTCATGGAAACTTAGTTGATTTTTTTTAATTTTTTTTTTTTTTTCCAGATGAACACATTCTCTTATTTCATGAATAGTAAGATGAGCCAGACAATTCCAACTTTTAACTAAAAACTCAAAAGATACACCTACATACCACTCCAGTGTCTCTCTGAAACAATAATAGGAGGAGAAAAGATCTGGATTATATGCATAACTTCATCTACCCTATAGATGTAAGGAAAATGTTAATTCCTCAAAAGTTCAATAAAAACAGGAAAAAGCATGGATAACATTATCCTGTATTGTTCCAACTTTCCTGGAGTGCAGAGTTTAACTCAAGAAAACTGAGGCAGGCAGAGGCTGTGCTACTTGAAATGTCTCAAATCTTTTCTTAGGATATTATTTGACTTTAATAACAATTAAATATAAAGCAAAAACAGCCTTGCAAATTAAGAGAATCTGACGCTCCAGTTTGTTGAGATGTCAAGATACCACTAGGCAAAGGCAAAACTTGGGAAAGTATGAAGTTGTTGGGGCATTTTTAACCCAAGTATTTGAAAATATTATCAAGAACAGTAAGAACCCAGTACTGCTTGCAAGAGAAATGAGTCAGTCTGTCGGTGAGTGACTTCCAGATATAAAAAGAAAGAGCACTTATCTCTAACAGTTGTATTTCACTGAGAGATAACAGACATTAAATGCTGTACCTGAGTACCTGGTACTTCCAAACAGTTTACTGCAAGCGTCATAACAAATAAACAAAGCCCACTTCTGCAGATTCTCATGTGGCCTTCTAATTTTGGAATTGCTGTTGTGAAATAAGCTACATATTACTATACTACATTGTATACTACATGCTGAACCACTCTCATTCCAATGGAAATTTTACCTATGGGTAGAGTGCTATATGTTCCTTAAACGTATTGTTACTATTGAAGTTATCTTTCAGACAGTTTTGCAGATTTTTCTTCGATACTTTTTATCTTTAAAATGCAGGGTTTTTTCCTCCCTAAGTCTGTGCATTAATAAAGACATTTAATTAATTTAAGGTCAGTTTAGCTTAAAATGTTTCTTCACTTTTTAAATATCTGTGCTACTAGTTACTGGGGGGGGGGGGGGAAGCATGAAGAAAATAATGAAATAATAGGAAATGCATAGGAAGCAGTGAAAGTTGGTTAATTACAAATTGTGGCTTATGCTCTCTACTCCCTCTCTTGAGCAGAGAGGCATCCAGCTTTTCCCATGCTCTTACTCCCTTGATTATTTTTGCTCCATATGCACTGACTATACGAGGTTGTGCGTAGTCCAGCTGGTTCCAAGCTGTGTCTGCTAACTGGGCAGCTAATTACATATGACCATTAGTAAGAGAACAGATATAACAGCACAAATTACTACTGAGTATACATTACAGCCTTCTCCTGATTTGGGTATTTCAATTTGCCTGTTTTTCTCTATGCAGCCTCCAATTTTCAAGAAACTTTTAGAACTTTAGTGACTTCAAGAGTCTTACTTCTCTGACATATCTGCCTAAAATATGTCAATATATTCAGAAATTGTTAGGAAGTGCTGACAGATTAACAGATAAGGCACCACTTTTTCTGAAGAAGGCAGGCTAAAAGTTTAAGAAAAACAATCTTGTTGAAAATTCACCAATACACTTCTTGTATTCTGAGGATACTCTTTTGGTCCAGCTGGTCATGAATTTATTGATAAGAACAATAAAAGTGAAGAGTCATTTTCATGCATATATCTAGTCTTCAATATTACAAAACATCTGATTGTGAAGTCTTTAGTCTTTTGTTTTTGCAACATTAGTATCATTTAAATATCAACACAGTCTCTGTCCAGAAGGAATGAACAGCACCTTCCATAACGATTAGAGGGTGAAAAATTGTTTGGGGAAAGCATATATTCAGTATGCTGGAGCTTTATTGCAGTGATCGTTGGTTGAAATGAAAACTGTTTTGAGATCAAGAATTTCCCCCAACAGACAACATTCATAAATGGCACTGTATCTGTGAAATTGAAATTTCTCTAGACTTCCTCTGAGATACTAAATAAATGCAGACCACTTGTTAGCCCTCTCTCAAGATCTGTTTGGTGGCACGTTTCAGGCATTGCTCTTATGCATTTTTTTTTCTTTACTGCTTTACCTCCATTAATGTAACAGATACTTCACAACCCACAAAGGCTGATATCAAGTGTTTTGTGTTACAGAGTTAGTGCTCTTACTATTTCTTATCCCTGTGTTTTCAAAAGATTTCTTAGAACATTTCTCACCTTCTGCAGCACTTTTGTGTTAACATTTGGTTTCATTCCTGCCTGGGCAGTGTGCAAACATTTTTGCTCATAGCATCGACTTGATGTAGTTCTCTGGGTCGATGGTTGTCAGAGAAGATTGCCAATCAGTGATGCTAGGGTGTCTATCAAGTTTTTGATGGCCTTAATTCTACGCTACCAAACACGTAGGTCTCCCTTGTATAATCCTTATTAATATTGATGATTTCATTGACTCTCTAGGATTTCTTATATGAAGTTTTGCTTCTGTACATGCTAGGAAGTATTTTAGTCTCCACAGCCTTGAGCAGATCAGTTCTTACCTCAAATCTAAGCCTCACTGGGATTAAAAAACTAGACACTTCTGTCCTTACCACACTGAATGTTTTATATATTGCATTAAGTATTCAGTAGAACAGGGAATGGAATTTGTATCTATTCCTCTCCAGGGGAATGCCATAACCATTGGGCTGTTGGGTCACTTTAGTTGTGTATTTCTGGCCTAGAGAGTTTGGGGAAAGGTTCAGTGTGAAGGACTGAGAGCAACTCCACTAATCTCCCCTCTGATAATATTTTCTGAGAAATAGGGGCAAATGGAATGACAACCTGCTTTTCCAGGGCAAGTCAGACTCCTGTTGTGGGGAGAAATAACCCCAAAATCAGAGCCAGCCAGGAACTTGTTGGGTGTGTGGTTGATGTGACCCATTGACTTCCAGTTGCATGATGATCCTGTAAGTTCATAAGGACAAATATTGGGTGCAGACAGCTTGAGGCTACCTCAACTTATTATTACCTCTGGCAACCAAATTTTGCAGGAGAAATGGTTCTCGGTTTAAGCACCCTTTCTCTCTTTACACTATGCTGGTGTTCAGGCTTTCAAGGATATGGCTGACACTTTTATTCTTAAATTTTCAGTCTTATGTGATTGAAGAAACTTTTTGTGCAGTTTTGCTTTAATAAATCAAATCCTAAACCACATTCCTGTGGGGTGTTATTCTGTTTGGAAAAAGAAAAACCTGGTAGGTTTACAAATGAAACAGTCAATCACATTTGTGTTCATTCTGAACTCTTATGATACAAAATTGAATGTAGTTTAGAAAAATTGCTTAGAGAAATTATTTTAAATTTCTGGATGAAGAAAATTCTACAAGGAGAGCCTCTAAGTGTGCATGGGGGGAAGGGGAAACTTCCTGAATGTGTAGAAACTGCTGCTATTGCAGGCAGTTCTAGAACTAGAAAGGGCTGAAAGTAGGAAAGTACATGTGGGGAATGTTGTGTATGCTTTTCTTATTATTATGCTCTTATCTGCTTTTGATCCCAGCCAGAAGTATGAAAGAAGATAAAATGGCCTGACTTGGAAAGGACACTCTTATGTTTGTTTTTTTGTTTGGGTTTTTTGGTTTTTGTTGTTGTTGTTGTTTTGGGGGTTTTTTTTGGTTGGTTTTTTTTTTTTAATCACCTCTGATGGGAGTTACACAGCAGTAGCCTTCCAGCTTGTTTGGATACTTCCTGTCAAAAATGTCTGAAAAATTATGTTTCTTTGAGCCTTTCTGAGCCACATTAAATTTTGGTTCAGCTCAGTACAGACTTCTTCCAGTCCAGACCTCTGATTAGTAGTCATGAAAAATGACTACTTCTGATTTTTCAGCAGGTCTCAAACATGCTATCTATGTCTGAATTTTTCTTCAACACTAAAGGGAATTCTGAGTTTTTAGATTTGGTAACTTTTACGTAATGTATGCCAATATAGTCGCTCAAGACAGCACAGGGTATTGTACGTCAAGAATTTTAAACTGTGGCTTCATCACCATGTAAATGATTGGGTACAGGTAACCATTTATTAAGACACTTTGCATTCAACAGAAGGGTCTAAAACCACAGAAGACTTTTCACATTGTGAGTAAACCTTTGGTATGCTAATTTTATATATGCAAGTGACAAAATTGTGATCTGCTTTCTCCACATGGGACAGAATGATAATATATAATTCTGTCAGAACAAGATGTGTAAATGAGGTCATTTAAACTTCAAGGGTGCTCAGGCAATTTAATATGAGCTTTCACGCTATACCAAGTGAAATTTAACTAGGATATCTTTTTAAACACTGGAAGCAAGTTTAGTACCAATTCTGATTGGAACTACCACCAGGAGTATCTGGAAATTTGGACTGAGAGTGAAAAATCTGACCAGTGGAAAAGAAATTTTAAGCACAGAACAGACTTTTTCTGTCAAGAAAGATCCCAGCTTCTTTATTGGATCTAACGAACATGTAAATGCAAGGGAAGCTGGTTCAGCTCACATATCCACTAGAAAGCTAACACTAAAAATAGTCGTGTCAGACCAAAGAGCTGATCTAACTCACTGGGCAATTGCACAGTTGTTCGATCCAGTGCCAGAGAAGCCTCACCTGACCTGAGGGGGTTGCAGAGATTGCTTCCTTTCAAGGGGCATCCTGTAGCTGAACCGGCTGAAATATGAAAAGAAACCTTCACATGCTTGGGAACTGTGCTGGAGGATAAGGCTTGCTTTGCGGGGAAAGCCTGCCTTCCTAAATAGAAGGTTTGTGGCTCTAAATTTAGTTTTCGTCAGATTACAATACAAATATAATATCATTGACTCCAAACAGCGGTGCCCATTTCTGTGGGTCTTTTAAAATTATTCTTCCTCCAAGTTTTATTGTAAAATGTACATACGTAGGTCTTATCATCATAAATAGTGTGTCACTATTTATTAATTTATGATTTCATTAAATAGCATTTAGTTAAATAGCAAGTAAAAGCAAGTACAGAAACAAACACAAAGTATACTAATGGAGAAATGCTCAATACCCTTCTGAGCGCAAAATTGTGAGATTTCACTCAAGTCAGTTAAGGACACCTTTTATCATTCTGTCTACAGAATCTTATTTTATTTGTAAACTAATGAGGATGTAATATTGTTATCCCTGGTCTTTAGATTTACTGTTGAATCATTACCTGTGGCTCTAGTAGAAAATCCCAAGCAGTTAATACTTCTGTCAAATGCCTTTTTTACAGCTCTGACTTGTAAAGCATCTATCCACTCTACCAGAACCAGAAAGGGTAACCTGCAGAAAATAGACAATGACAGCTTGATTATTGATTTAGAGGGGGGGGGGGGAATTATGATGACAATGAAGGTTAGTTTACTGTTGTCAGCGTCCTTCATAGATCTGTGACAAAACAGGTTTAACACTCAAATAATAGGAAAATCCGGTAGAGAGCTTCATTGCAATTTACATTAGTGTGATATGATTTGATCCTACAGTTGCATTCACAAAACACCTGAGCCATGACACTAATGATTGCATTCTCTGCCCGTTAATGCTAATGTGTATATTAATGAATCTCCTTTCCCTCTGATCACTGCTCTGAAAAGAATAAAGGAAAGATATAATGTTTTCTGGTATAAGACCATTTTAAAAAAAGAGTGAAATTGCATACAAAAATCTGTTAATGCGTTTATATTTTTTTACCAGCCATATGCCTCTCAGTAACTAACACAAATGCCCTTGTATATTCTGTAATAAGACCATCTTTGGAAAGAGTAGTTACATGTAAAATGTGTTAATGCATTCTTGTTTTTTTTACCAGCCATATGTCTCGGCAGCTACCATCCCTGCCCTTTCATCTTTATATTACGTATTTCATGTTTAGAGTTTCTTTTTCTTAGAGCTCAGGTACGAACCTGTCCTTAAGCAGTGCAAAAAAAAGAAACTAAATAAATAAGAATTACACTTCGAACTTTTGCTCTTTGTGAATTTTATGTGGTGCATACAGAGGAAATTGATAGTCTGCCTCGGAAAAGGCCAAAGACTGCATAAACTCCCAGATAAAAATGTCTATCACATTCAGCTCAGGTGGTCATTTAAGATGAAGAGGGAAGCTACATCAGCATAACAGTGTGCGGAAGCTCACCTGCGGTTTGTGTGTTTGCACTGTGCTGATTGAGACACTGGGGAACTGAAAGTCATTCAGACACAAACACCGAGATTCATCAATTAAATATAAACCATTCAAACAAACGCAAGGAAAACAAAGCTTTATGCTGCTAGATTCACATTTTGCTGTATGTTTTCTCCATGATTGCTTCTCTTTGCCGAGAAGAATAAGCACTTATGACTGGGAAAACTTGGAGCTAGAAAAACATTTTTGAAGTAATTTATAAAAACTGTTGGAATTCATGCTCCTGTCTGTCAACTGCATAGAAAAGGCACCAAAACAAAACAGACTTGTACCTGCTGTGATTCTTTTTTATTTAATGCTGCAGTTGAAGGGGCTAAGGAAATATTAAAAAATTATGTAGTATTTAACAGATGATAGGATGAATAAATTAAAACCAGTCAAAATATTTGTAATGTATTCACTGTCCTAATAATATGACTAACTCCATATTTATATAATTTTTATTATTGGCTTACATTTCTGAAATGTGGAAACATTTGAGGCTTATTCTCACACTTCAGAAATGTCCAAGCATTGTGTAACATATTCTTATGTAATCATTATTTATGGAAAATTTAAAGAATTAGTAATACGAATCTGGATATGACTGAAGCATTTTGAAATGAAGATCATTTTGCCAAAATGATATTTTAGAAAGTGTTTTGCGTGACATAAAACAATGTAATTCTTCTGTCTCTAAAACAAATGGCTATTCTTTTTAAATTGTCTTTGCTGGTTTCCCTACCTCTGCAGTAATTTTATTAGTTTGTAACACATTGCTCCCAGGATAGCACCAGATGGATCTGAATATATGATGGCTTTTTAACAATAGTCTGTCATCAGTGACTGCTCCTCTAAGTGCTCTTTCCTTCATTCAAAAGTTAAATGGACTCTTAAAGCATGAGAAAGAATACATATGCATCTGTTATTATACGAGCATTAATAAGATAGAACTTGCTAAGAATCAGATAAATTACAGCCAATCATATGAATACAGTTGTTTGCTTAAATCTAAGAGGACACAGATTTCTTTTTAATGCACTGTGGACATCTGCCCACACCATGGTCTGTTTCTTTACTGCTTTTCTGTCACAGACAGTTTTTGCCATTACATTTAGCAGCAATGAATAGCCACAGTAGTTGTTTCACTATGCATTAAACTATCTGTCATATATGAAAGCTGGCAATTTATCCACCTGAACCAAAGAATTGCTTGCCTCTCTGCACAGATGTGCATGCAAAATAAGCTATCTTCACTTACCAAGCTTGATCTCCTACCAGAAGGAGAGTGGTCTTTTGCCAAAACGGAAATGAAAATGAATTTCAAGGCTCCAGTAGGGATAACTTTACAACTCTTTTGTCTTCAATTATATTAGCAGAAATACCTACTGATTTATTTGAAGAAGTTTTTTGAATTGAAGCCCAGAAAGATCACCTGCTTAAATATGTGGTTTTGATACAACAAATGCACTGCACTTTGAAGATACTGAGATTTCACATGGAAGACACTGTTAGTTGAACATCTTGCTTGCCTCCTCCCATTTTCCTACTAACAGAAATAGTAGTATTTCTGCCTACACATGCAATGCTAAACAGTTTATCAAAATGCAAGGAGCAGGTGCAGTACCTGGTGGCATCATTTTTCAGGAGAAATAAATAGTACTCTGAAATGATGAAACTTGTCCCATCAGGCCCCACTATCTAATATCTAAAGCTGACTTCATTTCCAAAGGATATATGGCCTCATGCGAAAGAATCCTCTTATTTAAAGAAACCTACAGAGGAATATTGCAAGGAATATTTTAGGATGTACTTTTAGTGCCATGACTACTAGGATAGGGATAGAATGAGACACTCTTCTTTACAGAATAATAAACTGACTCCCTCATTATTTAAAAATATGCTCCTTCTCAAACCGTACCTTTGTGGTACCATAGAGACATCCAGATAAATATACAAAATCCTCATTCACTGTTTCTTTGGTATATGACAGATGCAAATCTGCCGTGGATGTGCACCTTAGGTCTGGAGTTGTGCTAGAAACATCAACTGGTATCATTCCCCAACCCAACTCAGTCCATAGAAGTAAATCAAGTTGGTCTCTATGGTTTGTAGTGAGCCAGTTTGATTGGTTTGGGTTTTGGTTCCTCCCCGCCCCAAAGTTTACTTAATAACAAAACAGTTCTTGTTTTCTGCAGATTCTCTCTGGTTCCATTTAAAAATCATCACACAAAGCCAGCCTATTCTGGGAATTCTGGTTGGAGGAACTACTAAGTCAAAACCATAAAACATTCTCTTAGCCCTCACGATCTCTCATCAGAGCCTTCCCTCTAAATCAGTTTGGGAAATCAGATGAACCCCACAGGGTGGTCTGGCATTAGAAAAATTTTTCTGTTCACCACCCCAGAATCCAAATCAGTTTATACAAACCAATTTATAGTCTGGTAAAGCTCGTGAGAAGTGATCTTCCAACTGATTGAGTTCATTCCCATCTAATACTACTTTCCAACAAAAAATTTCCTATTCTACCAAGGAAATAAATTCAAGGATAAGGAGATGACCCACCTCAGTAGTAGTTAGTAGTTGTAGTGTATTCTACATTGTTCTTCTACTTTGTAGTTTCACAGTTGTGGAGTACTTTATGTAAGTAATTTTTGAAATTCATCCAACACACACACATCAAATGTTATAAGAAAAAGGAGACTTGACTAGGAGTACAGTTTGATCTGATTTATAACAGAGTGCTTGAAGAATTATGAAAGGAGTTTAAAGTGGCTTGATGTAAATTTCTATTGAAAAGTATTGACAGCTGGACTTGATTTTCTGTTGGGGTTTTTTAATCACTGAATTTTACTTCCATTGCACTATTGCTTTTGATCCAAGGTAGTCAGCATTGAATGTCTCTGAATACGTCATTTAAATTTTAAAATAATAAGACTGTCAAGTCTGAAAGAATTCTTTTGCAGAGTATCTTAAATTTGACTTTTTATGAGAATTACTTACGTGGAAGTGACAGATAATAAATGACTTGTGCTGTATTTTTATTAGGTTTTAAACAGCTGAAATATATTGCTAGCTTAAAAAAGTATTTCTTAAAACTAAAGGGTGAGCAGGTCCATTTACTGTGCTGGAAGTGCACTGTGTTATCGCACTTGGGAGAGCTGGGAAGTGACCTTGGGATTTTAACACAGTTCTCTGCTGAGAGCCAGTTCTGTGCTATACTTAGCACTGCGGCTTTTACATCAGATTTACGGACAGGTTAATAAAAAGTAAGTACTCTTGATGTAATGCACTGGCTTTGGTTGTATGAATGAAGGCCACGTAGATCAGTGGGAGTCTTCTTGCAACAGATCTGTGGGATCGGATCCATCTCTAGGGACGGGGAATTGTCTTCAGTATTTAGAAGCCATAAGCTACTTGCAAAGATTATGAAGCTCAGAGAGGAAGGACAGAGTTGAATTTGCATGTACTCCAAAAGAAGAATAAAAGATATTTTGCAACATCTACAACTCCTTAGTTTTAACAGATGTAGTTAAAATGCTGTGGTGTTAGTGATGCCATGAAAAAAAAATCCCTTCAAAAGTAACTGGCAACAGAGCAGCTAAGATAAAAAGTCATTTAGAAAAATTTAAGAACATTGTGCAAATAATAACTAACAGTGTTTCTTTTGACTTCTAGACATTTCTTTCTTCCTCTTTTCTACCAGTTTTCATGGAGCCAATCAAAACACATTTCCAATATAGGTGCACAGTTTTCATTGAGATGTTTCCCAGACTAGTGTCAAAACTTTAATTTTCCATTTAATATAACACACTAGTATTATTCACTAGATAATAATGAACAAAATGTTAATTAAATAAAAAAACCTTTTGCAGATAATTGGTAAAATAAGATAGAGGTTTACATCATCAAAACTGCAAGCTTCATTCAGGTCTACAGTTCTGTATATGATAACATTCTTTGCAAAGAAATGAGAGTGTCATCTTTCAAAGGCCATCAGGTTAATAGTGAGAAGTACAACTCTATTTTTTAAAATACTGCTCAAAGACTTTTTTTTTTTTTTTTAATTCTAAATGCAAACATCAGTATCTTCTTTCTAATTGGTCATTGGTGGTATGTCATTCTAAAAATGCCAGTCTCTTAGTTTGTGTGGAGTCTTTTTTGTGTTCAGTTTCACAGCTGATCATGTGATTTTCTTTGTTAGTCAGCCCAGGTAAGAAAAATTGGCTTACATCCCTTATTGATTCTGCATTAATACAGCACTAGAAATGCCCTCGGCTGTTTTACAATTTGGTCTTCTGTTATTGTCAGCAACCACATAAGATCAGCCCCTGAAACGTTATCAAAATTTATCTTATTTTGATCTTTTTCTTCATAAGTCATATTGCTTTTCCAAAACTAATTTTCTGATGTTTTGCAATAATTGTCTCATGATGTCAACACAACTGTAAAGGGCTTTATTGCCAGCGATGTGAGAAGAGCCATATCCAACTTCACGTTTCCAGGAAGTATTGGTAATGAGCATTTGGGGGAGAGATGGGGGAGGGGATGAAGCCTCATCAGCTTTAATCATTTTAATGGACTCTGTTGAATGGTAGGACTTAAGTACCATGACTGGCAATTGTCACTAAACCAGAGCTGTTTACTCTAGTTGTACTTGATTCATTATTAGTAATTTAGGTTCAGGAGAAAATGGTACCTTCTAGAGTGTTTGAGATTATCCTGGAATAAACAAGGTAGTGACTTCTCTAAGCCACTGTAAAGGCTCAGTCTTGGTAAGGACTGAGTCAGGTGTTGTAAGTTACCTGTGATGATAAGGCTGGGTAAACACCATGTTCTGGAAACTTGTTGGCTGAAGACCTTAGAAGGAAGATTTTTCTGAATAAGATATCTTTAGAGAAATTTGGAGAGAACTGAAAGGAAGGAATTTAAGTTCCAATTGTAATGAGAAACAGTAAACGTCATGGGTTTTGCAATTTTTCAGTAATGCAAAATAGGAGTGGGAGATAAAAGTGACACATATATTTTTTATGTTAGTCTGGTGTTTGTATGGTAGGGAGTTCTTTGAAAATATCAATATTGGTCATGTATGTTATAAATTCATGTAACCAGTAATACGAGCATAAATTTAATGCTCTAAGTTTTCTCTAATTTCTTTTTCCTAGAGCTCTTGAACCTTTTCAGTCTTGAAACAAATATTGGAGGATTCAATGGAGTTGCAAAAGAAAGAAAACAATAGATGACAGAAAATCTATTTTGATCCCTGCTAATCATTACCGTGCAGTGTTTTATCATTGTTTCACACATGAAATTTTTGACTTTTAGAAATAAAGTTGCTGTGGTGAAGAATTATAAGGACAGAGCATGGTATTTTCCCCAGTAGAAGACACTGAGTAGAAGGTTGCCGACTTTTTTCAAAAAGGACATTTTCTTCTTCATCACTTATAAGGTAGCTTTTTGTTCTAAATTCATAGATTGTCATTGCCTTACAAATTTTTGTTGCATTGATTCCTGTGACTCAGTAATTCCAAGGAGAAAGGTGAAGGTAAACAAATACCTGTTTGTCCCCAAAGTGAAAGAATGAACTGGAGAGAGAGAACCAGATGCTAGAAACCTATAACTATTTGATGTTTAAACTTGCATCTTATTTTTTTCTTTTACACTGCATAGCTCTTACCAACATAATATGTCCACTTTTGATTTCTGGCCCTACTTTACTCAGTATTATCCCATTACTCTTCCATTTTCTAAAAATTTATTTCTGAGAACCTCTTCATTCTTCAGCGTCTGACCATGCAAAGTGGCCGTCAGTAACAAGCACTCAGTTTCTTTTCAGATCCTTCCACGGTGCACCTCCACATTCTCCTCAGATACCGAGGTTTTAATTCCCTCTCCACCAGCATTGCTGAAACAGAAGGAAATAAAACACAGCAGCAGATTTAGGATTTTCTTCTGCTACATTCTTCTTGATTGTTTCTGTTTCTTTCTTCCAAATGTCCTAACTTTGTGTTGACAGTCAGAACATCGAAGTAATCTTCCTTAAAAAAATAAATCAAAACTAATAGATGTTCTGAACTAGCTACTGGGCAGGCGAAGTAGGTTTCAGCACTTTGTGCTAGAGTGGATTTGCACTGTATTTATACTGTATTGATTCCACTTTTGGAGTTTTTACTGCTTGTTTAGAAGGGCCTGAATGCATTTCTTCCCTTAGTGAATACAAGTAGGTTTAGTAATCTGACTTTTTTTTTTTTTTTCCTTGCCCCCTCCTCTCTCATTTTCTGTATCAGTCACTAGTAACACCAGGACATTGTCCCAGTGAGCTGTTGCCCATGCTTGTCCTGTGCGTGTGCTAAAACTCCCACTGTAAAACTGCAAGGATTTTTCTTCTATCACAACACTTTCTATTTACTGTTATATTGACAGGGATCTCATTGCTTGAAGAGGGCACGGTTTAGGATCCACTTTATAATATTGTATTATGCCTAGGATTAGATAATCGTGTTAGGATATTACCTGCTATAGCAGAGAACTAGTGTTTTGTCAAAACATTTATGGTATAGCAGAGAATTAGGATTCCATTAGAACCTTTAATCTTTACTTTATATGCCACTGAAAAATAAAGGTATGTTCTGAATTTCTTTTTCAACTAGACAACTATCTAATGTTTACACATATTTCTGTTTGGCTTTACTCAACATTGTCTAGCATAATAAGACATAGGCACCCTTTGATACTACAAATCTGTGCTAGAATTCTGATGTGAAACTGCACCAAAGAGAACAAACCAAACACCCTCTTTTCCTCTGACATAGAAGATAGTATCGATATTTAGGCTTCCAGCTTCATCAACAATTATAAGAATTTTTTTAGAAAAATAATACTTCTCCTTCCTAAATCTGTTAGACTGAACAATGATACAAGCTGAAAAAAAGAGCAGGAATGAAGAGCTACTTAATCTTTCTTTCTCTTTTTTTCCTTTCTCAATCCCCACCAACCTCTTACAAACTTGTTTGATCATTTATTGCAAATTAGAAACATCACAAACTTTAATCTCTGGCTCATAAACAAATTAAACTCTACAAACATGTAGGTGGGATTCAACATTGCTCATTATAATGTCACCTTTTTCCACTTTAAGTTCCTAAACTCATTCTGTTTTTGAACTTGCTAGACTACTTCATCCAAAGAGGTAAAATAAATTCCAGCTACATTTTCTGCATGGACAAGTAGTAGCATTTTGAGCGCTAAATTAATATTTTCCTTTGTAATCAAATATCTTGATTCCATTTATGCATCCAATGGAAACTGAAATAAGTAATTTAAAATCAACAGCAATTTTCTTTAGAACTATTACATACTCTTGCAAATTCACTAGCCTGATGTTCCTCTACTGAAGTTTCATGTAAATAAAACAATCTGATTTAGAAGCAGGTGAAAATGGAAGCATACGTATACCATCATGTATGTATCATCCTCAAAGAATAGAACAGATCCTCTTCTGTACAATTCTACTTTTACCACAGTGTGACATGAATCCTTACAGAACAACTTTCCCTTTGGCTTTCCTCTTCCTTGATAGTTTCTTGGGTTATTCCATTGATTCCTTCCAACTTTTATAGAGGGCAGAATTTCTCCATTTAATAGCGCTTTTTTTTTTTTTTCCCAATCTGTTTCTCTGTCTACCTTATTTAAGAAGAGGGAAAGAAAGATCCATGCCCGCCCCGCCCCCCCCGGCCCCGCAAGCAAGAACAATGGTGTTTTTACCAAGAAATTTTGGACTCTGAAAGATGAGAATCCAGTGAGTTAGTAAATCTTCTAGCTATCTGTGTTTCCTATATAGCTTTTTACCTTATAGTAAAGGATTCTCTGAACCCAGTAAATAATAATACTCTGTAACTATATATTTGCAGTTCTTCAATGAGAAGAGCTACATCTCCAAGGGACCTTCTTAATTTTCATGTTTTATAGAATAAGTTCAATTGACGCTCTGGTGTTTGGCTACAACTCACATTTTATTTAAATCTGAAGTGGGTAAATGATCTGGAAGCTGTACTTATCTAAAAATGGTCAATGGCACACAAGTCTGCTGGATCATGAAAACTCCCCGAGTTTGCAGTTGCAAGGCTCCATATTGTATGCATCCACCTTCTAATTGCTGCAGAAAAGTGGATTAGATATTCTACCACTACAAGCTGTGTTTGGGAACAATGTGGTTTTTCCTTAGAGAGAATCTATTGAATTTTTGTTCTTGAGGATATTAAAGGTCTCTAATGATCTCTCAAAAGTAATACAGGGCAGCTAATTATCTCCTTGAAATAGTCTCAGTTCAGCTTTGTTGAAGTACATGGAGTTCTTATTACCAGTAAGAGGACAGGGAAAAAGACATCCGAGATCTTGCCCATGAGAAATGCATATTTACTAGTGCTCTTCAGTCAACTGCTTTGATTATATGAGGAAATTTTCCCTGCAGGTCATTATTCATTATTACAGAGGAAGAAACGACCCTTTGTAGTATCCTGTAAATCAGGGGAGAGATCTTCTGTGTGATTTTTAGTATGACTGTTTGGCTCTGTATAGGAGACTGACTACTGGGTCCTGAATACTTGAAGAAAAAACCCAAAACAAAACCAAACCAAAACAAAAAATGGGGTTGGAAATCCAGAGAAGGGAAAGACA
>JANHGO010000044.1:5158663-5172594 GCA_024606505.1 Aquila spilogaster | reverse complement strand
ATACTTGAAGAAAAAACCCAAAACAAAACCAAACCAAAACAAAAAATGGGGTTGGAAATCCAGAGAAGGGAAAGACATATGAAACGCATTTACTGAAGGCTCTTACCTTCCTCTAGCTCTTTACCTTCTCTAACTTTGTGTGTTTAAAGCAGGCAACCTGCCATTTCTCTGCTCCATTCTGAAATCACACACAGATCCTGTCAACTAAATGAATCCCATAGAAGCTAAATTAATGTTGACCCTTCCTTGGCCTCAGCCAACAGAAGCCCATCAAGTAGCACGTAAACTACCTTTATCAAGGATGAGTTCTTTACTTTCCAGACTTTTGTGCCTCCTGCCTAATCTTTTGTCTTTGGCATCAGTATATTTCCTTTATTGTCTCCATTTGGACAAAAATACCCAACAGAGCTATCCTGTACACTAGGTATTTTACATATGCATGAGAATTGAACACGTAGAAGGTAGTAAGTGAAGCCCTCTGGAGGCTGTTGAAAGTTGGCTGCTGGTGATATCTTTTAGGATACCTCCAAGTCACCAGTATACAGTGCACATAAAATGAAGACAAATTTCCCTTCACTTTCTCTGCCATTTTTCATTCATTGTGTCTTTAGGAAAAGACAGTGAGAGAAAGTGAGAAGACAGTTCTCCTGACAGATAAGAATTAAGGTGAGCACCACCAAGAAGTCATTTTTGTTCTACTCTTTGAGTAAACTTGCTCTCTTCAGAGAGAAAACTTTTGCATTCTCTGTCCTGTCAGAAATGTTGACTGTAGCATCAGATATCAAATGATTTCTGAAGATTTTTTTTCTTTAAAACAAAAAGCTGACATCTTTTAACTGGCAGCAGAGAGTCAGAATGAAAGAAAGTTTGTTCTATATATGACAGTAATAGCTAATATTACTGTTAAATTAAAATTTACCCAGATTTAATACCTAATATCTGATACTACCTGATTAAGATAGAACTGAAAGTATGTGTTACCTGATGTGAGTAAATTAGTACTATTACTATTAAAATCTTGCTAGTATTATGTAAAATAACTGCATGAGGTGTTTAGTCATCAGGCTTAGGAACAGAAATTATTCTAGTAAATGTAACTGCAAGGAACCAGATTTTTCTTTTATTCTTTTCCTCAAACTGAATCTCATTATAGCAAGTTTGAATTTGATAATGCTTTTAGAGATGTCATCAGGAACACATCCCAATTTGTCCTGTAAAACTGGCTAATATACATTTGTATGAGAAATGCAGAAGCAGATCTTACAAGATACACACATCCAAGAAAAGGGTGGATAGCAGTTAGTGTTACATGCATTATTTATGGCCTTCATTTGGCTTTTAATCTGTGTAGATTCTGTGAATTGTTCTGGACTGGTATCTCTGGAGCATCTAGTTTGCTCTATATGCAGAAAACAGAAGAGCTGCAGATCAGCAGTGTGTAGGGAGAGGAACGTTCGTAAGTTTTTCAGGATCAAGGGAGAAATTAGGAATATAATGAAGCATTTGACCTCTAAGTAACAAGAGACAATTCGGTCCAAATCAGATGAAAATTTCCCAGCAAAAAGAGGTAGTCTTTCTGTACAAAAATTAAGCACTGTGCGTTAGAGGCCTGATACAGCCAGTCTTTCCAGAGATTTCAGGACATTTATGGTGGGATCTTGAAGATGGCCCCTGTGGTTTTGTACTTTTGTGGCATCTAGCTAGTAGTCAGGCTCCAAGAGCTGCTTTCACTAGGGCTGCGTTGTTCTGGTTTTTATTCAGTTTGAGCTATTACATGTCATAAAGTCACAACCTTTTTCTCACACCAAACATGTCTGTTCTTAGTCAAGTATGTCCTCAGCAATCCTGTCTTGTAATTAAGCTATTTAATGACCCTAAAGACTATTTGAAAACCCTAAATAATAGGTAAGCCCTTGATTTAACATAATTAAAAAATAAAAGTAAATTACTTTCCCTCAAACTCTCATGCCTTATTTTGAAACTGGCCTTAAATACTATTAGAGGTAAGGAAATGGAATGGAAAATTCTGCAATCCTTTTTACCGTCTCTGGCAGTCTTCCAAACACAAAGCCCAAAGCCAAATATTCATTTTAAGCATATTTTGTTTGGAAAAGATGCTTTAAGCAAATTAATTCAGTTTAACTCTGGAACACTTTAATAGTATGTGGCTGCTGATGTTGATTAGAATAAATATTGTGCATTTGAAACATAATAGTCTTGTCTGTACCAACACGTAGTTACTATACACTTATAAAAGGATGGAGTGGACTGACTCCAGTACTGAGAAACTTTAATAACTGCTGGAATTCCCGTATTAGTGTAAAGCATTCATTTTCTATCTGTGTCTGATTATTCTCCTTTGTGATTATGGGAACTTTTTTTTACTTCTGAGAAATTCAATCAAAATTTATTTAGATCCATCAAAATCTGTGTCCAGAAGTTGAATTTAAGAAGGTAAAAGTTTTGGAGCAAAACGACCCCCTCTCATCCACTCTGTATAGATGGCAGGTCAGATGTCTTTGATTTTCACCATCGCTTTGCAGAGTTGCCTCTGATATGGGCATGTATTTGACGTACAATTAAGCACATCTAATGTCTTCTCGTGGGAGAATCTTACGTTATGAGGATCCTTAATGTAATTTTGAGAAGCCTTTAACAACAAAAGGCTTTAGAAAGTTGCAGGAAATCATTGTTATCGCTGTGCAACTCTGTTCTGAAATCGAGTTGAGGTATAGCTTCTCCTTCAGTGGTGACCCTGCTGTCCCTCTCCTGGCCGTCCGCTGCACACACATGGACACCTGGGCTGGATCCTTGAAGTTGGACATTCACCTAAATCAGTATCCATCTGTGAAGTGAAATCCTGAGTTTTATAGCTTTGTCTATGACCCTTTCCTAAGCTTTTCTCAGTCCGTTTGGGTATGAAATAATTATTTTGATTTGCCTTGGACATCACTCTGTGTAAATCATGCGCTAACATATCAAATTACTCACCGAGGTCAATGTCAATCTCTTTGCCCCAGACAGTCAAACTGTTCCCTCTACTGAAACTTACACAGTAAAATGAAGACAGTAATGTGAATGCCACTTACTTCTAGCAGGTAATTAATATCCAGATCCAAAAAACTGAAAGGAGATCCCCTCCTTTCCCCCGCCGCCATTAAATTTTCAGATATGAATATTAAGAAGATATACTCCGTTTACAGCAATAGATATCACAGACAGCAGGCCTGCAGTTATAACTGGACAGCTGAAACCCTGGCAAATGCCCTTTTTGCTTCTCTGAAGAAAAGACGGTGGTTATCTGAGATACACGGTACATCCTGCAAGCTTTTTATGCCAGGTTCAGTTCTTTGAGGATCACTTAGCTAACTCTTCCAATGCTCTTGTCGTCAGATTGGCTAGCTGTGACCTACAGGTACTTTTGTGGAAATTAATAATTGCTATCTAAGTAAAACGAGGACAATTTTCTTCCGTTCCACAAGAATATGTAACAGGAGAGGCAAATTAAGTAACCTGATACGGTAGGTACAGACTCCAGTTTTTGTTTCAATATTATATTAAAACTTTATCTATAAAGGTTCCATTGTAAGACTTTTCTAGAAATTAAATTACTTGTGATCTTTCAAAACAGAAGATGCAAATGTAATATTAATAATTTGGGACAGACCATTCTGTCAGGTTTTTTGTGCCTTCATGTAAATATGCTTATGAATAAAATCCAGTGCAAGTGAAAACCACTATTTGAACATGGTATGTTTTGAACATGCCAATATACTGAACATACTGGTTTTAAAAGATTTTTCTATAATTGGTCAGCAGCTCTTTAAGGAAGTCCATTTTTGCAGGAAACAAAGTCAGTCAGCTGAGGATACCATAAAACCAGTAATGCTATCAGGACAAAGTAGGGCTCTTATCTCAAAGGGACTGATTGATTGATAGTCATTTCATGGAAACAGTTATTTTTAGAAATTCAAATTAGTTTCCATTAAGCTATTGCTTTTAATTATAAAAAAAATAGAATTACTGAAATTGAACCCTTAACGTGAGATTTAATAAGGTGAGTATTGAAACTCAGAAGTAGTTTGAAAAATAGTTTGCTTTAAAGCTTTTATGTTGTTCTGATTTGAATAGACTCTTCCCTTTGAAATTCAAACTAATATTTTAACCAACAATAGTTTATATCTTTAAATGACCAAGACTGAAATGTAATTTCAAAGATAATTTGAGAAATGTATTTACATTAATTTGTTTTGCATTCTGAAATTTTTTTAAATACTTCCTGTCTAAAATTTGGTTTTAGAAAAACATTTGAAATGTAAAGATGATAAATTCTTTCTTGAACAACTACACAAATGATAGGGCCTGAAAAAGGCAGAATTAAGAAATAGAATGTTTGAAGTACTAATCCATACTGATCTTATGTATGATTAAAGCCCTGTTTATCCAAGCAGTTTTCATCTATCTACATTTTTGTTTAAAATTAGAGCAAAATAACTTTTTCTGCTTTTGAAAGCACTTTGTGGTGCTCTTGTCTCCCCAAAGATATTTGTGCAATGGCTTTTCAGTTCCTGCTGTCTTTTTAAGAAAGGAAATTTCAAAGTTGTGTCTGCAGATAAATGAAACACACAGGTGATACTTTTACACAGAATATCTAAAAGGTGGTTCTATGCTCATCCAGGATGAAAACCTCACTTTTGGAATTAGCTAGCCAGTGCCAAGAAAGAAACACAGTATTAAACTCAGTACAATTTTATATTAAGGTTTCAGGTTTAAGATTTAATATATTAAATTAAAATTTTCATTAGTAATACAGATTTTTTAAAAAACAACAGAGAAAACTCGTAATCAAAACCAGGAGACTTCTACAATGGGTAGAAGTTCTTCAAGTCTCAGAATTGGAGATGCAGAATACCAGTGATTCACTGTGGGTTGCATCAGGTTGTCAGGGTTTTGAGGGCTTCTGTATGGAAAGTGGGGGTGGATGCTTGTACCCACCTACATGTCTGTATACATACTTTCTTTCCTATTTCCAACTCATTATTCCATTTGGATGAATTACTTTAACATTTTTTTGTAGGCTTTGGTTTTGAATTAAGAATTAATTTTTTAATTTCACAGGTTTTTTTTCTGGATAAAGCTGCTTAGTTTAAATGTACTTTTTAAATTCTACTGCCAAACCCATGTTATTCAGATGCAATAAGAAGGTAATTTACAACTTGATTATTATTGTTTATGACTTCAGTTCTCAGTTTTTAAAGGCCATAATGTCACTGTAACCATGTAACTATTGCTAACAGATTTGGCAATTGTCATTGCAAAGAGTAATAGAATAGTATTCTGCAAGGTGCTTGAGTGCTCAGTTAGAAAGGTTATTATATGATCTTGGAGAAACATTGGGTTTCTTTATTGCCTTATGTCAATTGATTTGTTAGCTACTGGAAGAAAAGAAACAAGTTCTGTATGTTTTCTTTTGAAGGAAATGTGTTAATAGACACTTTGCTAACAGACAAGTCAAAGTGATCAGAAATTTCAAAACAGATGTTTATAGGAGAAAAAGATCAGAAAGCTGTAACAAAAAAAAATTAAAGAAAAATCACCTCCTTTTTTGCTCATGTAGTTTTTATAATGTATTGAACAGAGTGTCAAAAGCCTGAGGACAAATAAAACATGGATGTACGGAATCTACAGACGACTCAGTATAGAGAGTCTTTAGGAGCTTATGGATATTTCTGTCAAAGAGAGGCAAAAAAAAAGCTGAAATGAAAAATGCTTCTTTGATTTTTTTTTTTTTTTTCTTTCCAGTTCACTCATTAGGCCACATGCAATGATGAAGTTTGTCACTAGATTCAGTGACAACGAGTTTTGGCCAAGGTAAATAAAAAAGAGTGGGAAAAGTGTTTTTATGCTGTTGCAGGTGTCAAGATGCATACAGAAAAGGGAGATGCCATTACTTCACTTCCTTGGATTTCCATATTGCTTGGAACACTTGCTTTTGATGAGCAAAAGTTCTTAAAGATGTTAAGTTGCTGGGACACACTGGAATTTTTTCACACGGAGGAAAAAAAATACTTGGAAGTTAAATAGAAAGTAAATTATCAGTATTCATTGTGGAGGAAGTGACTACAAGTTTCCATGGAGAGTGCCTATGTTGGATCCATATTCTAAAAATCATTTAGAATAAAGGTGCAAATAGTGAGAAGACATAAGTTTTTTTTGATGATACTATGAATGTAAAGGCAATGGCCAGTTGTGAAATGCTGCATAACTTTGTGCTACAGAATATAAAATTCAGATTCAGTGAATATGAAGCACATAACTGGCTGAAGAACAACCTTCTTTTGCTTTCTTTAATATGAAATTTTTATTTTTTGTTGCATCTAAAAGTAATTTAGAAGATTGCCTTTTAAAATCTGTCATTGACATGTAGTGTTTAAGATCTTCAATTGGCGAAACGGGAATTTTTAATCAAGAAATGTAAACAAACCAACTGATCAAGAAAATGAGAGATAAAATTTAATGTTTATAAATGCCTAGTGAGAAAGAGCTATTCTAACTTTACATATACAATAAAGAATATTTTTATACTTACCATTCACCAATTAATAATAACCCTTCTGTGAAAATACTCACTAAATGCCCAGGCCAAACAAACAAAAATCAAATCCTAGGAAACAAGGAGGACAAGATAGGGAATATTATGACGATGATGATGCCAGGCCACAAATATTGTGTCCAGTTTTGTTTCTTGGGCTCTTAGCCCTCTTCTCCAAAATTTCAGAGAAACCTGGGAGAACTGGTATTTAAGGACAAGCACAAATATGTCCTTTTTTTTTTTTTTTTTTTTTTTTTTTTTCTCTGTACAAAGAGTAGCCCCATGTTCCGCAGCTCTCATGGTTTAAGGAGAATCCTACATGATTGGGTAGAAAGGGTAAGAGTAGATAGTGTATATTCATAGTGGATGGAGTTGACCATGACATCTCACAGATCTGCAGAAAAAATTTGAGAGAAATGTTTTGGAGAACATTTCAAGAATTGCATAAAACTTTTTTAATATAACAATTCACTTTTCTGAGAATTCACTTTTCTGAGCCTTGCCCTATTCATTACAAAAAGGAATAGAGCAAAGAATATGATGAACAACTGTGAAACTTCTGTTTTCTAGAGGAAGCTGTAGATAGTATTTGATAAAATTGCGTGGAAAAATTCGAGAAACAGATTTTAAATAGGCTGGTTTAAATGTTTCTCTTCACAGCACTGATCTAGAATCTGGGCCAAGCCATAGGTGAAATTGTCTCAGAGTCTAGTTACATTTTACATTGTGTTTGGCAGCAAAATTTAGTTTAAGAAGTTTTCACTTCTTTAAGTCTTCGTTTCCTACTTCAGTGTCTGCTTCCTGACCTATCATCATTTTGTTAAGGCCCTCCTTTTTTTTCTTTTTAACTAAGACTTCACACAAGTGAAGGATATTACACGTATCTATCTAATACTTATTTCCTAGAGACTTGGTTAAAAGTCACGCTCTGTACCACATAAAAATAGCTGAGTACTGTGAGAGAAAGGTAGGAGATAAGAATGATCCAATACAGCTAGTAGCTATCTATAAACCAATTGTGAAGTTCTTACTTTTGTATCAAAGGAAACAAAAATACCAGCTGGGTTTGATTTCATTTTTTGTCCTAATGTTGATAAATTGAGAAATAGGGTTTTTTTGTTTGTTTAATAGTACTTTCCCACTTTGAAGCTCGCAGTGCAGTAAAGTCTCATCGCTTCTGTTTCTTCAGACATCAAACCTTGTGTCTTCAGTCATCAAGCCCATATAATACAGAGGAATCTAGACAAACTGGCACTATAAGTCCAGTATCTGAGTTCAGTCATCACGAAGCAGCTTGAGGGATCAGAATTTTATGGGTAAATATGACTTTCAAATCTTGATCTGTGTTAATCAAGCACAAAGTGCCATTATTGCTGTTTTCTGTGAATGATCTCTCTGTGGCTGAGTTCTTGTGGTCCAAGCTGTTAATGAGATACCAGGGGTAGGAGTAAGCGTAGGCAGACTGTGCGATTGCAGTTAATGTTGACAGACTACAAGGCAAGCGGGCTAGAGCTGTTCAGCATTTATGGTAATATAAACAGGGAAATTAGGTAGGTTCCCAGTCCTAATGGCAAGAAATGTTGGGAACAAGGCCAATTAACGGGGGATTACAACCTCCAAAGGCTGGTGATGGGTTCTACTCCGTGAAATACCAGTAATGAAGAGGAGGGTTTTATCAGATGATCCAGTCATCTGGGTGACTGAATACAGTGAGAAAAGGGCTTGACTTCCAGGCTAGTAGACAAAGACAGCAAGCATAGGCAGTGTGTGAAACTATTTAAAAGTGAAAAGTGTGTAGTAGGTGTAAAGAGCAGTTTATTTTAGGAACAGAGAAGGTGAGAAAATTCATTTAGAAAATCCGAAAAGAATCTTGTGCTGTCAAGCAGTAAAAACTGATAAACACTTTATACTTACAGACTTTTTAATTTATAAAAATGTTTGTATGCAGTGCTCCAGGCACATTTATAATCCTCTCTTTTAGCACATATAAAAATGTAAGTTGACCCAGTGTCAACATCTACCAGTCTGTTAGCAATGGGAGAAGTGATCAGCTTTTCTGTTTTCATGGGTTGGCTGTTAAAAATCCATGTATAATGTAACTTTCTTGTACATTGTGCTTCCCTGATATGTAGACACTCTTCATGTAAAACTTCAGGTTGAATCATCTGCAATTTTAAGAATATCCTTGAATTGTCTTATTTCTTTGTATAAATATAACCATTAAATACTGGATAGAGTTATGGAAAAACAGTCACAGGAGAGTGTTAACTTCTCTTTGTTATTCTCAACACAAGTCCTTGTGTGCCAAAAATAACAATAACCATAGCTCAACAAGGGTGTCATAAATTTTCTGGCAAAACAGTTGGGAAGGATACACACTCCAGTTTAGGGAGATTTTAATGAAAAATGATATACTAAGGGCAATTTCTCTTCTATAATGAGGGAACTTTCAATTTCCATTGATCTCAGCTGTAGATGTATCATATAAGAATCTTGTAAATAACGAGATTTAAAGCATTAAGCTAAAGTTGACATTTTCTCTCTTAAATTTAGCTGTAACTTGTCACCCTATTTATATACTTCATAAAGCACTAGGCAGCTTTGCATGAGACTATTCCCAGTAGGAGATCATAGAAAACTCCATCTTCCAAACACTCTTACTCAAATCACAAAAAAATGCAGTGTTTAAAAATAATTTTAGCCATGTTTTCTTCTTAAGCATCCTTCAGTTGCTTTTAGTTGTACCTAAATTCACCTAAGTTATGGTGGTTCTTTCTCTGTTCCTCATCATCTAGAGTGGTCCTATTACACTTGTTAGTTTTCTTTCAAGCCCTGGTTTCTACAAAATATATTAAAATCTGTAAAGAAATACTTACCCTTTTCCTAAGGTGCTGTGTGATGGTCAAGGAAAGAGGAAAAAGAAAAGAGCACAGAGTAAAAGATTATGGTCTGACTAGTAAATATTGCAAAGATTTCTGTTTTCTTGCTCATATTCAGTTTTTAATGGTTAATTGAAAGGGGTGATAGTGAAACAGTCCTTGTTAATCAAGAGTTAGAAGCCACGGAGTGCTATAAGGTATACAGAGAAAAAAAATAGCAGTTGCAAGCAAATCCCCTACCACTCCTGGCAATATGGAGAAATACTGCATATGCTGGAAAAGATTCAAATGGTACTGTATATTAAAGAAGCATGGACAAACTGCAAAATGACCTTTGCACATAATCATGGCAATCATAAAGAATCTAGTTGTATGATACTTAATAGATTTCCTAAAGATAGTAGGGGAAAGGAACCCCCTGTGAAATAGTGAAAATGAGAATCATTAAGACAAAGTGGGAAAAGGAATTATGAAATATATGCACATGAGAATAACACAGAATGACACAGAAGCAGGGAGTTTTGGTGTAGACTTTTAACTGTTGACTTGTGAGTATTCCAGAGGGAATTCTTCAGATAAAAGGTAATGTCAAAGACCTATGGAAACTGAAGAAAGAAAATCAGGCAGTTTATTAAATTAGTTGTAAACATAGCCATTATGCTAAAACTCCAAAGAATGTAAGAAAATGTGGAGGGTTTTTTGTGTCAGAAGATATTTCCAGAGCAAATCCAAAGTACTTTTTATAAGCACACAGTGATGAAGGCAACTGACCCAGACGAAGTAACGTTCAAATAGCACATGATACTGGGACAGTTGATATCAGAATGTGCAACAGATAAACTGAAAGTCTGCAAATGAATGGTTTGCTTTTGTCTCTGAAAGACTTTAAGGAAAGAAACCTTAGTTTATTGTCACTGTTAAGCATTGAGAACGTGCACGTTGATCTTACATACAAAAAGACAAAACTAAAACAGATTTGAGGGGGTACACGCAGGCAGGTAACTCATCGTCAGTCTTTGCGCTAACAGCTAGTTTCATGAAGAGTGCATACACTGCAGATATAAAGTCAGCATGGATACAGGTGTGTTGCTGTTATCTTCATAAAAAATGTGTTTATAAGAATTGGGAGCCTTCCAGTAACTGATTCTTTTAAGATGCAAAACCCACAGTGTCTGGTACATTAAAAAAAATCCACAAATGGGAAGGAGTCTCTAAGAGCTGCAAAACATGACAGCAGCTAGCCTCACATAGAAAGAGAAGAATAGATAGATTTGAATAATGCCCTGGTATTTAGAGAGAAAAAGTAGAGCTCTACAGCTGTGTAAGAACCCCAAGACATTATTTAAAAAACAAAACCAAACTTTGATTTGCCAAGAGGAAGTAGAAGTGAAACACTACTGGGCTTTTCAGCAGGTTAGGTGGCTTCTCCAGGTTTTTGGCAGGTCTCTTTAAGGGAAAAGACCACTTTCACATTGCCCATTATTTCTTCCCAGCTGCCTTTCATAATGTTATGTGCTTGAAATGCAAATCACCTGGGATGGCAGCCTTGGACTGGTGCGATGTGGGCCTTATTTGTACAGAGCAGCGCTGCTCTTGAACATCAGTAAAGATGGAAGAATTCAATGGAGAATTAATAACCTCAGACTGAATTAGACCAAATTTCAATTTTAGCATTTTATTTTGGAAATCCATTAACCTCAAAGATGTTAATGTACTGGAATCTAAAGATAAGAACAGAGTTCAAAGCTGTTAGAAATACTGAACTATGTCAGCAGGTTCTGTTAGTGTTGTAATAAAATACGAATTTGCCTAAAACATTTCCAGACGGTCACCCTTGTGACAAGGAAGCCAAAGAATGAAATTCAATGATTTAAAGCATATTTCTGCTGGTTCCATCGTTAACCTTTTTTTTTTTTTTTTAACCCATCAGTAGCACTCATACATATCCTACAAACATAACTAGGAGCAGCAGAAATAGAGTATTACAGAACATATTATTTGTCATTTTTGTACATCAAGAATTAAGCCAACTATAGAGAAAATTAGTGCAAAATCAGGATAAAAAAATTAACTTAAGCATATAAATGAGCAAGATTTAATAATTCCATTTAGAAGCAGAAACTGATCATGTGTTGTCTTCTAATATTGGATAAACACTGGATAAACATATGCTAATATTGATCATAAGAAGTGCCCTGTCTCTTGTCTGCTGAAAGGACATTTCCACTGCAATAGTTGGGGAAGATTTCTGAAATGCCTTGAGAGATTGGTCAAAATACGTTATGCCTCTACTAATGCAATCTGCAGAGTTACTGACTCAGGTATTCGTATTAGTGGTAGATTGTTTCTGTTGTATTGTTTTCATTAAGAAGCTTGAAAGAGAGAAAGAAGTAATTTAAAAGTAAAACTTCCATGAGGTATGGTGATTACACAGTAATGCTAATGTCTTTACGAGTCTTTATTGTAACTTTTCATTACCTTATTGAGGACTCAATATTGAAACCAGGTTTCTTTTTAAAAAAAAGATAATTCTATTTTTACGGAGCTGTGCAATCTGGAAAAGTACTATTGATAGTTGTGAACAAAAGGTTTACACTATGGTAATATCATATCAGGTTATTGGTTTGCTGCATCTGGTTAATGCAATAGTACATCCTTATGAACCCACAGGCTCCTGAGAGCTCTATTACTGCATTGTAATTGTAGATTTCAGAGGTAACATGAGAAATTATTTTTACTCCCTTTATTCACTTCCTCCCCATTCATAAAGGCTAGAACTTTAAATTGTCATTAAACTTAAAACAAACAAAAAAAAATCTGATTTGATTATGTGTGTTTAGGACCTGGGGTTTTATGACTCGGTCTATATACTCTTTCTCTACTTCTGACCACGGAATAAAGTGTGTGCTGAAGTACAGAAATTTAATCTCTGTCATGTCACATGCTAACCTTAGCTGGCTAGCTGATATGCACAGAGCCAGAATCTGCCTATAATAGCACCCAGGAGTTAGTGAATTAATCTAACCTGATGAAGTGTGTCTCCTCAGTGCATAAATCAGCTGGAATAATGTCATTGATATGGAAGGAGGATGTGGAGAAAAAGAAGTTTGAAATGAGCCACAGCTGAGAGAAACCTGCTAATGGATAGGTCTTAATATTAAGTAACTGGGAGCAGTCAGTGGGAGTCAATTGGGGCTGTTTGATTTCCTCAAGGTTCTGTGCTATGTACTTTTTATTTAAAAAAATAGTTAAGTAATATATACTGCAGTATAAGTGAACCATGGCTGTTTTCATCCACGAGTTCCTTGTGTGTAATATGAATGTTTATATTTGCAATACCTTTTTAACACTTCAGTATTTCGAATCACACCCATCCTGACTCCAGTTGCCACTTAGGTGTATTTTGACATTATCATAGACGAACCAGAAGAGTGCAAACTATCAATAGGAAAATAACAGTTAAACACTTTGGCAGTTAAACAAATTATGTGCAATTTATATAGCAAATTATTCTAGTAATTTACACAAATCTGGCTAATTCAGAACTCTAATACTCTTCCTATAGAAAGGTTAGAAAATTCCATACACCTGTGTTACTGCAAGGGGAGTGTGCATAAAAAAGGAGGGATTGCAGAAACCACCAGTCAGTTCTATATCATGTTTTGGTACTTTAAATAGTTTATGCATTCCAGCAAATTTACTGTACTACCAAAGCTGGATAATTTGGATACTTTTCTAGTTCAGGCCATCATTAGATGTTTATTAGTATAAAGTCATTATTGCTAACTATTACTTTAAGAATGAATGACCACACAGGAGACAAAGTAATTTAATAAATGTAAAATTTTAGACTATTTTATTCCCCACAGACAAAAATTGGTCTTTTCTCTGTGGCTCACAACAGGTTTAATGGATGCAGAGAGAAGACAGTGTGCAATAAAGTGTGAAGCAAAACATTAAATGCAAATAAATAGAAGAATTTCTCCTCAGTTATTATAGTTTCAAGCTTTTAAATGGCATGGCATGGCATCCTAAATTTATATTATCATAACAGTTAAGCGTGCAAGGTTCTCCAAAGCTCACCCAAAGACTAAGTGGTGTTAGAAACATGTATTCTCATAGCAACTGTTTGTGCAGCAGAAGCAATATGTTAAAAAAGAAAAATTCATAAAATTTAGATAGAAGTTATTTCCTTTTATGTAGTGAGTGACAAAGCAGAATTAAGAACTTTGGTCCTGGGTTTTCTCTCAGCTTCAATGGGTGAAAGCTTCTCCTTATGGTGTGAGGATCTGCAAGCGCTAAACAGCTGAAAATAAGAGCTTATTGGGAGCTATTAATTGAAAACTAAGGTTAAGGTTTTAAAAAAAAAAAAAAGTGAATTTATAAAGATGAAACAGTTTGCCAGGGCACTCAGGAAGAGGAAGAGAAAAGTGTGGTGGGTCGACCTCGGGCCGCTGACA
>JANHGO010000044.1:5119786-5158563 GCA_024606505.1 Aquila spilogaster | reverse complement strand
ATGGAAAAACAGTTATAGGAGTGCATGAGCTTCTCTTTTTTATTCTCAGCACAAGTCCTTGTGTATAAAAAATAACAATAATCATAGCTCAACTGGAGTGTCATAAATTTTCTGGCAAAACAGTTGGGAAGGATACACACTCCAGATTTTAATGAAAAATGATATACCAACAGCAATTTCTCTTCTATAATGAAGGAACTTCAATTTCCATTGATCTCAGCTGTAGATGTATCACATAAGAATCTTGTAAGTAACAAGATTTAAAGCATTAAGCTTAAGTTGACATCTTCTCTCTTAAATTTAGCTGTAACTTGTCACCCTTTTTATATACTTCACAAAGCACTAGGCAGCTTTGCATGAGACTATTCCCAGTAGGAGATCATAGAAAACCCCATCTTCCAAAACACTCTATCTTACTCAAATGACAAAAACAAACAAACAAAAATATATAGTGCTTAAAAATAATTTTAGCTGTACTTTCTTCTTAAAAATTCTTCGGTTGCTTCTAGTTCAGTGGTTAAATTCACCCAAATTATAGTAATTCTTTCTCAGTTCCTCATCACATAGAGTGATTCTGTTCTGCTTGTTAGCTTTCTTTTGAGCCCTAGTTTCTGTGAAATACAGTAAAATCTGTAATGAGATACATACTCTGAGGTGCTATGTGATGGCCAAGGAAAAAAAAAGCAACAGCGCACAGAAGAGTAAAAGATTCTGGTCTGACTAGTAACTATTATAAAGATTGCTTCTTACTTGCTCATATTCCATTTGTAACAGATAATTGAAAGGGGCACTACTGAAACCTTCCTTCTTAATCAAGAGTTAGAAGGCAAGAAGTGCTGTCAGTTCTATATAAAGAAAAACAATGATTCCAAGTAAATCCCTTACCACCCCTAGCAACGTGGAGAAATACTGAGCATGCTGGAAAAGAGTCAAGCAGTACCATATAGTAAAGAAACATGGATAAGATGGAAAATGAGCTTTGAATGTGATTAAGGCAAATCACAAAAACTCTAGATGTATATACTACATAATACAAATACAAGCTTAATAACCCAGAGACTCCTGAGAAATGTATGACTTTTTTGTAGTTGTAAATGTCAGAGATAACATAAGAAAACATTTCTCCTCTCCTTATCCCTTCCTATTGATAAGTGCTAGAACTTTTAAACTCTCATTAAACTTCAACCAAAAATATTCTGGTTTTGTTATGCAGGTGTAAAACCTGTGATTTTATGACTAGGCCTATATACTCTTTCATTACATATGACCCTTGAATGAAATGTATGTTTAAGTACAAAAAAAAATTAGTCTTTGTCATGTCAAATGCTAACCTTAGCTGTCCAACTATCTCCATAAACATAGAGCTAGAAACTGCCTATAATAGCACACAGGAGTTAGTGAATTAATCTAACCTGATGAAGTGTGTCACTTCAGTGCATAAATCAGCAGGAATTATGTCACTGATAGGAAAGGAGTATGTGGAGAAAAAGAAGTTTGAAACGAGACACAGCTGAGAGAAACCTGCTAATGGATGGGCCTTAAGTAACTGTGAGCAGCTGGTGGGAGTCAATTTTGGCTGATTTCCTGAAGATTCTGGGGTATGTATTTTTTTTATTTAAAAAAATAGTTAAGTAATATATACAGCAGAATAAGAGAACCATGACTTTTCATCCTTGTGTCACTTGTATGTAATGTATAGATTTCTAGTTGTAGTACCTTTTTCAAACATTGTGGTATTTTGAGTTACAACTATCATGACATCAATTGCTACTTAATGTCTTTTGACATTATTATAGAAAAATTATATAATGCAAACCATCAATAAGGAAATGAATGTTTAATATTTTAGCAATTAAAAAAATTATGTGCAATTTACATTAGCAACTCAAGTAATTTACATATATTTGACTAATTCAGAACTCTAATACTCTCTGTTCCCTATAGAAAGATTAAAAAATTCCGTACACTTTTATTTTAAACTCAGCGCACTTCACAAGAAAGGATGTATGGCAGAAACTGCCAGTCAGCTCTGAAGCTTTAAATAGTTAATACCTTCCAGCAAATTTACTATACTACCAAAGCTGATTAGGATACTTTTTGCCATAATTATATGTTTATTAGTGAAAAGTCATTATTGCTAACTATTATTTTAAGAATAAATGACCGCACAAAATATGAAGTAATTTAATAACTTTAAAATGTTAGGCTATTCTCCACAGACAAAATGCGATACTTTCTCTGTGGCTCACAGCAGGTTTAATGCGTAGCAAGAGAGTGCGGTAAAGCGTGAACCAAAACATTAACTGCAAACAAAGAGAAATTTCTTCTCAGGCGCTATCATTTCAAGCTTTTAAGTGGCAGAGGATCCTAGATTCCTAATGCATATAATACTGTCTCTTGTATCTTCCATAGAAACAAATCACGGGCATTGCGTTTGGAACCACCTACGTGTTCAATGAGTTACCAGGCAGAACTGAGGCCTTTGAACCTGATTTTTCTCTCAGCTCCAACAGGTAAAAGATTGTCCTTACAGTGTTAGGGTCTGCTCTGAAGAGCTGAAAACAAGGCTCATGGGGAGCTGCTGGCTGAAATACAACGCTGTGGCTTTAAGAGAAGAAGTGAATGTATAAAGATGGAACAGTTTGTGAGGAGGTGGAAAAGAAAGGTGTGCTGTGTTGACCTTGGCCGGCTGACCACATTGCTCTCTGTCCCCCTCCTCATGAAGTCATTGGGAGAAAACAAAAATTAAAGCTGACAGTCCAAGGTGAATGTGGGGAGATCACTTACCCAATTAATAGGAGGGAGAGGAGGTTCTTTTGATATATGTGTACCCGACGGCTCTTTTTGGAGTGACAGCTCCCGGCTTTTGGATCTCAGCAGGAACTCCTATGTTCCCATATCCAGGTCTTGCCAGCACCTAAGAGGGAGCAGGGAGACGCCAAACTGTATCTTGCCTTCACAGGATACAATGGTATCATCCCCCAACTTCCCATACCAGTTATTTGGTCACAGGCCAGATCTTCCGCCAGTAAGCACTCCTAACCACTCCTGAGCACTCCCTTTCAAAGGCAAACAGCTCCAAAGAAATGCTTTCAAATGTAAAACTGTCCACAAAGTGAGGCCAGCCGCGTGACGCCCACCACTGCCTCCAAGATAAGCCAGAGTCTAATCGCAAGGAATGCCGCTCAGAGCAAATGTTGAGACATGAGAAAACAGTTATTGTCCTCCACACCCATCCCCATCGTGGGCAGAACAGACTGCACAGGCTGTCAGGCTGCCTCTGCTCTTAGCACTCAGTGCTCTCGTCCTCCTCTCTCCATTTTTCTCTGGCCCCAGTGTTACAGAGTTGTTTCTGCTTTTCCTTCGCCGCGCTCTCCCGCGTTCAGCCTTTTCTGGAACATTCGCGCAGCAGCAGCAGCTCTGCTGGCGGCGCGGCTGTGGGAGCGGCTGTAGTCGGCCGCGCCTTTCTCGTCACAGAACTCGTCGTGCCGCTGCTGCTGCCAGCACATGGCTGCTCGCAGCAAAAGGTTTGTGGAGAAAATGAAATCAAGTTTTAAAAACTTCTACTGCAGTTTTCCCTAGACTGACATCTGTTATTACGCTGAAAAGACTCTGAGAACTTAAGTCTGGAAAAGAGGCGTAAAATGTAAAACAAGTTGAAAATTACTGAAACAGTTCCTCTTACTTAATAAAATCATTGAGACTTTTCATCGCAGTGTAGGGCAACGTGCTCTCAAAATCTGAAATATTCAAGTCACTGCAGTGTTTCCTGTAAAGCTTTAGCGAAAACTGTCTCTAAGAGGCAAAAATTCTCACGCGGCAGAAGATAAAGAAATGGCCGCAAATGCCACCACAGTATTTGTTTGAAATGCATGATGAAGAGGCAAGCGCTCAGTGCCGTGCATCCACTGGCATTCTTTTTTCCCTCCATCTCTGCTTCCTTTGTAGTAGAGTTACAGATTCCCCTGCTTGTAAGAAGTAAAAGAAGTTGCAGGTTATCACACACCATGCATTATCATCACTTCTTGTCTAATCACCTTAGACAATTAATTTCAAACTCTTTCAAGTATTATCAGGATGGTAGAAAATCAGGACCATCTCAGGAAGCTGTTGCTTAAATACTGCAGAACTTTACTCTCTTTTTTCTTTCCAGTAGGTTTGCAGCAAAATCAGCCAAATTATATTAGTTATGCTTTAAATTCCAATTTCCACAGTTCTTTCGTTCTGTATCTCCCTCCTTTTTTCATCTCAACACCTCACTTCCTTAGATTTTTAGTGTAACGAATTTCAAACTCCAGTGAATAAAGTGACATAGAAAAAGGGGAAGCTATCATGAGCTTCTGAATTTGTGTTTCCCAGGTTCAGAAAGTTTTCTGGGGTTTGATGATACTCCAGCTGCTTCTATAGCTATTAGCTGCTATTGCTGCTCAATACAGTCTTTCTTATTTTGTCCATCAATAGTTATTAACCCTAGAAAACAAGAGTGGTAAAAATGAGAAAATAAAAAAAAAAAAAACCTGTTAATATGTACAGGTTCTACATTCTTAAAATGGTTTGTAAACGCTAATGCCACTGCATCTGAAAGCTTCTAGTAAATGCACAAATAGGTTCTATCGTATTGTTACATTAATATTTCTTCAAAATTACAACAGAATTACTTTATCTACTTTCAGAAGCATTCTGCTGCACTCCAGTCTCCCCATAAATATTTGGGAAATGGTTCTTTAGTTTTCTCTGAGAAAATAAATTTCAAAGTTACATCTGCAGGTAACTGAAGCTCTTAGGTAGTACATTTACACAAGATATCTGAATGATGGTTTCAGAAGTGAAATGCACAATCTCACCAGTATTGTTATTCCAGGGAAAGCTCAGTACCACACTGCAGAAACCACAATCTGCTGTCTTCACATCAAAATCATTTGGGTGCTGAACCAAGAGGATGACACATCCCATCTTGTGATTCGATATGTCCACTACCAGGTCAGTGCTGCGGTGAAAGTCTATGTAATCTATTTCTTGGTCTATGTCATGTGGTATCTTCTATTCATGTGTTTTCAGCTGTATAACCTTTTGGAAAAGCCATCTTCTTGGTTGTGGTTTTGTGTGTGTGTGTTTTCCACACCTAAAAAAATAGGTAGTAATACAGTCAAAATCTGCCTCTAGCTGTTAGATTTCCACAGGATATAGTGTTTCTCCACATTTTACTGGCATTTCTGAAAGTTTAACCTTTATGATACAAGTCATGCTGTCCCACAGTACAGAGAGTAGCTTTTTGGGTATCAGCATGAGTGCTTCTTGAACTATTCTATAAGAACTCGGCAAGAATTGCCAGTGTATTTGTCATTTTCATGGATTACTTTTTCCCAGGTATTGTATTTGAAAGACAGAAGTTACAATTTTTCTTAGTATATTAACATATTTTAACCTTAAACCGAAAAGACCTGCACTCCAAAAAAAAGCAGCCCCACAGTTTCACTGTAAGTTTTTTTTTACAATGATTTATAAAAGAGCTTGTGGTCAGGGTAGTCAAACAGTACGGTTTTCTCCCCTCTAAGTTATGTATATGCTATTGAAATTTCCAAACAGCAAACATTAGCCTAGGTGTTTCTTACAATTACACCATTGTAAATATTGCATCACTCAGTTTAACCCCGATCTTCTATCGATCACAGTGTAGGGTTACCTGTATTTTGCAGCATGTGACAGTAAGTGTTAATGACAAAACTACAAAACTGTGAGAGATCTGTAACAAAGGTTTAGTGGCAGTACTTAACAGAGGGTTAAAGTTTCATGATGAATTGAAGTATCAGAACTCTCATTATTCTTGTAAAGAATCTGTCATGGAGGTTCATGTACATTAAGGCTGTAATGTCTTTTGCATATAATGAGTTTCATTTGATAACAGTTGCTTAAACCAAACATTATTTGTGAGAAACCAAACAATATTTATAAGGTGTGAAAGAAAACGTTTTCTTTTTCTCTGGGGAGAACTTGAATCAACAGTTTTGGAAATAGTTTTACATACCATATTTTACTGTCCCCATTATTTCCCAAGATCTGTGTATTTACTCCTATATTAAAGCAGCTTAAAATAAATCTACGATCTTTGGACCAGAAGAACCTCATAAGAATGATCTTGCTTTGCTTCATTACAACACCTGTTTGCAATGAGATGGGATCTTACCTATTTCTGTAATAAAGTGCCATGCTAGAGCTGTGCTCTTAATTATTCTGCTAAATAATGGGACACATTTAAAGCCTTTCCACTCCATCTCCCATTTCTCATTAGTGTCATTTATGAGTTATTTGTCTGCCAGTTTTTGCTTTTCCACACACAAAAAAAATTGTGTTAAATGCATGTTTTGATACAAAATGAATGAGTAATTAATAGTCCCTCTTGTTTCAGAATTTACTTTTTAATAGCAGAAAAAATGCCAAGTGTTTTATTGAAAACCAATACGGTCATAAGCAATGTAGGTATCAATGTTTCAATGTATTTTATTGTTTGGGGAAAAAAGAAGTCTTAGTAAAGTAATTTTAATAATTAAGCAATAGCAATTAGATAATGCTTTTCTAAATCTTTTTCACTTGGCATGTTGAACAAATGAGATATTTTTCAGCTATGGTAGCTTTACATGTACACTGTCTATCAGATATAGGATGTGTTGAGTTGAATATCGCAGCTTGTAAAAAGTCTGAATTTGTAAGCTTGTAGTAGCCAGTAAGTAATGAAAAAAAACTATTAAAAATTTTGCTGATAAGCGTTTTTTGTATTGCAAAAAATTACTTAAACACTTCCAAGAACTTTTTAGATGTTATGGAGTTAAATACTTATAAGGAGTTATTGGTTGGAAGTGTCGATAACATTGTTAATAATGTTAATAACATTATTTTAAATTGACAGTAGCGCACATCACTGATCATTAATCATTACTGGATATTAAAATACATCTACCTATCAATTAGCACACTTGAACTGCCTGATATTAAATGACTAGAGGAAATTGTTAAATGGAATTATATTAAAAAAAAAATCTAATTTCCTTTAATATATGCCTTCCATATTACATTTTGCTTGAGAATAAAAACTAACTTCTGTGGATTGTCTAAACAAGTGTTTTAATTGCCTGATAGAGCAGGCAGAAAGAGAATTTGGAGTATGTTTCATCTCAGAAAGCATAGAGTGAATTATCGGCAATTCCAAGTTAATGTTAATAGATACAAGCCAATGCAAGGAGAGCAGAAAAAGCACAAGTGCACAATTCTGACTTAGCGCAAATGAAAATCTGAAGCTAATCAGTGGCACTGTTACACTAGCGCAATGGTTGTTGGGGATGTACAGTACAGAACACAGATGGCTTGTATGGGCCAGTGCACTGCCAGCCTTTGTCCCATGTCAGAAACTATTCTGTCATAGTCCAGACAACCAGCAGTCTGTGTAACCTGTATTGCACTTGGCACATTTAGTGGGCAGTGCTGGACTTGCTGTGGGAAATGCAACTAAGCTGTGGCCTTGTTGGAGACACAAAATCAAACGTCCCTGAAAGAGAGGCTGATGAGTCATGTTTAAGTAGGTGACAGGCTTTAGGCTGCTGACTTCCTTTCTGTGGTTCAAACAAGATAATACTATTTTCACCAACAGCACTGCTAAAAAAAATACAATTTTCTGTACGTAAAGGGCTCTGTTATTTAATATCATTTCTATCATTTTATTCTGTATAAAATATGGTTTCACATTATGCAGAAGCCAGAACTTTTGTATGAATCCTTTTAATAAAAAACAAAAAAACAGAAAAACCACCAATGAACAGGAAGAAAGATGGAAAAGCAAGAGAGGGAGCAGCAGAGAAGTGAGGTCAGAGAGGAGTAAGGAAGAGCAATAAATGATGGAATTGCCAGAAGGTGATTGGCCTTTAAGAATTAATGGCTTTTGCTTCATCTTTGGTCATTCAGCCTTTCTCCAAATGTGAGAAAAAATAACCCTTGTGACATGCTAAATCAGTGCAGGTGAGAGGAAAATGGAAACTTTTTTTCTTTTAAGCCAAAGAGAAGATTTTAATTTTGCAGACAGAAGACAGAACTGTGCAGTGTCAAAAAGGGTATAGTCAAAAAATGCAGAGTTGGAAGGCTCAATCACTGGATGAAATTTGCCAGGTATAAACAGACCTCAGAAGCAGAGCTGTGTGATTATCTCATCATTCTCCTTTGCCTCTTTTTTCTAACAAAAAAGGACATGACGTAGGCCTTAAAGAACACCCGGTTAGCCCAAAATCAATAGATAACAAGGCTGGACCTTTACAGACCATGAAACTGATTAATAGCCTCTAAGAGACTTAGTGCACAAGGTTCCCTGGGGAGAAATAACTGATTTTAAATCAATTTCTGACAGGTCCTTACTTTATACAAGGTTATTCAGAAGGGGTCAAAGACAGATTAGCTCCACAGTCATCTGTACAGGGATGTGTGTGGGGATGAGAAGGACATGCAAAAAAATTCCTTTGTTTTTCTGGAAAATACAAGTAATTGTTTGATCCTTGGAGCTGGGTTAGAATGAATTCCATGTAATTTCATTTCTATGGATTAGAGACTCTTTCAGGTGTCTTGGTATGATTCCAGCAGCACAGAATTTTTGCACCCAAAGTTTTGGTTTGAATCCATACTGATAAATCAATATGCAACTGTGAAGGTTAGCAGAAATTGTTAATCTTACTGTTGAACTGATAGCATGCTTTACTGTGACCTGTACCAAATAGCACTCTCCAAACGAATTTCTGTATATATTTTGGGGGATTTGCACAGGCCAGAGGCCATTCCCAAAATGACCAATGACAGTGACTAGTGGCATTTGGTCATGCAGCTAGGAGAGGTAGGGGGAAAGACTTTGATGAACTGTCCATGCCGTTTGGCCTCAGGGCTACCCAACACTTCCTGGAACTGGATAACTTACTGGAATAGACGTTGCAGAGGGGACCTTCTCCTGATTACACTGAAAGCTCGTTAATTATCATCAGCATAATTAATGTTGAAAAACAAAGAACACAACAAAGATGTTCTTAAATGGAGAAGGTGATTTAACATCTGTCTGGTTCAAAGAAATGCCTGTAAATTTTGCAAGTGTGAGTAGAGAAACTAATATAGATAAAGCAGTAAGATCCTTATTTTGGTCTTCTGAGTTAGTGCTGGGAAAATACAATAACGTAACCTTGTGTAAAACTGACAAATATTAGATTAGCATCAGACTATGAATTCTTATGATTATCACTTGTCTGCTTAGTGAATATAAGATAACTGCAACTAATTAGGAATATAAAAGAAAAGAAAGGTAAGTGTGTACAAACATTACAAGCAGAGATTAAAAGTCTATTTATATACTGTTATGTTTAGGGTAGAATTTCTATAGAAAAGCACTGATAAAGCTATCTGTTGTAACCAGCAGATCTGATCTGCAGTTATCTTATTATATCTTATTATATATCTAAAAAGATACAGTAAATAAATCAGAAAACAAAGTGCCATAGCCCTGAAGATGGAAACTGATAGTGCAATACACTACAAAAACATTTTTATGTCGGAATTTACCCCACAGCTTTGTGCTTTCAGGTTGTCAATTTAGTAGAGCACTAAGATTTGAAAGAGAATGTTATATGAAATTTCTTAAGAAATTGATTTAGATGCTCTAGTATCTCCACTTATCTGACAGCAAGTATTCTTAATGAAACTGATTGTTTATGTTGATACAAATTTATTTCATTAAGCAGTGAGGTTTTGAGTTCTTTTTTCTGTGATGTTGATGACAGACATAAACTCACAAACACAATTAAGATATCACCTTAAAACACTATAGAAACATACAGAAATGTTGGAAACACTTTAGGATTAGTTTTTCACTAATGAAAATAAGAAGTAGGAATCTGAAATAACTCCTGAATACATTAAATAATCCCTGCAATATTTATCTGTGTATTAATAATACAGGTCTAATACTGGTGTATGAAGATTTAACACCATTGATGCTAGTGGAAAAAATCATATTAGAGTTAGAATAAGATAAATAAAAATGGAGCCTGAACTTACTGATTACTCAGCACACAATAGCTGTAAATAAATCTGGACCCATGGAAACATCAAGTAGATGAAAGCATACAGTGCATAAAAGTTACACTGGAAAAATGATCTAACGATTTAGGTTCAGAGTTTAAGCTCCACTTTAGTATTGGATCTGTGATTTCTTCTGGAAAATAACAAAGAAGAATCAATAGCTGATTCGCATTGACTTAATAACTAGGCCAAGAAGGAGCCATGACACTCTGCTCTGAAGAATAGGAGTAATGCTGTAGAACCTGATATCGCTGATTGAGTAGGAAAAAAATACACATATACTGGGTTTAGGAAAAGAGCTAGGTGAAATAAGTGATCAATTAAGTGTGTTGATACTATTAACTATATTATGACTGCAAAGAAATTCATAAATGAGCAAATTAAATATTAAAATCAAAGGCTTGGAAGTGTTATTTTTTTCCTCCCTATCAACATTTCTGCAGTGTATTCTCTTTAAATATTCCACCTCAATCTCCCAATCTGGAAAGTCATTGTGAAGATGCATTAAATTTAAAACAAAAGTAATACAATGAACTGTTAAGTCTGGGGTATATAAGCTACAAGTTGCTACAATGTGGAGCATCAAGTTATTTTCACTACTGCTCCAAGGGCTGGAATGACAGCAGAGGACTGAAGTGAGTAAGTTTTTGTCAGTGCTTGCTTTTAGGTAGGAAGAATCAGGTAGAAAAAACTGATGCTTGGCATTATGCAGTATAGATCTACCAGCTATCACAGTTCATACTAAAAATCTACGATTTCCATGGTTGGAACATCCACGTATGTATCAATGTTACCATTTTCCATGTTATTTTTTAATACTCTACTATGCTTATCTACTCAACTGTATATTCAACCTGTCCTCCAGGAATGAGGTTTTGGTTGCACTGCTGGTGAGTTCAGTAAATGAAGACTTTGTCTTACTCTTCTCATTTGTGTAAGTAGTCCATAGATTACCCTGGAATCATTTATCTGAGTAGCTTATCAGGAGTCAGCTACGTATTTGCTGCTTGTCCTGTATTATTTGAATTCCAGCCAAGTATAAGTGGCCAGCTGTAACACATTTTGAAAATGAGGCACTTAATGAACATGTTTAGTGTTGATATAGTTATTTATGTGTTATCTCTCACTGTTTTATTGCAGATGATAGGAAAATAATACTGTATATTTTTGAAAAAGAGTCACTGGGATATGATTTTATGTTTTGAGGAAACAATATTAAATTCAGCAAGTGGGAGTTATTGTTTTAGAAAAATGAACTCTTAAAAAATACAGAAAAACAGAAGAGGAAAAAGCTGGCAATTAATAAAGCTTCAAAGAGCCGTTGAGTACAATTTGGTGTCAGATATACAGAATTATACACAACAAAATACCAACAAATAAAAACACAAAGCAATGAAAGGAGAACTTTGCAATTCTAATTGTTCATTTATTTCATTTTATACAAGATAGAGAAAAAAACACCCAATATATATCAACACACCCAAGATACTGCAAAATAAAACTTCTGAATATTTGAATGCAAAAGAAGGAATATTAAACATTTTTAATTTCAAAGCGGCATATTATATGTAAACAAAAACATATGAATGCAACTATAAAACAGGATAATATTGTTTTTCATGAAAATATCTCAGATTTTTACAGTGAAGACTTATCTCACTGCAAAACCAGGCTGAAAGCCTAGGAAACAAATAATGAAACACTGTTTTACTCAGGTGAGCAGCCCTATTCAAATGTAATATGTCCATATAGATGTATGTCCAACACAGATGTAATATGTCCAAAAAATCTTATAAAAGCCATAAAAATATAAACTATACTGAAACATGTAAGCAACTACTTGTTGGCTTTTCATTATTGTACAAGCAAATAATTTCCACTTCTAATGTACTTTATGTATAAAGTTGCCCCTAAAGCACCTTCTTAAATATAAAACATATCTACTTTTAGGGTTATTTTACTGGGTGTTTTACTTAATGGTTGAGACTGGAGATGAAAACAGTCCTTATGTGCTGAAAGTCAGGCTGTATTACCTTCAATTTCAGAAGTCCCTTGCTAAAGCTCTAAAGCAAGTTAGACCTATTCCCAGCTCAGAGGGTGTGCAGTAACATCCATCATTTACCTGCAGTGAGCTCTAGAGTTGTAACCTGAAGAATTCCTTTCATTATTTATGATGGGCATAGCTCATCTTATGTATTGTTTTGAACCTTTATAATGCTAAATGAAGAAGAAAAGGATGTTGGAAAATAGAAAGGGTAAAAAGTAGGCTAGGTGGGCTGTGTCGCTAGTATGGTAAAACTGAAAATAGGCTTTGCTTTGGAAACATAGATCAGAGAGTGTCAAGAGTCATTAGAGGAAGAGATGGAGAGAGAACCTTCTGGTTTCTGGAAGACTAATTTCAGTGTGACTCAGGGTGATAATATTTGCTGACATCGTGTGGTTGCTTTCCTCTTGCAGTTGTTTCAATTGAGATGTTATAGTGATGTTCTAAATTAAATGCTATTTTTTTGTGAGGCAAGATGAAATTTAATCAATACAGATTAATTTAGAGCAGCTGTTATTCACTAAGTAGGAACAGTTTCATCACTGAAGAATTTTAAATCCAGCTTTTATAACATAACCTGCAGTACATTTGAATATATTCCCTTGGTCTCTGCAGTGCTGTAATTCTTCTAAACTCAGTGAAATTTATCTTTTACAAGACAATATGCTGTAGATCTTCACTTGTTTATTTCTCAGAAGCTTCTTTTTTGTTGAAACGTAGGTCATGTAAAGCTATTAAACCTTCCCATGCAGGTAAGAAGGAAGAAATGTGGTGAATGCTGCACTCTGCTCTCAGAATGAATCAGGAGAGGTGCTTTTGCCATTATGATTCACTGGAAAGATTGTGTTCGGTAGCCTTCACCTACACTTCTCCAGTTGCAGTTTGCATGTAATGTATGAACACTGTATTCAGTCAAGGTCATGTGAAGGTTCTCCCCTGCCCCATAGGCTTCATAGAGAAAAGAAATTTGAAATAATAGACATAGTCCAAAGTGTCAAAAGCCAGTAAATTTTAATGATTGTTTTTTGTATAGTTGGGAGCCTACAAATATGAAAGATGCCTTCAGTGGTATGCAAGCTATAGCAATAGGCATGTAAGTATGCATTTGGACATCTAGTTTCCATTCAAAACTTGTTCTGTAGAAGTTGCAAAGTTATTCTGTGGAATTGTGTATAAGTGCATAGCTCCCCTTTATTTCAGTGGTGCCTGTGTATTTTCCAAAATCCACTAAGCTTTGAATAATAAAACCGGTATTTCATATGCTCTTTGTTGTAGTAAAAAAAAAATCTGTATGAGAATTGAGTTAAACTTCAATTTAGTTTTATGTGTGATGGTACTGAACTGTCTCTGTAGCTCATAGCAGGAGTTAAGTAGTCCAAATGCTGTACATTACACCAGTGGTGGTGGCTTACCTTGCCAGTGGAATGCAAGAACAATTAGGGAGATAAGTCTGTGCTGATGTGTCCTTCTGTCACTCTCCTTATTTCATTTCCAACTCACTCACATGGGATTCTGCTTTTCATGGGGCGGCATTTGTGGTACAGGCTGGCAGTTATCATGATGTGTGTGGTTTTTTTTTATGGCTATCAAGCAAAGGAACCTAGTTTCTAAGAACATGGATTATGATTAATTTTAGTGTAGGTGTAATTCAGAAGTAAATTTGTATAGAGTTATAAATCAGAAATTAATAGCTTGTCATCTGAAATTTACACATTGGAAAAATTGATGTAAGAAGCAGCATTGGGATCATATGCCCCAGTTCTCCTCTACACGTAAAATTGTTGCTGTAGATGCTACTCACAGAGCTGAGCAGGATTAGCGTATTTTGTGTGACTGGCAGAAATGGATCCACAGTGAATTGCATGTGATTGTTCCAACATAGAAAATTTAGGAATGAAATATGAAAGGAAGTGACAGTATTGCTCTCTTTGAACGCTTATTGTGCACTTTTTTTTTTCTTGCTTCCTGGCTCTTTTTATGGTTCATTATGCTCCTTTTAACTCCTTAAGTCAGTTAGAGAGAAGTACATCTTTATTTTTCTACCTGCTTATTTGCTCCAAATCTGTGGTTCTTCAGTACTAACAATTTTGATATAATTATGAAGTAACAGTACAAGAAATTAAACATTTATATTTTACTCATCTGAATGGAGATTTTTAGGATGAATAGAATCTGAATAATCTTCCAGTCTTGGAAAATGGAAAACGCAAAGTCACGTGATTCAGACAAAGATGTTTGTTTTTCTAATGGATACCACAGCTAAGAATGTATATTTTGGCTTACTTTTTAGGATCTTTTGAGTTGGCTAGTTTCTTTAGTAAAAATATTAGATACCACTTGTGATAAGGGAAGCTGCTCTTATCTCAAGCTGCAAATCTTGCTAAATGAACTCAGAAGTTAATCTCTGTCATGTGTAATGTTTTGTTTACCAAGATGATGGATCTCACTCTTGCAGCAACTTCAGTTGTAGCTGACATTTTTACCACTGAAAAATGAGTTCTCTTTTAGAAAAATTTACTGGTTAATAATTAAAATCGATATGCCAGGGTTTTGTTACACGTCTAGAATTTCAAGCACAGAGAAACATATTGTTATTGAGATACTTATGTAAAACTATCATCAAAACAGTATTCTCAATGGAGGGTATTCAGTTACGTGTTTTATACACAGAATTTTAAGATTTTTGGAAGTGAACAATTTAATAATACAGCCACTTAAGAGATAACTTACCTTAAGAAGAGTCAGAGCTACTGTTTACTTCAGATAATCCTGTAGTACCTAGGATTCTTGTGGTTGCACCAGTGAAGTGTGTGATTGCATTATATTTAATATTAGTCGATGTAGTGGATTATGGCCAGAGGTCACAAAGTCTTCATTCTGACAATTACTACAGCACTAAGTGCATTTTTTAAAAAACTAAAGGATGCATTTAAAAATGCTGCTGACCTTGCATTCATTCAAGACTTCTGCCATTTATAAATTATTCCAATCTTTATTGCTTTTATGAATGTACCTGACTCAGAAAGAGTTAGATAGCATGAAATGTTTCCTTTGTTAAATAAGTATACGCATCTTGCCTTTAATCACTGTGCTGTGTTTTTAAATTTTTTTCTGTGGGTATGTTCTAAATATTTCTTTATGTTTTTCATAAAAATCTTATACCATCACCTGAGAAACACTGTCAGGAATCTAAGCTCTTTGCAAAATGCCAATTATTGTAAAGCTCTGCACAATAACTAGATGACTGAGAATTCTGGTGGCTCAATGGAAATCCATTTGGTATCTTACCAAACACCCACACTTTCTCTGTAGTGGCAATTTGAATATCAAAAAAGCCCTTCAAAGTAGATTAAGAAACAATTCGACTTCATAGTATTAATAGGCATGAAATTGGATAATTTGGATGTAATTGCATTGCGAGATTTTCTTTCACAGTTTTATAATTCAAGAAATACCTGTTTTGATTAAAATTCAGTACTTTTTTAGTTCAAAATGTTATTCAGATCTTTATCCTTTTTTTGAATTTTAAAGAAGAAAAAATGAATTTAGTTGTTTGGGATGTTTAGGGAGAGTTTGAAGATGTAGAAAATTGGACAAAAACAATTTATTGCAGCTGTAGAAATATAAAACTACCTTTACTACAAATGCAGTTTTTCGCAGGATATTGGCTAGGAGTAGATTGGCATGAAATTCCCAAGAGAAGCAGATACAAGAAAGTAATTTTCTATATCTCCCTTATGTATTATGTGTAATGTTATGACCAGTTTAGGCTTAGCTTCACAAATGAGTTACTATGAAGTAAGAAGATCAGCAAAGATGTGCATATACAGAAGAAAGTAATTTATGCCATGAAGATTGAAAAATGTACCGACTTTTTCTTGGAGTAATATATCTGCTAAAAACTTGTTATTTAATTGCAGAGTTACAATATTAGGGGCACTCAGTCAAGAAATCTGTACGCTAGATATAACACCTGATCTCTCATTATAAACTCATACAGTAGGATTATTTTTTGATATTGTTCAAGCAGCATCTATGGAGAGATAAAAATAGTGGGAGACACTGTGACTATGGAATACAACAGTTTGTGTAATTATCCATATAGGTAGGTAAATTTAGAGGGAACATAACAGCAGCGTGAACTTTCAGTAGAGCTGAATAGAAAATATAAAGATGCTAAAAGGATAACTGAAGGTGATCAAATCCTAAGTAGTGTCTGCAAAATCAGTACCCTTTACCGCTGTAAACGCAACAAAAACTATAGAGCTGAGGGTATAATTAGAAGTTAAGGAATGACAATTTTGGAGCTTAGAAGGCATGCCTCTGTGAGTCCTAGTGGGTAAAGATGTTGGAACAAACGTTGCAGTAATTCAGGAAGCAATTAGACACCATCCTAGGGGAACATATGTATTATGAAGGCCAATCCTCTTTAGGCTGAATGGCCTTTTCTCATATTCAAGATGTTTTATGTACACTGTTGTTTGTTTTTTTTTTTCCACAGAATGTATCCCACTGCTTAGCTCTGACATATAAGAAGTAGTAAATATGAAGTAAAATTGTGGGTTTGTGTGTGTGTGTGTGATTTTTTTAGAAAGGCTTTATAATATTCTCTTTTTATTGCTTGCTATTTACTTGTCTGATGAGATAAATGATTCAAAAAATAGCAGTTTTTGATAGAATTATAGAAATAAATATAGAATGAATAAGATTGTCATTTCCTCAGGATAGCCAGTGCTGTGTTCTGTCCCTATGCTGTTTTTTGTCAGAAGGGGTCCGGAGTATTTCTCTCTTACCAGCTTTTACCCTGAGATCTGATGCTTGAAAATACCAACCCTAAAACTAAAACTTTCATTTTAGAGTAGAAAGCTCACTGCAGCTTCTGACATATACATTTATAGCAATTTGTAGATGGTTGGCAAGGCTTTTTAAAATTTAATTTAATTTTTTGGCATAATCTTCCATTTCATTTGGATATATTTTCAGAGAATTAAAATTACGTCTACCATCTGAATTCATTCTTAGAGCTATAGAAGTTTAGATTAAAAAAATATATATAAAGCAAAATATTACAATGGAAAAATAGATTAGTCTTCTAATAACCTTCCTCAATATCTACTCCTGTAATTATATTAGCTAGCGAGGCTCAATAGTTCAGCAAATTTTTTGCAGAAATCTGTTTGGAATGCTGAAGATTGATGGTTCTACCTCACCATCTTTTATTCCTGACTTTGGCATGGTACTATTCTTGCAGGAATGGTAATTGGGTTCTCCCTATCCTTCTACAGATTTAAAATTATATATTTCTTTTTAATGTTCATATTAAATGTAGCTAAAATGATCTCTAGCGTCATTCCTAAATTATTCTCAGAGTTTGTGTATATGTACATTTCATTGAACTAATTTCTGTGCTTTTAAGAGTTGTAGGATCTTTGTCACATTTGGGAGACACTAATGATCCTTATTTTAAAGAAAAAAAGAGCTGTGTTCGAAGTAACTTCATGCAAATTTTTTTAAATTTGTGTTTTTGTTATGTCACATATACCAGATTAATACTACTTTTATGCTTTTTAGTTTTGAAATTATTATGGTAATAGCAAAAATTATTACACTGAAATTTCTGGGAACTCCATGCATATACGCTCATGGGGATTACAATTACGCTAGTTTTACAACCATACAATAATACTCATGTCAGCTGCACTCAGGGTCCCTACCAACTCACATGATTCTATGATTCTATAAACTATGCATCCATACAACCCTTAGAGAGGAAGAATGCAATCGAAATACATCGTGCAGATACAAAACTGGCAAGTAAGTTTTCACTGCTCTATTTCCAGGTACTTATTCTGATTTGGACAATGAACTCTTTTTCCGATTTAAAACTAACAAAAGTATATCCTACAGTAGAAAGCTTGATATATAAGAAAATGACAATTTCCTCAGCTTGTAAGAGTCTGATTCATCATGCTTGTTTAAGGAGACTTTTAAAATCTGGGTGACTGTTCTTCTCTGCCAGAACTGAATAACCAGGATCAGAATCCCTCTGTGTTTATACAACCCTCAGCACATGATAGTCTGTCCTAGGGAGAAACAGAGAGTAAATGTTTGGATCTGCTTTTGTCTTTTAAACTGTAGTATTTCCAGGTGGATTCTCTTAGTGTTTTGTTTTCAGTCTTTTTATGGATTAAGAAGATTTAGAAATTTTTGCTAATTGGGATCAAGAGGAATAAAGAAGAAAGATAAATAATAGGAAAAAAAATGGATCTATGGATTGAAGTTGTTTTATACTTAACATTTCAGAAAATCCATAAAAATAACTAATTCTGAGTGCTTATGAAAAGCACATTTTGAAACTGAGGATTTTGCATCTGTGTCATACACTAAGGTTATTGGTTATTTTTTATTAAAGAATGCTTGATTATGCTTCTTGGCTACATATTCATGCTCAGTAATCTTTGGCACTGATTCTACTAAGTTCATAAAAGTGCTATTTATGTTTTACTGTTTACATAAGAAATACAATCTTGGACCATTATATGTATATATTAGCTCCTCTTGAGAATCATGCTGCTCCTATGAGATACAGTGAGCCTTGTCATTGCTTAACTAGGAAGTAAAGCTCTGTGTATCAGTATGAAGTGTCTAATAAAATTAGGAACATCTGTTCTTGCAGCTTGTTGCTCCTCCCTTGAGGGGAAAAAGGGAGCAGGATGAATGAAAGAACAAAGAAAATGCATAGCAGAACAGATTTTGGAGGGAACAGCGAGCTCTCTGAAGCCTCCTGCTTTCATTTGACTTGTCCTCCAGCCAGAACTCTTCCCTGCAAGAGAAGAGCAGAAAGAAAAGATTATAAATGGTCCCACAGCACAAGCAATCCTTAAAAGGCCTTTTGCTGATGTGCTCATTTGTCCATGGAAGTTTGCTCTGGCATGCTGTGAAGGAAATTTCATTGCTCAGTCACTGAATGTTATTTTACTTTCTACAGCTGCCCGTTGAGTTTACAGGCATAATTTATTCTTTATTTGCCGCTGTTTTTGAGACGTACAAATTGGACCTCATGTCATAGAGCTGCTCCCGTGACTACTACATGATCCACACCTACTGTATGTGACAAGCTACTTAGCTCTCCTGAGTGGAGATAAGCTATTGGTAAGAGTAACCTATTTTGTATAAGCAAGTCATGTGAAAGAACCCTGTGTAGGAGTTGTTCCTTGACTAGGCCCTGGTAATACTTGGGGCATAGGAGTTAGGACATATCTGGAGGCCACGAACAGCAGCACCCACTCCAGCAGCTCCAGGGCCACAGCAGGGACATGCACCATGCCCCTCTGCCCCACACAGTGCAGCTGAGGTCTGCAGGAGCCGGTCTGGCACTGCTTTTGTGAGCTGGCACAGGATACATGGAATGGCACAAATCTGTGGGTTCAGACTGGATACTAGAAAAATATCTTCAACCAGGAGGGTGGTCAAGCACTTGCACAGGCTTCCTAGAGAGGTGGTTGATGCCCTGTGCCTGTCAGTGTTCGAGAGGAATTTGGATAATGCCTTTTGGTTAGCCAGGAAGAGGTCAGGCAGTAGTGAAATGGTTGATATTCACACTGTATAAGTCTTCCACCTAAGTTTTCTTTCACCATTTCTTTTAAGTTTTACTTCCTACTTCCTTCTGCTTATAATTCTGAATACACAATATACATCCTGACTGATTCATTAAAGCCCTGTCATTAAATCAAATATTTTTTTGAGAAGTCTACTTTTTTTTTTTTAAGGTAGGTCAACAGCCAGTAATATCCCCAAAAGATCAGGTGCCGCAGAGAAATTTCATCTCTGATTACACTGTTATTCATCAATATTTAACATGTGATGCTGCTATGCTCCCTTGTACCGATTAACTAATACTGCTTAGTGGAAGAGGATTTACAAATGGATTTACTGTAATGAATAAGAACCTACAATTCAGTAAACACTCTAGAATGCTTTTAAAAATGTGATCTATATTAAATGTAGAGAGTAGAGTTCATCATACATTATACAGGGAAATGTGACATAATCATCAAGCACACATTTACAACTGTCTTACGAAGCAAAGTGTTTGATTTGCAGGAATTCTTATTACTGCATTGTGACAAAATAGTTCAAATCACACTCTTCAAGTAACTGTAGAAAGCAACTGTTTATGCAAGGTATTTTGTCCTGCTTAGCATAATAACAGATACCATTTGTTAGCCAGTTTCAAATTTCACATTATTATTTGGAAAGTGGTAAACAAACAGTAAATGCCAATTTAGCTGGGGAAAAAAAAAAACAAAAAAAAAAAACAAAAAAGAAACGGACAAAAATTTGATTTGTGAAACAAAGAGAGGAGCTCTGGAGTGGTATAGATTGATTTTAATGAAGGAGGAGTAAATTGAATGATCAAACTGAATTTATTTGCTAGCTTTAAACATGTGGCATAAATACCCTGTGAGGCTGCATATAATCAAATTGTAGGGAGAAACTGGGTGGGAATAAATGTTGAGAGGACATCTATTGGTTTAAGAAAGTCTGGCTGGAAACGTAAAAGGAAGCAACGTGGAATGGAGTACTATGATAATATACATGAAGAAATCAAATGAATACTAAGGAGAGAGTGTAGTGCAGAGAAAAAAGGTGGAGAAAACCAAGGCAGGTGTTTATTTCTGACAAAATGTTGTCCTGTCAAAATATAGAGTCCATGTCAACACTCATTGTATTTACTGCAAAGGGAATAGCTTGTGTCAGAACAAGAAAAATGCAGAGTTTGGTAAAGCAGAGAAATGCTTCAATGCTTTTGCAAATTTAATTTTATCTAAGTATTTTGCCCCATCACACTTAGTCTCTTTAGAGCTGATGAGCAGGTGTCTCTGCTGTCTGCACATACAGTTGTGTTGGATTTGTTATTTTCTTTTTGCAGGGAGGAAGAGAAAGTTGGCCTCAAATCCAGTATAGCTTGTTCTAACCATAAACTCTTCCTTTTCAAACAAGGCATTACACCATTTTTGTTATTATTTTTATTTTTCTCTTCTGTGAGGTCTTCTCCAGGTACCTTTTATATCATAGTCTAAGGAGAAACTGAGGCTAGAGCTCTTTATTTCTGTAGCTATTTTCTAAATGAGAGAAGGAAATTCTCCTTCCCTCATTGTTTGCCTCCACATCATCAATGCACGTAATTTTTTCTTCCATAATTAAAACACAACTGTACAAAAGAGCCATTAGGACTCCACAAAACAAGTGGAAGTGAAAGCCTCTGAGGACTATGGAGCAGTCTCTGGTTCTTAATGCATTGCAGTAAGCAATCTCAATATTCACAGTGCATTGCAATAAGCAGCACAGGTGTTTCTGAAACTGTAAAACTGTCAAAATTTTTCTGTGTTTAATTACCCTCAGACTCTCCCATCCATCTGTTTAGATGGCGTGGATCAGTTTACTGGGTAAAACAAAAAATATTGATGGGCTACTGCTAAGGGGTTTTGAGCACCTTTTTAAGTATCTTTATATAATCATGTTTTGGTTGTGGATCCACTTCAGTTTTGATTCCATCACTACCAGAGCATTTACAAATTTTGGCAAAGGAAGGATGTGAGAGGGTAAATCTCAGCTTCTCATTTTTTTCTGAACAGAGTTCCTAGTGAATCACTCTGCTGTTTTGAAAGTCCAGATTAATGCTGCAAATTTCAGTGCATCTTTTATAAAATTTTAGAAGTGAGAAAGTGTTAGCATGAATTCATAGGTTTCAATATTTGTATCATCTCTACTATTTAAAAATGTGCGCATTTTGAAAGAAACATTGTATATAATCTATATAGCACTATTTGTCTTGCTATCTGTTTAATTTTAGGAAGCAATTTTATTGGATCTAAGAAAAGTTTGTAAAGCTCATCTCTGTATAACTATAAACCGATTCGCTGACTTTGTTTCTCAGATAGTTCAATTAAAATTTGCCTCTATAGATTTCCAGAATACATTTGTTCATAATTCTAGTGGCAGCTTGGGAAGTGTATAGATTTATGTATTGAGTGTATCTTCATTGCAAGTAGTACTGTTTTCTTTGTAAATACAAACACATTTTCAAATAGCAAATATATAGAGAAAATTTTGAATATAGGTATGAATATTTAAAGCAGCAGCAACACGTAAGTTTCACTCAACCTGGTTTGATTCTATTTAAGAGTTTATAAAACCTGTGTTAGGTACTTCTAGTGAACTGAAGTGAATCTCTGCTGTACTGAAGAATGCATTCCTCCTTGGGGAATGAGATTAGCATTTTTGTCTATAACCTCAACAGGAAGTAAAGCATAATTGCTCTACTCTGTCATTTGTGTTTTGGTTACTTGTGTTTTCAACTGTCTGTGTGCAGTTATCTGATTAACAATTTGATAAGTTGTGCATTGGTTCATTCAGGCAGTTGATGCAGTGGAGGCTAGATCATTTCAGGTTTGCTCATCTGAACTGTAGTTCAGACAGATCCCACAGCCAATCACTGGCAAAAAACAATAAGCAACTGATCCTTAGTACAAGACAAAGCCAAACCTCTGTACTGTCTGCACATCCCCAGAAGTTGTGAGTAAAAAATCTCTTTTGCTTGTAGCACAAAAACCATACAGCCCCTCTGTTATTGTCATCTTTTTAGAAAGCTGCATTTGAAAAAGCTTGAGTTTTTCCTTCTGTAACACATACAGATGAAGACACACAATTCTGCACCAAATATGCTGCAATATTGTTAGAAAAATCCATTAAAAACTGTATAGTTGGTTGACATTCTTGCACCACTTCTTCCAAGCTCAAGTTCAGTGCTTCTAAGGGTAAGAATCGAGCAAAGTTGACAGGAGACACAGGTGGATGAGCAAGTGGAAGATAAGGTTATCAGTAGTCAGCATGGATTCACCAAGGGGAAATCATGCTTGACCAATCTGGTAGTCTTCTATGATGTCATGACTAGCTGAGTAGAGGAGAGGAAAGCAGTGGATGTTGTGTACCTTGATATCAGCAAGACAAGATTTTTCACAATGTGTCTTGTAACATCCTTGTAGGTAAGCTTAGGAAGTGCGGTACAGGTAAGTGAACGGTGAGGTAGATTGAGAACTGGCTGACTGGCAGAGCTCAGAGCTTTGTGATCAGCAGCTCAGAGTCTAGCCAAAGGCCTGAAGCTAGTGATGTTCCCCAGGGGCTGGTACTGGGTCTGGTCTTGTTTAACATCTTCATCAGTGACCTGGATGAAGGGATAGAATGTATCCTCAGCATGTTTGCTAGTGATACAAACCTGGGAGGAGTGGCTAACACAACAGAAGGCTGTTCTGCCATTCAGTGAGACCTGGACAGGTTGGAGATGAACCTGATGACGTTCAACAAGGGCAGGTGTTGAGTCCTACAGCTGAGGAGGAATAACAGCATGCATCAGTGCAGGTCAGGGGTTGACCTGCTAGAAAGGAGCTCTTTGGAGAGGGATCTGGGTGTCCTGATGGATAACAGGCTGGCCTTGAGCCAGCATTGTGCCCTGATGGCCAAGAAGGCCAATGGTGTCCCAGAATGCATTGAAAAGAATGTGGCCAGCAGGTCAAGGGAGGTGATCCTCCTCCTTTATTCTGCCCTGGTAAGGTCACATCTGGAATACTGTGTCCAGTCGTCTTTATTTTAATGGCAGTTGGTAATTTAAGTTCTTAGAAATGTCAACTGTCATGGGATGCTGTACTGACGCTGTTTTCAGATACAGTAGATCGAAGCTTCGGGTACTATAGCAGTGTCATTGTAGAGTCAGTCCAATCATGAGTACTTGTTCAAGACACTGACATCAACAAAAATCATGCCTAACTAGAAATTTCTAGGCTCAACCAAAAGTATTTAAAAATGTATCACGAACTCTGACCTTGAGACTGTGAAACTCCCTCCATATGCTCAAAAAATTGAATTGAGTTTTCAAAAAGCAAACTAGCATCTGATAATGGCCATAGGATCCTTTATTTAACACACCAAACTAAGCTGTTCACAAGGTATGTCTACTATTGACTTTCATCCCAGTAAGGAGACACGACAAGAATGTTTCTCTATCCTCTCTTATTTAGCTTCAAACCATGGAAAAGGCAGTAGCTTTACATTTTGCACTTAGCTGAAGTAGTTTCTTCAAAATGTGTTTTCAACTTATGTTGACAACAACCTTACTATTCTCACCTTTGGAAGATGCATCTCTCAGGCTCCTGAAGATAATTACGTTTCTCAGCAGTTTTTCAAGCAGTGATTTACATTATTGAAAACTGAATAGTGGCCTGATCAGACTTAACCTCATCATTCACCACAACTGTACAAATACTATTTGTTCAGTATTTGAGGTAACCAAGCAACTCAGTTTTTAGATCATGGTAATGATATGCAATTTCAGGAAGACTGAATAGCCTTCACTTTTACACAGTAAGTCTGAAAGGAACAACACACAAACATGAAAATAGGAAGCAATTTATAAATACACAAACACACAGAGAATGAATCAGAGTGTAAATGTAAATATCCCATACTCTCTATTCTGAAAGTGCATATCAGAATTATTACAAAAGACTTAGTTTAAAATAAAATAAAATCCAGAACTGGAACTGACCATAAGATGAAATGATTTCATCTCAAGAAATCATCTCAAGATTTCGTTTCAAGAAATGATTTCAGCTTACTAGAAGTATAATTAACTATATAACTAAAAAAAAAAAAAGTTAGCCTCATGCTGAAAATTTAGTCATCTCAGTTCACACATAAGCAGTACCAGTACAATAAATACCCCACAGACTCTAGAATTGTTTGTAGGTGGTAGTTGAAGAGTGGTGACATACAGCCACACATTCTGATGGTATTAAATCAGTCTTCAGCTAAAAAATAAAATAAAAAAAGAATTACAATGTAAAATATTGCTATTATTAGGAGTCATTCCAAAAATTATCTAGGGAAATGTCACGATGTTCAGAAGATGAGAACTCCTGCTTTGTATTTCGTCCAGAGTACACATGGAGGGAAGCTCTTCAGCACTTCCCTACTATATGCTATTGTTTGAAATCTAGGGAGTCTTTTTATAAAGCAGCATTGGAAGTAATCTAAGCCCTCCAATGGAACTCACTTCTTTTCCATACAAAAAAAAAAAAAAAAAAGTTTGAAATGCAGATTGGTGAAGTAGGCTCCCTTTAGTTCGTTGTCGTTCCTGTGATAAGTAAAATGGGTTGTAAGATACTGTTAAACTTTGCTTAGACTATATTAATCCAATTAACTAAATCTGGCAGAAAGGCAAAGGTCAATATTCTTCAGTATTTTGATTTTTTTCCCTTTTCCTCAGAGAAGATTGCTTCCCTCTGCAGAGGTGTCTAGACCAGTAGAAGCTCTGTGTGTCTCAGTCATTACCTGCTAACCTAGTAGGCAAGAATCCTGACAAATTTGAATTGTCTAATTTTAGAGCACTTTTTTAATAACCATCACTCTTTCCCAAAAAGTTCTTTTACAACCTTAGAAATGTCTTAATTCTCCTTCAATAACAGAAAGGAAGAGAGAAATTGCCACAGCTATCATTATTGGAAGAAGTAGCTTTATACTGAAAGGATAAAATGGACTTATTCTGTCTAACCTGAAAACCACTTACAGAATTTATTTTTCTGACACACAGCCTCTGTGACTACCTAAGTAGGTATCTCAAATGCAGTGTCTAACCTAAGACTAGGTCCCTTATTAATTGTCTCATTTGTTTTATTTTCATGTCCTAGGTATTTCAAATGATTGATAAAGGACTATGAAAAGTGAAAGAAAAAAATCCTGGAATTATACAGTTAATATTGTATTAATACAGTAGGTATGGTTTAACATCAACGGATAGCTAAGCACCACCCTGCCACCCTCTCATTCCCCCTCCCCAAAAGGACAGAGGGAAAAATATAGTGAAAAAGGCTCATGGCTTGAGATACGGCCTGAGAAATCTCTTACCAGTTACCATTGTGCAAAAAAAAATCAGCATAAGGAACTTCCTGACCTCCTTCCCTGAGAATCATCCATGCCCCAGCTCTGTCCAGTGGCACCTGATCTGTTTGGAGCTGTCTGGAGCTGACCTGGAGAAGCTGCTGGGCTCTGCTCATGGAAGCCACTCCTGCAGCACCCTGCCACCAAGACCTTGTCATGTAGATCTAATACGTAGGCTTTATATATAATGCAGGGTGTTTTTTAAATATTCAAGTGTTACAAAAACTTGTGTTATAATAGCTCCATAACCCAGTTTGTAGCACAGCATATCTCCAATATTCTCCAAGAGTTGTTTTATCTTCCTTAATATAAATCATCTAAGCTAGTTTGAGATAGTTGTCTAAGCTCCCCTTCAGTATCTAATGCAGACAGTATCAAAAATATCCAAAAGGCAAGTCACCCCAGAGGATTCTAAATTAAAAATGTAACCCAGAAAAGAAAACAAAAAAGCTTTCAGAGATGTTTGTCTCTTCAGTAACTACAGAAAAGACCTTCAAATAGCTAAAACTAGATATCAGATGGTTAGTTGACTAAGATTGGATGAGATGGATATCAGAAAGGATGAGTAAATCAAATAATCAGCACCTCAGAGTGATAAATAACTGTGCCCAGACAGCTATTGGCTGCCTTTCAGAGGAGCCAGGCAAATTTGATTAATTATAATTAATTCAATAAAAGAGTGAGTCCTGCAGCTCATTAATAATTTCAGAACCTGCAGAATAACACCCATACTATACTCAGTGCTCTATGTCCACATATTGTATATTTAAAGACCATTCCTATCAAAGTTTTATCATTGAAGAAGTGCATAAACAGTGTTCCTTGCAGAAGGCGGTGGTGTGCTAGATTTTAATTTTTTTTTTGGCAGTGCTTTAGGAGGGAGTGGATTCTAACTTGATGTGAACTCCTATATGTCTAAAATATTTTGCAATAGTTGTGGAATACATTTTAAGTAAACACCCTTTACAACTTAAGTGATGTGAATCAACACTCATTTAGGGAAAGCTTCATGTATTATTCACCTTTTATACGTTGTATCAAACTATTCAAATCGGATGCTAAATTTTACATTAGTATTGATCATAACTTGGTATCATCTATTATAAATAACCTTTTGTTTGTTCAAAACTCCTTGTACAGAGCTTTGAAGAGGGGGCAAGAAATGAGCAAGTAATTACTTTTAGTAATTTTTGATTATAGTTTAAAAGGGATATGGGATGAGCTCAGGTTTCTGTTGTCTCTGCAATCATGGAAGAAAGACTTCAGAACATTACTTTTCAGGTCTGTTATCAAGATAAAGCTATTAAACTTTTGATGTGTATATAATTTGTTTTGGTTTATGAACCATATGTTCTTGTGTCTTTGATAACTGATACATGTTCAAACATATTATTGTTCAGGAGTTTCTCTTTGTTTACTTCAGGTGAAATATGACTAATGAAAATATCCAAACAGCCATCATAAAACAGTCATAGAGTGCACTTCTAGTTGGTTGGTAACTTGATGCAACAGGAAAATATTCTGCTTTTCTTCTGTTGTTTTTTAGAAGTAATTTTCTTTTGTTTTTGAAAAGTGCAGATGTTCAGTTTACCTAAAGATTTCTCTTTACTACTTTTGGTCTACTTTTTTAATAAACTAATGACTCTTTATACGAGTCTTGCACAGTTAACAGTGTTCTGTATTTTGGTAGTCTAATGAATTGCTTGTAAGGGTATGTTTCTAATGTCTGCATGCATAGTGTACAGGATATTATTTCAATATTTTGAAAGTTACGTGTGGAACAGAGGTCTTAGCACAGTTTGTTCACTTTCTGCTTTCCTGTTCAATCTGAGATAAGAACATTCTTTTACTTTTAAAATCTGCAAATACTCTACACATAATTTATAACAAGTGTTTTTCTTACTTTTCTTTGAATGCAAAATTGTTTCTCAGTTCAGGAGAGAGCATATTTGAGAGAACAGGTATAACAGGTGTGCCTGTCACACTTCTATTTTTGTATTGAAATGTGAGCTTGACTCAACTAGGCAGAGATAAGAATTCAGATTTAGCTCAATCTCCAATCCAACTGGAACATAGTCACTATTTTCAGTAAAATTGAACCAAAAAATGCAGCAGCACTGCACACAATGCTCTTGGCCCTTCACTGGGGCAGGGAAAAGAAAGTCAAGCTGAATGTATCTTGAAAGGATTTGGGATGAACTAAGAAGCTAAGTACTTACCAGACTGAGATACTTTTTGGTATAAGCAACATCAGAACTGTAGTTTCCTAGGGAAATGACTTATGAACTTGAAATGTCTAGAGAGCTAGCATGCTGCTGAGTGTGGTTTTAAGGATTACAACTGAAATACCTAAAAGCAACACTTTAAATGCTTTGAGCTCCTTTATGGCTTTGACCTAATTTCACATGGGGAGTGTGGGGAGAAGCAAGGAATTCAGCTCAATTTTTTAATAACAAACTTTATCTACTCAGAAAAGCCTACGAAACAGAATTAGCGTAACAAATTTTTGTTGAATAATTTTGAATAAAGATGAGTTGTTTTAAAATTGTTACAATTTCTGTGGATATTTCACAAACAGACAGAAATACTCTTTACAAAACCTCATTCTGTTTCAACGTTGTTGAATCCCTGGTACATGTAGATAAATGTTTCAAATGCAGTATTTTTGCCCTTGTTATATTTATGAATTTTTCAAATTTATAGTCATGTGTATTGTTTAAGCTAGCAAATCAGAGTGAAGTTCACTTGATGCAGTGGATGGCATGCAGAATTGTATAGATAATTGTTCTGACTGATTCACCTTCCGATGCTTCCCTCACTTCAAGAAAAATTCACACTACTTGTACTAAGATATCTTTGCAAAAGAGAGAAAAAAAAATTCCTCCGTACAGTCTGTTGTGTTTTGTCAGTGACTTACATTCAGCGTATGTCTTTTATTAGATTCAACTGTGTACAGCTGATACCCAGTTCTGAATAACTGTGAACAGTTGCTCAGTATTACTACCTAAAAGAAATTGCTTCTTTTTAAGCATTATTTTTGTTTGTTTGCATGTGTTTTCCCTGGAATTATTAGTACATATGAAAAAGAAATCAGGCTAAATTTATACTACAGATTACCTGTGTCTGTGTCCAAACAAAATACAAAACTACTCAATGTCCTCCCAGAGATTAGATGGTATTAAACAGAAGCTAATTAGTATAACGGTGAGAAGAGGTGATCTCCTTTTTCCGGTTGCTATCCTCAGTGTACAGTGACACTGAGTTTTAGAGATGTTTGATTATCAAACACACTGAAATGTTATACCTAATTTAAGCAATAATCTGTTCTCCTAAATATAAAGTTATTTACCAGTTTGAATACATTCTTAGTAATAATGATACATAGGCAAGCAACACTGTTGTAATATGGATTATTACAAAATATAAAAAGTCAACAGTATACTGGCATAAAAATATGGCTTCAATATTTGAGTGATTTTTCTGATGTCTCTGGGAAAGTGGTGGTTTTAAAATAAATAAAAAATGGAAGGAAAAGTAGCAAGGGAAGAAAGAAACTATCAGTAAACATATACTTTAAATGAAGCTTTGCTCTGCTGAACCTTGTCTATCTACAGGCTGGTGTATTTCTGATTTGATTTTTGTTGTACTTAGGGGTTTGGTCTGGTTTTGTTCTAATATGTAATGTGATATGTCATAACCTACTTTTCAAGATGCTTCTTTAAATAATTTTAAAGTGATTGAGGATATTTTTAGACCTCTATTTTAGACGAAGCCATTTTCCAAAAAGATAAAGCTAGGGCATTTAAAATGATGTGCTGTGTACAAGAATTCAATCTTTTTAAAAATCACTGCATTAGCCTTTCAGAACTATGGAACAGCACATCAATAATACTAGTAAAATACAATCTTTTCTCAGAGCTCAGTACACTTCAGGCAGCCTAAATGCAGTATAATTAATATTTGGTCATGTTTTACATTGATTGACCAAAGTTATTTGAGCCCTCTGAAATGGTTGTTACAAGTTCTGATGAAGAACATAAAGCAGTCGATCAGCTGGAATGATAGCTCAGGCCCTTCTGTCAGTGAGAGAAAGGTAATGAACCTAGCTCAATGTGGAAGATGTTTTTTGTTGCTATTTTCAACATGGTTAAATGAATTGTATTCCTACTTCCCTTTTCCCATACTGCAGTTTGCATAGCATTGTCTTCAGTATCCCAGGGTCCTGATTGCTGTTGGAATTGTAAAGATTAGCTTCATATTTCCTTTTAGAGATGAACACATACCACATGCTTTCATGAAGACAAAAAGTTTCAGTGTCCAGATGCTGTTTTCATCTTCACGTATATTTTTTTTTATCTGTATGCTTGGTTGTACACCATACTATGTATATGCATGCACACAATGCTGTATATATACTTGTGTAGTTAGGTTTTCTATTAGTTAACCTTTGTTTAAAAAAAAAAAAACAACAACATGGATATTCTGACCTTCCTTATCTTCAATCTTTGACTTGTGCCTTTGACTTTTGCAGAATAGTTTTGTGCTTTTTATAACTATATTTACATCTGAATTCAGTATCATCCTAATATACATAAAAATGTGAATATTTTCTTACTCTCTTACATATTCTTTTGTGTTCCTCTCACTGTTGTCAGTTCTAAGGAATTACTGTAATTCCCACAGGTATTACTATCAACTTAGAACTGTAATTAATAGGTTGTACTGGCAGTGAATAAATCTTATTCAGTCTGATTTTTTTGCTCTATTTCTGACACACTGAGTAGTACTTAGGATTTTCCTTTCACGATCACATAATTTTTTTCTTATTCTCTTTGAACTGCTCAGAGGTTTTGTGGCAGCTGCTTTGTTCAAGTTCAGAAAAAATGCAGTGTTTCCATAGGGGTCATAACTCTTTGTCATTATGTACTACAGGGATCCCAAAGCTGCCACTAGTTGTTTGAGCTGTAGAGCGGGAAAATCTTGATAGTCTATATCCAAGCTCATTGTGAAGCAGCACTGAGCATGGTGAGAAGTGCTATTAGCTCAATCAGAATTTGTCTTGATGGGAAAGACGACAGATTCTCCTGTATTATTTCTTCTCACTTAGGTAAAAATTAATCTGGTAAGTACATTTGAATAGAAGCTGGCATAGAGAGGTGTGACCCTTGCAGTGAAATTTAAAACTAGCAGTGACTCATTTCTTTGTTTTTTATCCCAAGCAAAATCATAAGAATGGCCATACCTGTGTCACAACCTTCTCTGTTGCCACACCAGTTCCAAGCACAGTGCTGTCATTGGATATGTGCTGACTTAAACAAGGAAAACAACATTCACAATGAGTTGGAAGTGTCAACTTAGTGTACTTTGGGACTTATGGACATTTTATTTTTGTTTGTTCTGTCCTTCTACCTAATGTGAAGAGCAAATATGTGGCAATCGCATACTCAGTAATTGTAAAGTGACTGCCTAGAAAGTGTTCCTTGGCTGAAAGCAATATTTTAATTCCAAACAGAAGAAACATATGAAAACATGCAGTAAAATAATTATCACATTCTGAGTTTTCCCAACAGTCATGACAGGAGACAGTCATTAGCAGAAGATGGAATTTGTACACACTATAGTGACCTGGGATACCTTACCCAGACAAATGGAGCAGAAATCTTGTCTGATATGTGATAAAGAAAGTGGTAAGAACCCAGTTGCCATTTCCATTGGAGTAGAGTTGAATTAGGCTGAAAGATGAGGGGATTGAGTGCATGCTCAGTAAGTTTGTAGATGACACCAATTTGGAGGAATGTAATTATCTGCCTGAGGGTAGGAAAGCCCTACAGAAGGATCTGGATAGGCTGGGGTGGGCTAGGCTGAGGGCAAGTATATGAGCTTTAACACGACCAAGTGCCAGGTTTGGCAGTTTGGTCACAACAACCCCATGCAACACTACAGGCCTGGGACAGAGTGGCTGGCGAGCTGCCTAGAGGAAAAGGATCTGAAGGTGTTAGCTGACAGCTGGCTGAACATGAGCCAGCAGTGTGCCCAGCTGGCCAAGAAGGCCAGTGGTGTCCTGACTTGTATCAGAAGTGGTGTAGTCATCAGGAGCAGAGAGGTGATTGTCCCCCTCTAATGGTGAGACTGCACCTCAAGTACTGTGTTCAGTTTTAGGCCTCTCAGTACAAAAAAGATGTTGAGGCCATGGTGCGTGTCCAGAGAAGGACAGCGAGCTGTTAAGGGTCTGGAGCACAAGTCTTATGGGGAACAGCTGAGGGAACTGGGGTTGTTCAATCTGGAGAAGAAAAGGCCCAGGGGAGACCTTGTTGCTCTCTACAACTACTTGAAAGCGGTTGTAGTGAGGTGGGGGTTGGTCTTGTTTTTTGGTAACTACTGATAGGACAGCAGGTAATGGCCTCAGTTTGTGCCAGGAGGGGTTCAGGTTGGATATGAGGAAAAAAATTTTCTCAGAATGAGTGGTAATGCCCAGGTTGTCCAGGGATGTGGTAGTGTCACCGTCCCTGGAGGTTTTAAAGAAAAAGGTAGATGTGGCATTTATGGACGTGGTTTAGTGGGCACGGTGGTCATGGGCTGATGGTTGGACTAGATGATTTTAGTGGTCTTTTCCAGCCATAGTGGTTCCATGATCCTTTATTATCTTTGGAAAACAGACTGGGTCATCATGGCATGTCCTGCTGTAGATCTAACATGATTCTTTAATGAACAGTGATATATTTTCTTCTGACTTCTGGTTCCATTGTAGGAATTTCATCCATCCCCTTAATATGATTTATACCCCAACAGTCTGTGTTTAAATACTATTGAGGCATGTCTCAACTATTCAACCAGTTTAGTTTTCAGGCCTTTAGTGCCCATTTCATCTTTGTCAGAATCAAAGTTGCAGGGAATGTTCTTAAAAACAACAAATCAAACCAAACCAAACAAAAATGCCGAAACATAACAGTCCTTCCTATGAGCCTCATAAGGTACTTCAAAATCATTAATGGAAATATTAACTGTTGTGTGTTCCACATACTCTATCTCTGAAAGTCTAATGCCTCATCAGTCTTCTTTTGCTATTGTGGCTGCCACCTTCGCCCTTCCAGCTTCACATGAGAAAACTTTCATTTTGCTTCTCTTAGATACTCTGCCAGAATCTTTCCAACACAGTGAAGGAGACAAACCTAACAATAAATCAAGTTAATATTGTTTGGTATTTTGAAAATATTTGCTGAAGCAGTTTTTCCTTTAAAAAAACTAAATTCATACAGCAGTAAAGCCAGTTGGTTCTGCTGAAGTTCATAGCTTCTCAGAAAAAATAAAATAAAAAAAAAAGCAAAGATTTTGCTGGGCAGAGAAAGGAGAAAGGTAGATCAAAGAAGCCATAGCTAAAGCCATTCGTCTGCACATAGCATTTCAGGCTCGGAAGTGCAATTTATTTTTCAAAATATTATATTTACCCATTTTGAGTTTTTAAAGAGATAAATTATACACAGATTTGCAAAATGTGTTTTTGTAACAAATTTCTGTATTCTTATAGTAAATACTTTTCAATTCTACTTCCTATATCTGTTCTTCTAAACATCATTTATTTAACAAAAGAAGCTTGCATAATGATTTGTTTTAAACTTTGAAGTTGACACATCTTCCCATCTAACGTAACAAAATATTCTCTTTATCACCTGTTCTCTTTTTCACAATCAAGCTCACTGCAGTTTTTTTTATGCAGGAATCAGTCAGCAATACAACTTGCCATGCACTCTAGAAAACTGTTACAGTGATCATAACAAAAAGCAAGAGATCAATGGGCAGTCTTACTGATGACTTCAAAGTAACAAAGGGTTTGCAAACTAAGTCTGTAAAAGCTGAGCCTTCCCAAACCACAGGGGTTTGTATTAAACAAAAAAAATCAGTTCTAAAGTTCAGCACTGATTAGCACAGATGTCTATGTTAGTAAGACATTACCTTACAAAAAGGTCTTCAGGAATTCTTTGGGGAGTGATATGTGGAGCTTGCTGTTATTTCTCATGAGGAAGACAATGAAATGTCTTAGAATAAGGACATAAAGAACATTTTAGGTAGATAGTAAAGACAGAAGACAAAACTGGGTACCTTTGAAATTGTGTTCCTATATAACTCCTTATTTCAATAGTCTAATTCTGAGGGAAGTTTTTCAATTTCTAGTTATCTAAGTTTCAGCGAGTGCATATAATTATAGACTGAGTTTTGCCACAACCTTTTGGAGCAACTGTTTTTAATTGAAATTCATGAACAATTATAGAAGTTTCTTGAATACGAAGATGGATCTGTGTTTCTACATTTTTGTTTTGTGTTTTTATTTTTTTATTTTATTTTTGTTCTTTTCAGAAGATCCATTGGAGGAAGTGTATAGAAGACAAAGAAGTGTGGTGACAGGGAAATATTCTGTTTTGGGTCAAAGACTACTCTTTTCTCTATGTTCTGCCTGGTATGATTTCTGCATCTGCACTTTAGTAGCCATGATTTGTTTAGTGATGAATGTAAGAACAACTGTAGGAGAACAGATGGTGTCCATATTCGTCTGGATTTTCTTCCAGCCAAGATTTTGTTTATCTCTCACAGCAGATTCTGTTGCTCATCTCCTTTCCACTTTAAATCATTGAATAATATTCAACAATTCTAAAACTTACATTACATATAATTCAGGACAGCATGGTTTATTAGTCAATATAAATTTTTTTAAAAAATCCTAATTACTTCTCAACATCATAAATTTTCTCATGTATTTATCTTGGTCATTATAATATTTTGTTCATCTGCTGACTTCTAAAGTACTTCAAAGCTAAGTGACTAAAATTACTACTTATATCTGCTGGCAGACAGTATGCAACTCCTGGCATCATTCCTGTCTTTACCTGTTTTTGCCCACTGTTTCATAACTTTATGTCTGACTCGATAGCAAATTTAGATTAAATGGAAATGTTGAAAGCATTCTAGTTCAAAAGAAGAGCTCCAAACTCAGATTATTTAAAAATCTCCCCAGTCTCCTAAAATTCAAGAACATATGGTGATTCATCCATTATTATTTTTGTTAAAATGAGTTTAATTTAATGAGTCAATGAAATTAAATATTTTTTTTTTCTGGCAGCTGGCCCTCTTAAAATTCAAGGTCAATGCACAGCATTGATGCAATTGCACAGCCAGTCCATCTATATTCTACAGGTGACAGTCATGTTGAAAATGAACATACATAATTAAGTATTTTTCATGCATAACAGAAGTAATAATCAAAAACAAGCTCGAAGAAGACAAGAGCATAAGCATGTTTAATGTTACTTTTGATAAATAGTTGAGCTTTTTCTTTTTTAATATGTAGTTGAGCTATCAAAACTTTTTACTTTGAGGAAATCCTTTTTAACTTATTACTGCTATGTGCATCTATTCAAATGCTGTGCTGTACCTTTCTGGTTTGTGAAATGCTTGACATGATGAAGATTTAAATGACTGTTAAGGATTAATGAATCAGCATTCAGCTGGAATGCTTTCAGGACATAAGCAACAAAATTAAGAACTCAAATCCCAAGCCTTCCAAACATTTCCTTTGATAAATCCTAGGGTTATGTTGTGAAAGGAAAACTCCTATAGCTCTAATACAAACAGAAGAAGGGAAAGAAACTAATACAGAGAAATGTGGAAACCAGGACATCCAAGCTTTACCTCTTTTAGAATCTAAAGGTCATGAAAATTGCACTATTTCTGGAGCTGATGTGCTGCCAAGTGCCTGAGCAAAAACCCCAACCCAGCCAAAACCTTAGATAAAAGAGAAAATAAAAATAAATAAAAATTCAGCATTCCTTAAGGATGTAGCAGAGTTGCCCTGAGGTGGCTCACACTTAGAAGGAATGCATGTACTATAAATGTCCTTGTAATGCAGGCCAGCTCTGTTATGTGCCATATCCTTCTAATCGCATCAGGAAGACTAGCTTCTTGAGTAGCATAAAGTGTGGGCAAGCGCACCACATGAAATTAAAGCCAATGGCAAAATTTTATTACGGCCTAGATTTCACTCACCTGCATGTATAAGGGAGATGCATAATAAGAATGTGTCTTTTTCTCCAATGTGCAAAATTACCCTTCATTAATTCTAAAAGTTTTGATAGACAAAATGAAATGTGCATAGGAGTTATCTCAAGAAAAAATCTTGAACAGAAATGAAAGTGGAGTGCCCTCCTGGCTGATTTCAATAACTCACAGAATCATCTGTCAAAGAAAAAATATAGGTCATCCCTTTTCTCTCTTCCATTTGAGTATATTTTCTGACCTTTCTTACAAATAGTGCCACATAAATCCTCACAAGCACAAATGCCTGAAAAGAACTCATGTGGAAATAAAAACAAAAGAGAGTGATCTGGAACCAATAAAAAAAAAAAAAAGTAGAACAACATAAATGTGAAAAGAAAGGGTTTTTCCCTGCAATTTTTCCTCTGAATTAAATAAAACCAAAGGTTTTGTTGTTTTTTTTTCTCTCTGCTGGAAAATTGCTGTTGTTTGTAAACAGTCAGTTTTAACTAGAATAACAGAATCACTGAATTTAATGAAAACAGCTGTCATTTTCATCTGATTTATCTTGTGTGCCATTCTGCTCCCTACTAGAGTTATCTATGCTTAGTTGGTATGTTTCTCACTTGTACACTCCAAGCAAATAATGTCAGAAATGACTGATGGATTTATTTTTTAGATTTGTTAATGAAAAATAACAATTTCTTGTGTCTGGACCTGTGATATGGGCTTTATTCTGTCTTTTTTTTTCCATCTAGCATTTCACCGTAGGTGGACAAATTAGAATTTGGATCTTTAATGTTTTTTGTGGTAACAGAAGAGCATAGTAAATACACTGGAATATTATTATATTAGTTTTCCTTTGCTTCTCTAACTACAGTTGAATTTTTCAGCAGAGACGTATCCAGATGTGCTCTGATTTATTCACTTTGGATTCCTATCTGAATGATAAATAGTGTTTCTTCCTTCCCATAAGGCAGCTGTTAGGGTAGAGAAATAGTATACATGGGGTTTTAATCTAAAAAGGAATCTGCATGACATGCACATCTAGGCCTGGACAGTGAGACATTCCCCTGCCCTGACAGTTTAGCCACCCTCCTTGTAACAACTGAAGAGTGACCATAAAATATATAGCGAGGACTTCCTGTTGACTTTGAGTTCAGCTTCCAATATACTTTATAGAATCAAGTGTGCATTTTACTAATACATAGGTTCCTCCAAAAGTCATAACACCAGTGTATTTCCATGGAAACTACAACAGATACAAAGAGTACAGTAACACTGTTTGATAGAGCAAATTAGCAGCTACAAAACACTATTTTTCAACATAGTCACCACCATAACCTGTGCATTTTTGACAGCAGTGAACAAGAGCCTGCATGCCACACTTGTACTAATCTGCACCAGCAGAGGTGAACCACTGTCATCATTGCTGTAAAAGCACCATCCACTGCCTCAACTGTGCTCACATCCACTGTTTGGTCTCCATAAATCTTCAGCAAATATCAGTGAACAGCAATGGGTACAGTTTCTTCTGCATGGAGGAATTCCATTCCACACCTTTGCATCATAACACACTTCTTTGTCAGGCACCATTTTGTCAGACTGCCCTTAGCTTCCATCTGTCACACACCAACAATATATAATGGAATATTGGCAGGAAGGTTCAACCTCTACTGCCATAGCACCAACATCTGCCTCTGATGTCATGGGCCAACATCATAAAATAGGAGGCATTACTTTTGGAGACACCCTTGTGCAAGCTTTATTTGTTAAGTGGAGTTCTCAAAAAAGATAATATGTTTTACTGAGCTTCAGAGCTATTTCAGTGTCTCAGGTGAACTATGAGTTCTCTGTGGTTATCAACTGCGTCTTTCCCTTACAGATAGTCTTTGATCTGATCCAAATGATTTTAACACTACGCAGCCATCTACAAACTAATCAGAACTAAACTCTGGATAAAATTTTGCTGAGAAGGAGATGCCATTAAAAATCACAGCCTTTACACTTTTGTATTAGTTATGTTGTTTATATTTCATATTTGTTCATATTTTAATGTGGAAGTCTGAGATAGTATTCTTACCTGGCAAAAATATCTGCTTTGAACGCTGTATCAAAACTGAATATATTTCATAATGAAATATTCATATTTCACTCATTTCTTGGGGATTAGCCAAAAATTAGTATCCTTTTCCAAACTTTTACAATAAGAGTTTATACTTGAGTACTGAATGTTGTTTTACTCCAATTATAGGAGGGAGAGGAGGTTCCTTTGATATATGTATACCCGACAGAGAGATTAAGACACAATGGGTCAAATGTTTGCCCGACCAGTTTATTACAAATCCTAGTCATTTAGGGAGATGGGCAAGGGAAGATGGGCAAGAGAAAAAGGTAGGAAATAAAAGCAAGGTGTCTTTGTAGAAAGCCAGAGAGATAGTCACCACCTGGGTTTCCAGCATTGCTCCTAGTTTTTCCATTGATCTCAGAAAATCGTCCAGTCACCACGGGGGATGGGATAAAGCCAAGAAGCTTTTCAGCAAGCAGGTGAAGGGGGGTTAATTTCCCCGAGTCAAGTCTGTTTTGCCTGTGACAGTAGTTGGTGAGTGATCTCTTT
>JANHGO010000044.1:5070569-5119686 GCA_024606505.1 Aquila spilogaster | reverse complement strand
AAAGGAATTTGGACTTAACCGTGGATATGTGGGACACTTCACCCAGAAAAAAGGAGAAAGCTTGGCCCATGGGAAAACTGGAGGGTGGTAAGGACCCAGTTGCCATTTCCATTGGAGCAGAGTTGGATCAAACCGAAAGAAAAAATACATTTGAATATATTAGACATTTGAATATATTATCTTTGGAAAAAAGACTGGATTGTTATGACTTGTATGTCCTATTGTAGATCTAACATGATTCTTTAATGGACAGAGTGGTATATTTTCTTCTGACTTCTGGTTCCATTGCCAGGAATTCTCTTTCCATCTCCTGAATGTGGTTTATACCCCAACACTCTAAATTTAAATACAATTGAGACATGCTGTCTCAACCATTCAACCTGTTTATTATCCAGACCTTCATTTCATCTTTGTTAGAATCAAAGTTGCAAGGAATGTCCTTCAGACAGGCAGACAAACCAAACCAACCAACCAAAAGCCAAAGTAACCCCTGCAAATTCTCCAGCATCTCTAAACTGAGTTATATAGCATTGTTGTAATTTTATACATATTTAGATATATATATGTATGTGTGTGTATAAGTACATGAGAGATTGATAGCATCAGAAATCAGGCAGCCATGAAGCTGAAGACAGGTGCCATTGCTCGCTCCAAGGGGTAGCGTAGAGTGCAGCACACCTGCACTGTGCAATTATAACAACTCGTGAGGTTATACAGAGACAAAATAGTGTGGGGCAATTCTTGATGACCAGTGCAGTATTTTACTAACTGAACATATGTACCAAAGGATATGCTCCCTCCCGTTTAAAGCGTGTCTATATGAAGCTTCAACATAACATACATAGTCCTTACTGACAGTTTCTTGGTATTTTGTTGTTCTCACTTAAACCAGAAGCATTTATAGTTATCATCTTGCTGAACCTAAATTAGAATTAATTCTGAAATTTGCAGGTTACTGGCACTGCACAAGTAAGACAGGCCTTGCTTATACTAATTTTAACAAGAGTCGATCACAGTGTCACAGTGGTAGGGTGTTCTTTTGTGTGTCTTTTTTTTTTTTTTTTTTTTTTAAGCCGTGACTTCTACCTCTGGACCTTTTGTGGTACCAGCCAAAAGGTGTGTCATGCCAGTGTCTATTGATCACATAGGTCAGCATGCCGTGGCTGTCACCTGACACACTTGCCGGCATCCCTGCTTACCATTCCTACCATTCTTACCTGTGGCTTGCTTCATATGTGAAAATTACTATATGCTGTTGATGCAACGACAAAAAAAGAATTCGAGCTGTTCTTCTCTTTCTCCCTCTGTAAATGTTAGCACAGCAAAAATAAAATTAGGGAGGCATAACAAATACTTTTACTGTTGATATAAGAGAAAGTAACTTCTCATGAAGAGACAGAATGGGGAGCAGAAGGCTGGATAGTAAGGCCACACTTTTAAAAGTCTTCTAAAATGTAAGCAGGCTTTTAAAATAGAACAATAAAAATTGTTTCCAACTCCATGAACCTTGCACAATGCTTCAAGTTCATTTACAGAAATACTTGTTCGTTGTATGCTTCAAATACTGTATCTCGAAGTCTGGTGATTCATCAGTCTTCTGCTAGGGTGGCTGTCACTTGCCCTCCTCCAGCTCTACATGTAAATACTTTCATTTTGCTTTCCTTAGTTACTCTCTCTGCCAGAATCTGTCCGATACAATGAAGGAGAGGAAACTGTCAATAAATCAACTTAAAATTGTACGCTATTTTGCAAACTTCTGCATAAGCAATTTTTACTTTAAAAAAAAAAAAAATTAAAAATCCATACAGCAGTATAGCCAGTCAGTTTAGCTGAAGTTTATAGCTTCTGACAGAAAAAAAAGGCAGAGATATTGCTGGCCGAGGATAAAGGTAGATCAAAGAAGCTGTGGCTAAGACCATTAATCTGCACATAGCACTTCAATCTAGAAGGTGCAATTTCTTTTTCCAAAAGATCACATTTACCTAGTTTCAGTTTTTAAAGAAATAAATAATATGCAAATCTGCATAATATATTTTTGTAACAAATTACTGTATTTTTTGAGTACCTACTTTTAAATTCTGCTTCCCATTTCTGTTCTTCTAAACATCATTTATTTAACAAAAGAAGCTCACATAATGATCTTGGTTTAATCTTTGAAGTTGACATATCTTCTTACCATCTAATGCAACATAATATTCTCTTTATCACCTATTCTCTTTTTCACAGTCGAACTCACTGCGGTTTTGTTTTATGCAGAAATCAGTCAGCAATATGACTTGCAATGCACTCTGGAAAACTTTTAGTGATCATAACAAAAAGCAAGAGATCAATGGGCAATCTTACAGATTACTTCAAAGAAACAGGGTGTGCAAACTGAGTCTGTAAAAGCTGAGCCTTCCAAACCACAGGGGTTTGTATTAAACAAAACAAATCAGTTCTTCTAAAGTTCAGCGCTGATTAGCACAGATGTCTGTGCTAGTAAGGCACTGCCTTACAAAAAGGTCTTCAGGAGTTTTTCTTTGGGAAGTGACATATAGATCTTGCTGTTATTTCTCATGAGGTATACAATGAAATGTCTTAGAATAAGACCAGAAACAGTCCCAGAAAATAAAGTTCAGAGGCAGATTGTGATCAGAAATCATTCTGATTAGGGATGTATGTAGGGCTGGATGTAGGTTTTCCTTAAGACATCAATAGTAATACAAAATTTAACATCTAAGACGTCACCTATTTGGTATTCCTTTAAAAGAGCACTGTGGCTGGCTTTCAGGAAACTCTGCTGGTCACAGATCACCAACTAAGTCATCTTTGGATGGAAAAAGGAAGATTCAAAGATAAAACTGATAATAGGGACCTCTAACAATCCCAAAACATTTGAATGCCTTATGGTGGATGTGATCCTAGGAGCTGGTACAATATAGTTGTTCATGATATGAATTAATGCAAGAGAAAGAATAATTTATGTAGATAGTAAAGGCAGAAGACAACTTTGAAGTTTCTGAATGTCTGTTTATCTCAAAAGTCCACTTCTGAAGGAAACTTTTCCATTTCTTGTTATCTAAGTTTTAGCAAATATTTATAATTTCATTAAATTGTAGCCTGAGTGTTACCACCATTACCTAAATTCACTTTGATAAAAATTCATAAATAGTGTTAGAGCATTCTTAAATATGATGGGTCTATTTATGTGTTTCTAGAAGATTCATAGGAGGATGGGTAGAGTAGAAAAAGGAAGGATTGGGCACAGAAACATTCTGTTCTGAGTCAAAGGTTACTCATTTCTCCATGTTCTGCATGATGTGATTGGTGCATCTGTACTTTAGTAGCCATAATTTGTTTAGTGATGAATGTAAGAACAACTGTAAGAGAACAGATGGTGCCCCTATTTGTCTGGATTTTCTTCCTACCAAGACTTTATCTCTTGCAGCAGATTCTGTTGCTCATATCCTTTCCAACTTGAATCACTGAATCATATTCAACAACTCTAAAACTTACATTACAGTTAATTCAGGACACAATATGGAAACATTTTCAGTATAAAAGTAAAAAAAAAAAAAAGTCACAATTATTTCTGCAATCTCATAAGGTTTTTTTATGGATTTACCTTAGTCATTTTAATATTTTCTTCATTTACTGGCTTCTAAATTACTTAAAAATTAAATTACTAAAACTGCTACTAATATCTGTTGGCAAACAGTGTGCAACTCCCAGCATCATTCATATCTCTTCTTGATTTTGCCTGCTGTTTCAAAACTTCATTCAACTCGATTGTAGAGGTAGCTTAAATGGAAATGTTGAAAACATTCTTGTTCAAAAGTATAGCTCTGAAACTCTGATTATTTAAAAATCTTCTCAGTCTCCTAAAATTCAAGAACATACGGTGATTCACCCATGATAATTTTTGCTAAAAATGAGTTTAATTTAATGAGTCAATGAAATCAAAGCTTTCTTTTTCTGGCAGCTGGCCCTTTCAAAATTCAAGGTCAATGCACAGCATTGATGTAATTGCACAGCCAGTCATTCCATGTTCTACAGGTGTTGGTCATGTTGAAAATAAACACACTAACTATGTATTTTTAATGTGTAGCAGAAGTCTCATGAAAAAGCAAGCTCAAAGACAGACATAAGCATATTCAGTCATTTTGGGGATATAACTGAGCCATCAAGTCTTTCTACTTTGAGGAAATCACATTTACCTTACTGTTACTATACGCATCTATTCAAATGCTGTGCTGTACCTTCTTGTTCATTAACTGCTTGACACCGTTAAGATTTAAATGATTACTAAGCATTAATAACTCAGCATTCAGCTGCAATACTTTCAGGGCATCAACAACAAGACTCAGAACTCAAATCCCAAACCCTCCAAACAGCATTTAATTTGATAAATTCTGGTGTTATGGTGTGAAAGGACAACTCTAATAGCACTAATACAATCAGAAGAAGGGGAAGAAACTAATACAGAGAAATGAGGAAACCAGGAAATCCAAACTTTACTTAGTTTAGAATCTAAAGGTCACGGGAATGGTATGATTTCTGGAGTTGATGTGCTGCCAAGTGCCTGAGGAAAAAAAAAAAAAAATCACTAACCAACCCAAAACCTGAGATTAAAGAAGAAAAAAAAAAAATTAAAATTCAGCACTCCTGAAGGATGCAGCACAGTTGCCCTGAGGTAGCTCTGCCACACTCAGAAGGAATTTATGTCGTATAAATGTCCTTGTAATGCAGGCCAGCTCTGTTATGTGCCATATCCTTCTAATCGCATCAACAAGACTGGCTTCTCAAGCAGCATAAATGGTGGGCAAGCACACCATGTGAAATTAAAGCCAATGGCAAAATTGTAGTATGGCCTAGATTTCACTCACCTGCATGTAAGGGAGGTGTCCATAATGAGAAAGGTGATTGTTTGTATCCTTTTCTCCTTTGTGTAAAAGGGCCTTTCATCACTTGTAACAGTTTCCATAGATGAAAGACGTACCAGGAGGTATCCCCACAAAATCTTGGGCAGAACTGAAAGTGGGGAGCTCTCCTGGACTGATTTAAATAGCCTACAGTATCATCTTCCAGAGAACAAAAAAAAATAGGTCTCCTCTATTAGAGTGTATTTTCTGACCTTTTTTTATATATAGTGGCACATAAATCCTTGCCTGAAAAGAACTCATGTGGAAATAAAAACAAAAGAGAGTGATCTGGAACCAATAAAAAAAGAAAAATGTAAACTTGAAAGGAGCTTTTTGTGCAATGTTTCCTCTAAAGCAAATAAAACCAAAGTTAGTTGTTTGTTTGTTTATTTTTTCCTCAGCTGGTTACTTTCGTTTGTAAATAAGATGTCATTTTTAACTAGAAAAACATAAATACTGAATGTAGTGATAACAGTTGTCACTTTCATCTGATATTTATCGTGAGCCATTCTGCTCACTACTATAGTTATCTATGCTTAGTTAATGTGTTTTTCATTCATGCATTCTAAGTGCATAATGTCAGAAATGATTGATGAATATACTTTTCAGATTTGTTAATGAAAAAAAATCTATTTCTTATTGGGGGGGTGGTGTCAGCTCTTTCAGCCCACTGAGAGAGTTTAGTCTTTATTCTTACAGGCAAGGTCCAGGATATTGACCGTGTTCACCTTTTTCATCCAAGTGCCTCAGAGCGGGTGGACTGAGTTTAGAATTTGGCTCTTATATACTGTGCTAACAAAAAAGCATATTAAATACAGTGGAACATTATTTTATTAGTTGTCCTTTGCTGCTCTTTCTACAGTTAAGCTTTTGAGCACAGACCTATCCAGGTATGCTCTGATTATTCACTTTGGCTTACTAACTGAAGGATGCATAGTGTTTCTTCATTCCCATAGGCAGCTGATAGGGCAGAGGAATAGTACACTTGGGGTTTTATCCTAAAAAAGAGTATACCTGACATGCCCAGCTAGCCCTGGGGAGTGAGACATGTGTCCTGTCCTGACAGTTTAGACACCATCTTTGTAACAAACGGAGAGTGACCATATAATGTACAGTAAGGATTTGGTATTGAATTTAGCTCCAGCTTCCAATGGACTTTAACATTATTAAAAAAAATTCATATAATCTAATGTATATTTTATTAATATATCCTTTATTTGGAAACCGGGCTTTTCAAAGAAATAATATGCTTTATTGAGCTTCAGAGCTATTTAGAAGTCTCAGATGAACTGTGTGAATTATCTCTGTAGTAACCCATTGAGTATTTCCCTTACAGAGAATCTTTGATCCCATCCAAATTATGTTAACACTATGCAACCATCTGAACTTTCAGACTCCTACAATCTAATAAGTACTAAATTCTCTGGATAAAATTTTGTCGGGAAAGAGATGCCATTAAAAATCACAACCTTTTCATATTTGTATGAGTTATATTCTTTTAGCTCTAGGTATTTCACAATGGTTTATGTTTTGATGAGGAAGTCTGGGACTATTTGTATTTGGCAAAAATATCTGCTTTGCGCTCTGTATCAAAACTGGACACGTTTCACAATGAAAGACTTGCATTTCACTCGTTCTTATTTCTTGGGGTTTAGCCAAAGGGTATTATCCTTTTCCAAACCACTGCAACGACAGTTTATATTTTATGTATAGCCATAATTAGAACTATCTCCAAAGCCTTTTTTTTTTTTTTTTTTGTTCTTGAGGGTGGGTTTTTGTGGGGGTTTTTTGTTTCGTTTTTGTTTTACTTGGTATGATTCACCTTTCTGGGTGAAAGAATCATTCATGTGGATAGTGTCCCATAGCATCTATTTGACTCCCACAGAATGCCTTTCCTAAGATTTCTTAATGTGATATAAAATATCCTGGGTTCTGGCTCATGTGAAATGAATGGCTGCATCTGTTTTTATTATGTACTACAAGAAGTAAGTCCTTGTTGTCAAGCCAAGTGATGCAGGTGGGCTTGGCCTTCTACAGTGTCTGTGACAGCAGACCCTGGAATTCACTGTATTTTGAGCTCAGTTCTCTCGAAAGCAGAGTTTGAATACAAACTGATGTCTATGAAGTATGGCTGATCAAAGGATGAGGATCAGTAGTAAAATAGCAAGTGAATCAACCTGGTAAAATATATGCGTAGGTGACAACAGCCTCACTTTCTTAATCAAATTGAAGCATCTAGTAACACAGCATCAGTACACGATTTGCAAATGCCATAGGGTCATAAAAGACAAGTTCTTCCAGGTTCATACTTAGTTGGGCAGAGTGCATGCTACTCTGATTTGATTTTTAAAAATAAGTAAATAATTCATAGGTCAATACTGAAGAGTTATGTGAGATATGTTAGATATCATATACTTTCTTCAGAACATGCAAGTTGTATTCATTAGCAAGACAACTCTACATTTTATGTGAGCATATACTATGCTTCTATAGCCTATGCTACAGAATTCTGTATTTCAAAGTAATTTAAGCAGGGTCACAGAATTTGATAGTTTCTCGCAATGGCAGCTAACGTCTCACAAAAGAGTCTCGTAGGCAAAACAATTGATTTCTGACTTCTTCCTGAGCAGAGAACCTTCAGTGCCTAGATCATGTACAATAAAACTGACATCTGAGGGTAGAGCAAAAATATACTCAGTTTTCCTAGTGCCTTGGAGGCTTGTGAAATTACTGTCTGAAAACTGTAATGAGAATGGGATAATTTGTGACATTTCCCTCTGCTGTTAGAAGGTATTGATTTTATGACATTTTTGTTAGTTTTTATGTATTACAAACATAAGGCATCAGAATGCTAATATCAAACACATAGAATAAACAAGGATGGTGCCAGGTAGAACTTTATTTATTTCAATTATTTTTCAGTTGTACGCTGTAGCTTATATACCAGATCCCTGCAGGCTGTTAGCAGATAAACAATCATTCATAAGCTCTGAGAATTCAGAATTAGAGGAGGCAGCCCATACATAAACTTTCTTCTTCCATGAAGTCTATCAGCGCAGTAAGATAACTTACCTTTACTATGCTGAGTTTTGACCTCTGTTGGTTTACCTAAGACATTAAATTTTTCAGCTACATTGTCTGTCTAATTTAGACTGTCAGTGCCTTGAGGTAATGTCATCTCCCTTCTGACATATGGGGGACCTGCTGAAAATACTAATATACTCATGGTAAGCCCAGTACTGTCACTTGTATTCAGTCTTGCTACATCTTACTTGTCAGGTCTTTGTGGAGTGTAAGTTCCCTCTTCCAGTGGTAAAACCACGCAGGCAAGGTTATGGAGAAAGCTATCTCTTTGAGATTGCCTTGGAATTCTTCAAGCACTGACCTCTTAGCAGCAGAGCAACACAACTCTGTAATTAGCTTTGCTTACTGTGTCTGGGATTGCTGAAGAACACCTGACTTTTGGCTTTCTGGGGAAATCTCTGTGCATACCTCGCTGTTTTTCTTAGTGTATTCATCCCACTCTGTTCGTCATACCATGCATCATTGATTCCACCCAAGGAATGAGCAAGTGCTGCAGATTGAGAAATTCCAACAAAATCCTTGGAAGGCTGCACTGCATACCGCCAAAAAAGTGAGAAACTGAATGAATGAAATCAGTGAAATTGCCTGCAGGGAAATACTGTTAAAGCTGTACATTGGTAGCACAATCTCCATCTAAGTAAATGTATGGCAGTAAGATATTAATCATATATTTAGTACTGATTTGTAGAATCATGTTTTTCTATAAGGAGAACTCTATACATAAGTGAATCACTTATCTATATAGTAAGAGAAAAAAAAATGTAGATATTTGTAATGCTGGCTAGAAAACCACTGCACACTGAGGAGACAGTGACCCACAGAGCAGTTGACCTGAGTAGGCCTAGGCCAGGGTTGTGCTGTGGTGCTCCTGCAGCATGATGTCAGGCCTGGGCTGGGCTGCTTGAGTGCCACAGCCCCAGAGCAAGCCCAGGCAGATCACTGAGGCCTACTTGTCTATAGGCAACTCCAAGCTCATACTGGACATGACGCCTCCTATGTGGCCTCATCATTAACAGTGCAGCAAGAAGTTCACGTGAGAACGTTGATTCTGTTTGACTGCATAAACTATAAATAGAGCTTCTTCTTTGTAAGAAAATTCTTTAATAGTTTGAGAGACCAAAAGGAGATAATCCCTGCTATTGACAGGGTCCTGTTCAGTGCTACACAGCTTCTATAGGGGAGTAAGATTATGTTCTCAAAGCATTAGTGCAAATAGCATTTTAAATGATAGCTTATAAGCCTTTCTTACTGGGTTCACAATGAACCAGCACTTCCTGATGGAAAACAGTACAGGAAGGTATGTTTTACTTGCTAGCTTAATGCTTAGTCCCAGAATAAAGCTTCAGCTGTAATTTTGGTCAGCAGTATTGAGAAGAATGCAAACAGCTGCTGAGTTATGGATGGACTAGTCCACTGGTTTCTCAGTTCAGGTTCAAAGAGGAACAGGATTTGTATTTGTTCTTTCAGAAAGTATGCATGTGATCAGTTTATTAACTTATGGCTCAGGTTATGAGTATATGAGGCATAGAGAAGAGATTTTCTTCCCCTAATGTTCCTATGTAACTTTCTTCGAGAAGGGAGGGAGGAACAGAGTGAACGGGGTCTAACAGATCTCCCTGCCCTTTCTGAACTTCAGGGAACACTTGTCTGCCAGATGCACTGCAGAAAGTAGAGAACAAACAGCAGCAGTGAATAAGCAGCCTTGCTTTTTCAGCTCCCAAGTACGAGTTAATACATAGAGTTGTTTTTTTTCTCTCTCCAAAGAGAGATTGTTACATCACTAAAAAAAAAATAAAAAATGACACTGAGGTTTATCATTTATCAGCATGCCTAAATAGCAGAAAATATGCCTATGTATTAAACATAAAAAATAAAAAAAAACAGTGAAAATGCTAAAGATGCATTTCAGATTCTAATGTCCAAGTGAATACAGATAATTGTTTTGAAGTATATTAAATACATATTATACATGTACATACATGCACAGATATGTACTTAGGTTATTCTGAAAGTAATGCTTCTATTTATTTCTGCAGAAACCAAAAAAGATACAAGGAGCACAATAACACTATTTGATAGGGCAAATTCTCAGCTACAAAATACTATTTTTCAACACAGGAACCACTGTTAGGTATGCATTTTTGATAGCTATGAACAAGAGCCTGCGTGCTGCACTTGTAAATATCTCTACCAGCAGAGGTGACCCCCTGTCACTGCCACCACTGCTGAAGCTCACCACCCACTGCCTCACTGTGATCATGTCCACTGTTTGGTCCACACAAATGTTCAGCAAGCATTGATCAATGCCAGTGGTGTAATTGTTTCTGCAATGTAATGGAGGAATTCAGTTTCATCCACACTTCCAGGTCAGACACCATTTTGTCAGACTGTTTCTTTGCCATCATCTGTCCCACAGCAACAAAATATAATGGAGTGTTGGTGGGAAGGTTCGGCCTCTTCTGCCTCTGCCATTGTGAGCCAACATCATAAAATAAGAGTCATTACTTTCAGAGCAGCTCTCATACAATGAAGTTATATGCAAAAGTTTAAAGAGAAAAGCGAAGCCTGCCTAACTTTGAGTAATTTCTTGTGTCTTATGAAGATCTAAAACTAAGCATAATGAGTATGGAGTTATCTCCACAGTAGTTCCAATTATCTATAGACTGATTTACAAATAATCTCAACTTTGGAATGTCTGTCTTAGCCCTAAAATATGTGAACTGTTTGTGAGAGAAAATGTTGGCCTAGAAGAGGACTGTAGATACAACTATGAGCAATAAGATAAATTGAAAGAATCCAAAAAACTTTAGAAGCTTAGTAGTTCAGGCACATTTCACAGTTGTATTTTATGTCTTAGTACCTCCTTTTTGAACAGTGTTAATTCTCTGTTGGCCTAAATCATCATGTGTCATCCACATATTCTGATTGGTAAATAGGGAGATGTCATAACAATTTTTACTTTCTTGTAATCTAAATTGAGGCAGTCTATTAGATTCATTTCTTTTCCCTGACACAATAATAGTAATGTATTTGAATCAAATAGACAATCAGTTCCTATAAATAACTTTTTAATGTTATTATCACTGAAAATATTTTTTAGGTCTGAAAAACCTATTTGAAACCATTCAAAGCTTCCTGAATGATAGAGAGGCACACTTTGTCTGAATCATCTTACCATTACTGTGTACATGTACAATGGAAATGAAGAAATGTTATTGCTGTTTTTAAACTGATGCACTGTAGGAAGATGCCTGAACCTACACAGGAAACTTATTTTTTTCCTATAGTTTATATGGATATAATGGATTTTAATTTTGAGTTCACTGGGGGGCAATTCAAAACACTCAGATATTGGTAAACAATATTGCACAAAAATACAAACTACGGCATAAGGGAAAATAAGTTGTTCTTTTTATGTCTTGTGAAGTTGACTAAGTTGCAGATATGTGAACTAAATGTGTATCAAATGTATATAGAGCTTTCTCACTGAACAGTGTCCTGAAGAGAGAGGAAAAACAATATCATAATAAGGTCAGAGGATGAGAAAATAACTGAGTTGTCCAGAAAATAAAGCCACACCGGGATCTCATAAACTGGGATATCATTCCTCTAGATAATAAAAACATTCAAAGTATCATTCAAAACGAATCTGTCCCTTGTGGGGACTTTAAACGATCCAAGCTTGCTTTGTCTGAAATAGTGCTTTTATAAAGAACATTTTATAGCGAGGGAAAAGTTTTCCTTGTATCCCTGAACAATAAAGTCTGAAAATACATTATTGAAATTCTTTTTATGTATTTCTTCAGAAGCCAGATCATGTTGGGCTTCTTTAAAGAAGCACAGATTGTGTAGATTTTATCTGATTTATACAGTGTAATCATATTTATCTCATAATTTTTCTAGTTTATGACAGCCTTATAAATATCTCATTCAGTTCTTTTTCAACATAAATACTTCAAATTTCTAAGGGTCACAAATTTATATGAGTGCAAATAGGTTTAAGTAGCAGGGGTCCAAGCCATAGATCTGTGTTCAGATTTGGACCTAACTACTAAAGTGATGTATGCAAATACTCGGATATGTTGCTAGTGCTTGGATATAAGCATGCAGTTACTATTCCATATACCTATTGGAATTTTCTCTAAGAAAAGTCTGTGGTATTTAGCACCATATTTACTATTGCTAAATAATATATGGCTTCTGTTCTATAGATTGTACTGATATTTTCTTCTATGTTAAGGAACATATCATCATTGGTTATTTAATCATTACTGAACTGGCTGGTTGGTTTTGGTTTTAAATCATCGTATCTACTCCTTGGTCTTACAAATAAAATTCTTTCAGAGTATTCAGATGGTCCATGGATACTTAAAAATTCTTATTTTCAGATCACAAAGCCTGTTCCACAGGAACAGTCACTGAGCCCCCTCTGTCCCTCATTTAAATACTCTTATTTTGTACAGCTGATGAAAAATACATATTTAACCATTTTTTATCCCTCACCACACAGGTAAAATTATTAGACATATCAGAGAAGCCCTAGATATAGGATTACATATACAAAAAGAGACTCCAAACGTCTATGCAGATTCTGGTCACATTAATACATTGACTGAAGTCTCAAGCACATTTATTCCCAGAACTATGAGGACTACTAATGACTCTTGCTATTATATTTCTCTTCTGTGATATCCTTCTAGAAACTGCAGTGTGGGATTTAAAAGTTAGGAAATACAGTTACAAAAAGAAAAACAAACGAATAGAAAACAGTAATTAATAAAGGATGAAACCCAAATCCACAGATATTATTTAGTTAACTAACTAATGTTGCTAAACATGATCACTATTTCTCTAATCAGGCAGAAATACCATTAATCAGTATTTCAGATCACTTAGAAGTCTGTATTCTCATTTGCAGTCTCAATTTTTAGTGGAATTTCTGAAGATAATTAATCCCACAAATGATGCTTCTGATGGAAAACATACAGACAGCTTTCTTGCTGCAAGTTATTTTTGCAGCAGAACTACAGTATGTTCTTTCAATTACTATAGAGAGCAAATGCATGCAGATATGGGTTAAGTTCAATCAGTTTGCCATCAGTCACAGAAGAAATTACAGAATCCATTTTAAGACACCAGTTGAGAAATCGTTGGAAAGGCACAGCTTGATCAACAGTGAGTTCTTTCAAATATGACAATCATGTTTTAAATATGCTGAATCCTTAAAAGGTAATATTACCATAGCCAGAAAGTTTGGGGGCTTTCTTTTTCCCCTTCAGACATTCATCAGTGTTTTATATCAAGGGTATGATGCAAGGAAATGTATGCAGGGACATTAGATTTTAGACAACTTTTCATTGTGTAATGAAGGAGCCAAGTGAAGGAGGAAAAATGGAGCTGTGAGAAATTCCAAGCTGTTTCTTTTGCATGATTTTCCAATGTTTTTAAGATGCAACAGTTATCAATAAAATTATGAATAGAGTTTTTGTGTAGATCTCCATAATATGATTGGATTTAGGAGTGATAAAGAGGAAGCAAATAATGTATCAGAAGTTAATCCACTTCGGAGTACTTTGTGCATCACGTTATTCACAAAGGAAGTGAATGCAGCACACTCTGATTTTCCTTTTTTTTTTTTTTTTGCTCTTCATCGTTGTTGAAATCTGATGTGGGACAGAAATACATGTGAGAAGTATCAGCTAGGAATAATCCTTTATTGAAAGATAAATGTCTAAAATTAATAGATAGAGCAATTTCTGAAGGATAAAAATGTGGACTATCCCAATGCCAATGAAACTAACTAGATGTATCTGAGGTAACATTATCTGCAGTAGCCAAAATACTGTGGTGTTCAGTACCAGAGAGTAAGATTGTGCTTCCTTAAAATCCACCAAATTCCTACTTCTGTTGATTTCTCTAGCAGTAAAAGTGTGACAGGAAAGGGTCATTGGGTAGACTAGAGTATAAATTATTTACCTTCTTAATGATTTCAGTAAACCAGCTTTTTAGCTCTATCTGTCTTGATTATTTGAAACTGAATGTTTTGTGCAGGAAATGAAAATAGGTTGATTAAGCATATTCTTATCCTCACCCCATGCATCCAGTAAATTACTATGACACCCTGTGATGTAGGATAGCTACAATGCAGAGGTAATAGATGGGAAATTGTTTCAGGCCCCAGCGCTTCTGCTGTATGATTATGTTACAGGCTAGCAATCATAGAAATTGCCTCTGAAAGTCATATACAGCTCACCCATTCACTGAGCTGCTCACAGAATCTAGAGGATTTGTGTGCTTCAGGAAAGCATATGTTATAAAAGAATTATTTATAATGAAGTCTTGTAGATGAGTCTTATTTCTCTAACTTCTTCATGTGGATTATAGCTTATGAAGAGTTATACTGAATTCTTCTGTAAGTCATTATCTTCCCTTGACATATGGCACAATTTCTTGTTGGAAGCAGATGCTGTCAGTGTAGCAAACTAGCACCAATGAAGACATTGTTAGTTGTATGGTTACATTACAGTGAGTGGATAATTAGTTGTTTTACATCTACTTTTACTTTATTTTGACAATTAGGAAGTTTAACAGGAAAAGGCTGTGGCTTTTCTACTTCAGTCAGAATGCAGGCTTAAGAATTGATGACTATGTATAGCACACTGCTTTTGATTTCAATTTAAATTGAACCAGCACTGAACTATCAGGTCCTCTGAATGTTTTTATCATAGATTTACTGAAGCTTGTGTTGTAAATTGAAGTAGGCTAAATGTATTCGGTATTACGTATCTGCGTTCTTTCTGAAAAGTTTCATTTCAGACATTTAGAAAGTAATACTATCAGTTTTATTCAATATCCATGATAGTATATCACATGTATCAAAAAGTAAATGATTTTTTTTTTTTTCTGAGAGAATGGAAAATATGATTTCCAGATATTCTAGATATCTCTGCTTTTCAATGAAAGCTATGAAGGTAAGGATGATTGTATTTTCCGTCTTTAGAGTAGACTGTTAATACTAGTTTATAAGTACTCACTGGACATACTGGGGTCAAACAACAACAGTGAGATCAATAGAAAAATAGTTAGATGAGGCCAAATAACAGGCACCTGAGACAGATATGTGCTGCTGGGTGAGTCAGATGCAGGAAAAAAGACAGCCTTCAGGGACTGAACTGTTCAGTTTTCATTTCTGACAGTAGTTTCTGATGTAAAGAGAGCATTCCCATGCCTTCGGGGAAGGTTTTGTTTGTTCCTCCAGTAGTCTACAGGTACAGTGACTAACATCCAGAGTTTTTACATCTGGAAATAGTCAGAAATTTAAGAAGCAGTCAGGGTCAGTAGCTGAAGAAAACAGGATTCTCAGTTTCTCATTAGATGCACTTTAGGATTCCCATTATTTTTCAGAATGGTGTTCCCAGTTTTATTTTCTATCATTTAAATATATGTCTAACTGTACCAAACAGTACTTGTGTGACCTGATATTGTTTTCACAATCAAAGCAAACCCTCCCCAGAGATTTTATGCTACATATCTCAGTCTGATAATGAGGACAGCAGTAACTGTACAGATCACACTGTACATATTTTACATGTTAATATCACAAATCCAAGCTCCTAATAAGCCATACTTTTTATTACATTATTTTCTCATCATATCTATGTGGTATTCACATTTTTAATGCTCATTTCAGCTAGAAGACATGTAAAAAATTACCTAGCAGTGTAGAGATATCGTCTGCCTCCTTAGTGACAGCTGTAATGACAAACTAAAGGCAATAAATATTATTTTCTAGTATTTTTAATCAGATGTTCACAGCCATTTGAACCTTGGGAAGTAACTCAAATGTGTCCCACACTGAAAAACATTCAATAAGAGATACTTTCTATGACTCTGTCAAGTTCTGCTAATACTTTTTAATCATTCAAATAAGTAGTATGAAACTACTTTAAATTTTGAATCACAGAATCACAGAATTGTAGGGGTTGAAAGGGACCTCTAGAGATCATCGAGTCCAACCCACCTGCCAAAGCAGGCTCCCGAGACCAAGTTGCACAGGTAGGCATCCAGAGTCTTTTAAGATATCTCCTGGGACACTTCCAGATATTGCCTTTTACCAGCTTTATTGAAGTAAACCAGCACTGATCTCCTGCTGAAGATGCAGATGTTCAATATCACTCTTGACTGTTAGGTCATCTTCTAAGGGGCTAAAAGAGGGAAAAAACTGTACTCTCCATGTTCTGAGAAATGCTGTGGCCATCAGTCTGTCACTTTTTGCTCTTCTGTGCATATACTGTAATGGTATGCTGTGTTCATTTTCTGAGTAGTCTTCTCTATTCCATAAAATAATATGTCTTAAAGAAGATGAAATGGAGTTCATACTATGAAACAGTACATCAGCTGGCTTTTATAGGGCATTACTTAACAACAGAGAATTAGGTATAAAATATACATATACATAAATATACAGAGAGGCATAAAATAGTGGAAAATATAAACAATTTCATACCTAATAATTAGGTATAAAATAGTGGAAATAACAGAACACAGTTTGCTGCAACTAAATATTTACTTCTACTTGTTCAGGCTTGTTTCTGTAAATATAAGCTTACAAATATTTTGAAGCAATATGTAAAAACAAGAAATGAAAAGTCAAAAATAATGTCACTCAAATGTTATATCCCTTTCAGAAAGGATATAATAACAAAACCAACCCAAGTTGGTCCTTTTCTCATTAACTCCTTTAACCTGTGGTTTTCTGATAGAAGAAGACACACATAAAGCTCTTTGTGCAATTAAAACACAATATTGAAAATGATAATTTATATAAACATTCACTGCAAAGGTTGTATGTGTCAAGTGACTTGTTTTCTGGCAGTGTTTCTTACAGCAGTTTGATTTTATGCAGCCCATCTGGAACAAACTCTGGGAGCATTTTGACTCTAGAATGTAATTTTATCCTTGGTCTCCAGATGGTCCAGCTCCTTAGAGTTTTACTAGTCAAGTCACAAATAAAGTTGTCTATGCAAATATAATAATCAACAAAGATAAATGCTTACATTTAGAAAAAAGAAAAAGAAAAAAGAAAATTGTCAGTTACAGTGCTACAGTGCAGAGCCCACAGTTGACTTCTTTTATTGATACTGGCCAACAGAAAATTAGAATTAAACTGCATAATTTGTTTCCTAATGAAGAGCCTCATTGGTGATCTCTTCCCTTGTTGCAGGAGCTGTACACAGGTCCAGAACCAAATCCCTGAGCTAGGCTGGATTGCTGGGAGCAGTGAGCTTGTCCCCTTGGCAAGGCCATGGTCCTGCCAGCAATCTGTCCTCATGCAACATCCACTCCACCACTGCTTGGCAGAAGCAGCCTTTTGAAACAGAAACATATCCATCAAGTCCTTATCTTTGATATGAGATTTAAATTAATTTACTTTGGGGCTTGTTTTTTTTTTTTGTTTGTTTTATCAGACAGCCCATAACGCTCAAAACCACACATCTGTGTGCCCAGTAACACTTTGGATGCAGGGGTGATGTCTTTCTGGGCCAGCTCTTGTGCTGATATCAACCTGCCCAGTTGCCATAGAGGTAGTGGTGAGAGTAATGGTAATGCACTTATATGTGCTTCTGCTCTTGCTTGCGCTTGCAGCTTGGATAAAAGAGGAGGCAGATCACCTCTGAATGTGACAAATGTACTTCCCCTCAACGCTGCCTGATGAATGCTGTTTATAAATGCTGGAGATTAAAGAGTGGTGGCACACTATTGAACAGGCCCAGACAAGTTAAACATCATTTTATACTACCAGTCTTGTAATTTTTAAAGACTTCATGGCAAATAGCTGAATGGCTGAGGAAACAAGTAGTTTGTAATCACTATGAGTATATTCTAATGACACTTAAAGTTTGCAGAGGAGCTGTGGAGGTGGAGGTGTGCTGGCAGCCACAGGTAGAGCACACCTACTTCATGGAGGTAAGCTGTACCCACTCACCATGGCTCCTGTCTGGTTGTGTCTCACCATCTTCTTGCTAGACACGAACAGTTGGAGAAGCAAAAGGAATAGAAATTCTAGTCAAATCTGCTAATAAAAGCAAATAACAAAGACAAAAAGAAAACAAAACAACAACAACAACAACAAAAGACACTCCTCTAAAAAAGCTACAACTCCAAAAACAGGAATAGCAAAAGCTTTTCAAGTGAACACTTGACTAAGTAAGTCAAGTTACCTGTGGAGCTGTACATGATTTCAAGTATGAATTCATGCTGGAGAAAACAGCCTCCTGAGGTTTAATGAACTCTGTACAAACAACAGGAAGGTTTTCCTTCAAAGTCATAAATTTTATTGCCATTACTTCTACAATCATGAAATAAGTGGCTGCTTAATGTAGCTGGATGAAATAGTCTAAGTTGAAAACAGAAAGTGATTTTTACTGAGGATCTTAGGACTCTGTGTGGCCAGAGAATGCCCTAGAGAATATGGCAGCAAACCATCTCCAACAACATTACTGTGAGCCAATAAAATCTAGAGCTGCTCTAAAACAAGTGTGGCTAACCTTCTGTTACTACAGTGCCCTGTTAAGTTCCAGCAGTCCAGAATACAGGGACCAATATACTGGCAACTTCCGATTTACTCTGAGGCAGTTCTTTTCTTAAGCCAATGTTATTACAGCACTTTTAATGAAGAGAAACACTTTTTTTTTTTTTACTCCCTATGAAGAACGTTTTTGTCTACTCCCCAGCCCCAATGTTGTTAACTTTTAAAATTCACAGTATGTGTCATACTGAGCACACTCTTGTATCTTCTGCAGTGTTTAGTGGAGAAAAAAACAGCTGGTCACAGCAGCTTAAACGTGTGACATTTTAACCAGAAGTTATTCAGAAAAAGACAACTTTCTCTGCAACAAGAGAGAGCAAGCTGTAGAGCTGTCATTTGTTAAATTGGGTATTGTCTCATTAAATTTCTAAGCATAGTGTCAGGAAAGATTAGGTGCAGACTGACAGATTCGACTGGCTCAACAACTTTGCCACAATCACACAGAAAACATTAGCTCAGCTATTAAGGATATACATAAGCTAAAATAACAGATTAAATATCCTATAATTATAACTTCTCTGACAGACACTTGCTGCCATATGAATTTGATGTCATTAGAGTTCTTTAAGTATCCCATAAAACAAACATACCCTTGCCAAATGTTGAAAAGAGAGAAATTAGGGAAGAAGAGAAAGATTTTATTCTACGGCTGTGTCTTTTTGTGTGTGTGTGTCAGGAATATCCTTATCAAATAAACTGAACAAAGTGAAATGTACTTCAAACCTTCTGTCACAATCCGAGTCGATCCCAAAGACTTCCTCAGGTTTCAAAACATCCCTTTTTCCATCTTATAGGCTGTCACATCTCCCATTTATGAAATGGAAACATGGCAGTACCATTACTAAGGTAATCACACTGTGCTCCAGGACCTCATTTCCCTGTGAAATATTCAGCTTAAATTCTAGGCTAGAGAGCGATGCCTTAGAAGTAAAGGGAACATTTGCATGAAATTTGAATGAGTCATACATAAACTATGACTTATGAATCTGCTAATATTTAAAGCTCTGAATTTTGACTTTATCTTAAAGGCAGAATTTCTATTTTGTCTAAGTTTTGGCCGGTCTTTAAGAAAAAAAGACAGCTCCCCCAGTGTATTTGCTAAAATGCGGGGAGGGCTTGCATTCCTCAGCCTCTCCCACCATCACTGGTGTGAGGAAGCCAAGGGCTGAAGCAGATGGACTCATGGTGGCTGCAGAAACCCCAGGGCCTTCTGGAGATGACACTCCTCCTTCTCTTTCCTGGCTGTTCCTCACACCTTTTTCCTCCTTCCCTTCCTCAAGCACATCTCCCCTGAGGCGCCCTGGGTGGCACTGCTGAGCCCGGCCATGCACTGCGCTGAGGCCGGCTGGATCCAGCTGTGTGCAGCACGGGGCAGCCCTGGCATTGCCTCACCCAAGTTGTTTCCACATGCACCCACTATGCACGGTCACATCTCTGTGCAAAGAAATGAAAATATAGCAAAACCTTACTCATTGCACCAGAAGTGTTGCTTTCAAAGCGTGGGACCTGACCACTCCTAAACCCTCCCTCAGCTGCCAGCGGAGGCTGGAATGGCGGCCATTGCATGCAAGATCGACTTCCACATCCTGTCCATCCTGTCATGCCTGAAGTGTGAGCTCCCCAGCTGGTGAGGAAACCTCACGGTCATGCTGGTCTGTATAAGTTTCTGCATGTTTATTTAAACTGTCTCTGACAGTGGACCTTTAGAGTAGCCCTTTTACTCCAAAAAAAACCCAAAAGTTAACAAAAAAGAACAAACAAGAAATCCATGCTTGTTTTTGTAGGATAACAGTGTGCAGTATAAATAGTATCTGTCAACTTTTAGAAGTGAAGTATTTAACTCTAAAATGTTATCCGCTATGGGAAAATATGCTTGATGTTATGTGGAAGTGATTTGTGGTCACAGTAGTATAAACCATAGGTAACTTGGTGGAACAGGAGCCTTTTTTGTAATTATAGACTGTTTTTAATTTAATATTGGTGTGCTGCTAATAATTGATTATGTCTTTGAAAACCCCAAAAGATAATAATGGGGAGGAAATGTATGTTCATGAAAATAAACTTCTTCCACATCAAAGCTGTGTAAGCTTTTTTTTTGAAACCAGGAACTGTATCGTCATGCTGTGATTTTAAGTTTTCAATTTATTGCTGTATTTCAGGTGCAACTGCACCATCTTGGGATTTGATTGGTATCTGATTGTGCACATGGATTTCTGGATTAGATGAGAGCAGTCCTTTTGGTTTGATAGTAGAAGAGGAAGAAATTACACAAGCAAGGTTTTGACCAGATTTTGTTTTTTTCTGCCTGGTTTGTGCTTCAGGTTGAGCAATAATGGTCCATAAAGCAAAGGGTTTGTGACTGAAAGCTCTTCTTAGTGCAAGGTCAACTTACAGCAGGTTTTATCAAATTATAGTTAATACTTGAGCTGAAATCGGTTTTGCAATCAGAAAATCAGTCAGCTGAGCAACTGTTCTCACATGTATTCAGTTTGTCTGGATTCTTTATTTAAATTCTCATTCTTTTGTTTTTAAAGACACTCTCTAAACAAAACTCATTGTAACAAAATGCTCTTTCTTTTAATTGAACTTTAAATAAATCTGTTTGCGATTTTTGTGGGTGAAACAGCTTTTATGTAAGATACGTGCTACAGATTTCACAGAATATGATTTGTTATTGCATTTATAAGGAACAAAATTAATCAACAGTAGAATATTTGGCTGATAAAGAACAGTCTCTAAGAAGAATACTTGGCTGATAAAGGACAATGTCTCATTAAAGATAGGGTTTACAGTTTAATGTGCACAGGAAGTGGAAAGCAGTAGCTCTGCTTCTCTAGTAATAATGGCAGTTGTGATGTAGTGTGTAGAATTGAGAAGATTAATCTCTGTTTTCAGTGCCAGAAGTATATCAAGTTTGTGCCAATTTTCTGTTGTTTAACTCTGTGTCAGCTATACACAAAGCTTAAAGTACTACTTTGCTTTTATTGCTCTGCCTGACAAAAAGTCTTTTTATGTTATTAATTCTAATGCAGAACAATAGGAAAGACATATGCATACCACACGATAGCGGTACAAACAAGTTTTTCCATAGAAAAGAGTCAGTGCCAGAACTGCTGAAATGTGAATATTTTATCAGTATTCCCAATTAGTTATGGCCAGCAGTCATAAAAGAGATGCTAATCAGAAAAAAATAAAAATCAATATGTTAATTAGAAAAAAAATCAGTTCAATAATGGAGAAATCCTCTTGAAAATGCAGGAGATAGCTCATTATTTTCAGAGCTGAACAGGAAATCTAGTTTTCTGAAACTGACAAAGACCTGAGAAGTAGAAAATGGGAAAAAGTGACAGAACCATAATTTTTGACAGTACTGGCTCTTTCTGTGAGAATTTTCAAGGTTTTTAAGGAGTTTGATTCACATTAAGATTCTGAAATACAAAGCAATTCATACAGAGAAAAAGGAAGTTAGCAGGCTGCGTTCTATTAACGTGTGATGTAAAAAACAGTATTCATTTTCAAAACAATATAGAAAGCTATTAATTCTGCTTAGTTTGTTGAAATTCTGGGTTCATCACATCTTTAAAACGTGACAGTCTCATTTTATTGTTTGTTTAGTGATTTGGGGTTTTTATTATTTATTTGTTTATTTTATTTTATTTCTCTCTTTCCTTTGTTTATAATGTATCAGATAACTCTAGTCCTGATGGACTATTCTCTCTTTTTGTTAAAAAAAAAATAAAAAATAAAAAAAATGTCCACAAGAAATTCTGTGAATAGTTCTATTAGGAAAACAAAGTCCTATATAAGAAGAGGCTTTATGCCTAGTATAATTTTGGTGGCATATACAGTATTCATAGATAGTGCATGGAACTTCTGTAAAAGGGCTTTGTAAATCTATTTGTTTCCTTCAGACTGTCTTTTTAATGCAGGGACTTGTTCTTACAAGAAACTAAAATTATTTTTACCTATCTTTGAGCTTTCTTCTGCCTTTTCAACTTTACTACAGCTTTCTCTGCTCCCTTGATCAGTGTTGGCTCTAAGGCTCTTCCTATTGCTTTCACTTCTTTTTTTTTTTGCAAAATGATTTATTCTGTTCACTGAAAATCTTCTGTAAAGTTCAGTTTTGCGTCTTATCTGGTTTAACTAGTTTCCATAAACTGCCAATTGAATTTTCTTGTGGAAGATGTTGGGGTTTTTTTAATCTTCAGTAGATCTGTGTTTTCACTGGGGCCTCTAAGATTGCATCAGTATTTAAATAATTCAATAAAAAAAAATCTGTGTTGCTTTCTTTGTGAAGTTTTGGACTTTTTTTTCTGTCAAAAATACAGCATATTGCATCAAAGAGTACTGGATAGTCTTAAGAGCCTGTGTGTGGCTTGTTTGTTTGTGTTTTGCTTGTTATGTTGTTGGGTTTTTTTTTCTCTCTAATCATTAGGATTTCTCTTCACAGGTGCAGACAGTTGCCTGTGCTCCAAACCAGCTGGATACGAAGTAGTTCTTGTTCAAAAGTCATGTGACAGAGTTACTGCAAACATGAGGTGAAGCTACTGTATCCTCTCTCTTGGTTCAGGTAAGCTAGATACTTCTTTAGCTTCTCTCTCTTGGGCTACTCTGGGATACAAAGTGCTTCAATTGATGTTGAAAATGGGTTCCTTAAGGACTAATACTATGCAAAGTACAAATTAAGGACTGTACACATCACTGAATATCTTTTGGGGCCAAGCTTCTAATAAGGATTTTAAAGGTTTTTCTCTTTAATTTTAATAGTAGCATCTGGCAAATTATGTTTTTATTTTATTTCTGGATGAAATATTTTCATGGAATTTTTATATATACTTTTTTAATTGAAAAATTATTAAGTACAGTATGAAAACACTTTAAAAGGTTTCACTTGTATTGAAAAAAGTGCTTTGTCTATTGCATTAGACTAGTGTTTTCCTGCAAGGTTTATTCAAAGATGGATGGAGTGATTAGATTTTGATTGTATGCAGACAACTTACATCACCATGGTCCAAAGACAGAATGTTGTTTTTTTTTTTTTTTTTTTTTTATGACTAGCAGAGCTGTATGCAATATGGCAATAGTAAACTTGTTGGGTATTTTTGCTCATGAAGTCTTATGCGATATTATAGTGTATTTTTAGAAAGATATTAGGTGCTTATATGGAGAGAAATAATTGGTGAAAAACATAACTTACTGAATTGAAAAGACCTACATATGGATTTGTGCTTAATTCATATTTGTTATGTTTCAGTTTACATTCATCAACATACATTAAGATGTACATAAAGACTTGACTAGGCTTCCTCAGTGAGGTAACTTTAGCTTTAAAAATAATGTGTATATTGCTCCTGTATGTTTAGAATATTAGTGGTATAGGTCATTTCACAGAAATCTTTCTTATGGACCTCTGAAGTTGTATTTCCAAGTACTGCTTGAGAAACTAGTAATTATGGCTATGCAGGAATTAAATCTCACTATGTGGAGGAGAAGGAAGTATAATAATATGTAAATATGTAATTAGGTAACTAATGTTATGTAAATAGGTATTTTCAGACAGGTCTTAATAGGAATTAGTAACAATGTGGAAGGAAATTTTTCACTGAAATGAAGGTAAAAAAAATTCAATCAGTGGAACTTATTTTAACTTCAAATACTTTCTTTTTTTGAGGTCTAGTTTTGGTAATGTTTTCCTTCAGGTACTGTTGTTGTCAAAATCTAGGTTGTGAATAGACCTAACAGGTAAAAAAAAAAATTAGATATTAAGTGGTCTGCACTCATCTCCAGTGTAGTCAAATACTGAAGACCACTCGTTAGTGTTATTTCAATAATGAACAGAAAGAGGAAAAAAGGCTTTAGAGCATTTTACCTGTGCAGCTGGGAGAGAAATGTAGTCTACTCTCTAGCTGCAATGACCTTGCAATAGCTTGCAGTGAATCTGTGATGTAGCCACATACCTACTTTTTTGACACCTGAAAAAAATATTGGACTAGCTCTTGTGAGCATTTGAAGTTTTATAAAATCAAGATACGAGTAATAAGACCTTCTCAGTCAAAAAAAAGCATCCTGGTGAACTATGCTTCACAGTGTTGTCAATTTTTAAATTATCAACTTTGAAAGTCAATGTTTATATGCATCTGAGATTTTTTTTTTTAATTCTAAGGTGATTTTATATCTTGATCAATGAAATGATTATAAGTAAATATGTTATCTATATTTCCATGAATTTTAATATGAATTGTATTAAATAGCAATGCAACTCTGTTAGCATTAGTTTTTCCATGTACACATTGGGAAACGACAGTGAAATTCAGTGTGTAACGATTAGGCTTTGTGGAACTTGTCCCGGCAATAGCCTTAAAACTTCTTAGAAAAAGTTTTCTAAAAAACTATTTCTAAAAGATCAATATCTTCAGCGGTTAGATTCGAATGATGAAACTGACCTAAAACAAATGAAGGTACAAGAAGAAATAAATAATGCCAGTTTTGAAATGGTTCATTTTAACTTTGTATTGTTATCTTTAAAGAACAAATGAATTCAGATAAGCTTGTATATGTTATACATATCTTTAAATTACAGAAGTAAGAATAAAACAGTTTATAAGCACAGTTATCCTTTAAATAGAAAAGAAAAAGAGATGCAAAATAAGAATAAAACAGAAGAAAAAATAAACTACACAAAAGAATATATCTTGTACATTTCATACAGAAATGAAATTCTTTTCAAGAAATGAGCACTATTAGTTAGATGTTGATCTTCCGTGATAATTAGTTTTTAATTTGAAATGATATCTCAAAAATTCATGTATAAACTGTCATTATCTAGTGCAAGCTTGTGAAGTTTCTGGAAATTACTAACATGTTAAAGCTGAAATTGTTACTGACTGAAGAGAGGTATCTAAATATCTGGTTAAGTTACTTGCAGGTCTTTAACTTCAGAGAGAACAGTGAGTGATGGTTTTCTTTGAAAAGGAGGCTGCTTTTAAGTCCTTAAAATTTTCTTCTAAAATCAAATCTGTGTAAGTGAAATCATATCCAACACAAAACTTCATTATGCAAGTAGAACATAAAATCGCTTTAAAGGGTCATTATCATTAGTAGTAACAATGGCTTAGCAAGAAAATTTACTCTGACAATCACAGAATTGGGTCAGTTTGAACTGTGTTGCAGATCTGTTGATTTCCTCATCTGTTTCTGGCCCCAAAATCAGAATAAACCTTGTCTGGTTATTTCTTGTATGAAATTATATTTTTGTTTTATATTGGTTTTAATGTTTACATGAATTACCAGACTACAGCATTAATAACAGTAATGTAATAAAGACAGAAGACTTTAATAATTGTTCCAATTCTTTTTTTTTTTTAATATTTCATCACACTCATGCTAGGCAAGCAAGTGAAAGTCAAAGCTACTGGTTATGCGGTAGAGTTTCATGCTGCAATCTTATTTTCCATGATTAATTTCCTATTTTATCTTTTTTTGTTTGAAAATTGTATACGAATAGGAAAGGACGCTTTGTTTTGAGTGCTTGGGGTGGGCAGGTTGGTGGTGGAAATCTTGGTTCAGTTCTGTGTTTGAAACCCCTGTTCAAATTTGCTGGGTTGATAAGTAAAAATGAGGGTTTTAAATTGCATGAATTCTTTGACAAGCGTGGTCTGTTTTTTGGTTGCCAGCGCTCACAAAAGTCCAAACTTTGAGTAGTTTTTTTTAAGTTTATGCTTAAGAATTTGAAGCCTGCCTTTAGAATAAGGAGCCTCACAAAAGCATAAGTGGCTACAATGTCTTTAGCTATACAACATTGCATGACATGTAAAACTAATAGCTTTTAATTAAAAAGCAAAGCATAAATTGAATTCTCTTCCAGCAGATACCTAAATCATAATCTTTTACTTCAATTAAATGATCAGCTTATGTCTTAAGTTATTCGCCTCTGTATTTGAAAAAGTGAAGTCTATAATGGTTAAAGCTAGATAATGTTAATGAGGATATTTCCTATTGATTAAAACAAAAACTAGAACTAAATCTTGGTTTATAGCGCAACTTGCTTCATATATTGTCATGATGTATAAATGTTGACATGGTTCAATATATATGCATATATAGTATCTGTAGGTAAATACATGTGTATATATAAAAATAGTATTTTTCTTATTTCTTCTAATAAGTGTAAACTTAACTTTGCTGTAACGTCACTGAAATTTGAACATGCTTATAAGTACTAAAGACAAAAACAGACAGTTAAAATATTTATTTCATATTCTCTAGAATTAATCTCACCTGGATCTCTTCAGCAATCTCTGGCTCATCATATATAGTAGCCAATATGTCATGTGTTTGTTTTCCATCTGCAACATGCTAGTTTTCCCTGCTTGCTCTGGCTTCCCATGTTGTAAGAATGACTAATAGCTTTATGTGTACTTTCTTGCACACAACTTGAGCCCTTTATCATCAGAGGTTTTGCACTTGAAAATATGTACAAGTTTTAGTCAGTGGAAGGTGTTTTCATAATAAGAGTAGAAGAGAATGAAATTATTGATGCTATTTAGAAGGCAATATTCTAGTTACTAGGCTGCTTTTATCACCTACGAACTGTCACTTCAGGCCTGCACCAGAATTCATATGATGTTTAAACCTCCAGCTCTGGGGATACCTTTAGCCACAAACTGACAGAATTGCCAGAAATAGCTTTGTGGTTCTTTTTCATTTTTCTTTATGGTTGCACACTGGTCGTGTGTATCCCCTGAACTCCTGATCCTGCTGACTGTTCCTGTGATGATGTATGGTTGCGACATGTCATTGGTGTGCTGTGAGAACCTATTGTACTGCTATACATCATCAGAAACCCCTCTCTCTCTCAAGGCAGGTTACTATTATATATCATTAAAATGATGGCTGGTAAGAACAGGCATCCCAAAGAGGGAATCTCAAAATTTTATATGGGGAAAAAATTTTAGTTTATAGATGAGTTGAAAAAATATTGGGTACAATAGGTGGGAGTTGTTATATAAATAATATTAAAATTAAATCTTATTTGTAGTATAAATTTTATCTCTAAAAAGAGTTTCTAGATCGTAAAAACACTCATGCACTGCAGAAGACATTTATAACCTAGATTTTTATGCATAAGAACCTACTGTGCTCTGCTATAAGTCATTGTGTTTTGACAAGTATGGCCAGTTTGTGCAGAACTATATGTAAGAAGCATTTTGAAATTAAAGGGGACTGCAGAATTTTTCAGAGTCTAAACGATAAATACAGAATTCATAATATGGAACGGTCTGCAATGCCATACTAAAGCAGTATTACTTTCCCAGTGTCTCAGAAGTGATCATTTCAGTGATGACATGAGAAGTTGAGTACCAAGAGGAAGCTGTGGCTTCTGCTTGTAAGAGTTTCCAAACATATGGAAACTGTAAGCGACTCTGCAAATTCTACAGGCACATACAACTCCCATTGAAGTTGCCAGGAACTGATTATATCCAGGAATAGAGTTTGACTCAGAATGTTTGCTGTAACCTTGTTATCATAGTAATCTTGGTCAACATGTCGTTAGTGAGAATTTTATATTTTTTTACCCATTAGCACTTCTTTCTAATGCAAATGCATTCTCTGCTTTGTAATGTAAGTTATTTGTCCTCAAAAATAATGAAAAGCTAGGACTGTAAGTATTTAAGTGAAGGTAGGGAATTAAATGTTTTATCTCTTTCCACTCCAGCAATGACATGCTGCAGTGAAGTAAGTTGCTGAAACCCACCTGTCCTTTCCTTCTCAGCAGAGACCATAAAAAGTCTTTCTCCACAATTGTAACAGAAAAGTTGAGTTAGAAACCAAATGCTTTTAAAACAAACAAACCAAGACTGCAACTCTGTAACATTAAAAACTATCCTTAGAAGTTTTTAATATTTTTTATCTACTAAAACATGAAGCTTTATCACTTTTCTATTACTTTTAATAAAATTAGATACTAGTGTATCTTCTGTTTCCTGTGATTCTTGTGTGCATAATGCAGGCATTGCAGAGCAGAGTAATTATTTGTTTGTGCTTCTCTGCATGTCTTTGCGATGGTGTTTTCAGCATTTCTCATCTAAAACCGAAATAGAGTCTTTCTAATCTAAAACTAAAGTAAACATTCCTGTGCGTGCATACACAGTGTTGATGAAGTGTTATTGGTAGAATAGCTTAGTTTCTTCTGTCGATTTGTGTTATATTTCTTGTTTTAGCTTTTCTTTAATTCAGAATTTTCCACCTTTCTAAAATATCTCCAGATTTAAACAAAGCATACAAGCAAAATATCTAAATCTTTATTATATATACATATATATTTCAAATTATTATTAGTTTTAATTGTGTGTTTTTTGTTATGGAGGGGTCTTTCGTGACTTACAGAACTGACACTAAGATTAGGAGGGAAAAAATCTGCCAATATAAAGGAACATGAGGAAGAAACATTAGAAATTGAGTTTGAAAACACTATTTTTTAAATAAGGTTCTGAATATCTGAGTATTCCATCTTCTGAAAAGTGCTATGTGCACAGAATATCTAGAAAAAGCTGCATATTTTTAATTCAAACTCTGAAACTGTATATTATTGAAGAAAAAATATACAAGAAAATAGCATATTCTGGATTCCTAAAAAGGCATACTCAGTGATAGCATTTAATATGGCTTTGCAAGCAAATGATTGTAATATGGTATGCCAGCCCCATCTGTTGAAGGGGCGGAGTGATTATGACCTGCTTTGCTTCCCCTTTAAATTTAAACTATTGCCAGAAGTATCACAAAAATGAGAGGTGGACTGTGGTATTACCCATGTCCTAGCTCATTTGTTTTGCACAGCGTGCATAAGGGGCATGCAGATCTTCATATTTCTCTACATAGGGAAGGCAGTAGCTGTACCTAAATGCATGTACTGACTACTGCTATTTTTATTGATGGTCTTATTCTTAAAGTTTAATATATCACATGTTGATCTAAGTTGGTTATATATATGAATCTCAGATTTTTGTTAAAACATCAACAGTCTTCAGACGAGTTGTATTTAATATATACACAAGTGTCAAATGTTTTTCTGCCTTTAAAATGATTCTCACACACTACCCTTTCATTGACATCTTAATGAAATCAGATGCAAGTCAGACTACAATATAAGCAATTATTGTAATGCTATTTAGAATGAGTTAAACTAAAAAGTAAATTCCTTCCTCCTGGTGCATTGATCTTCTGAGCCCATGTGATATCTTTTTGCACTGCAAACAGTTTTAAGCATGTAGATTCTTTCAAATTCTGGGTGCCTTTTTTTTCCTATAAACACCATTTCTCCCCAGTTTTCTGGGCTTTTTGTGTTCATAGCTATCAGACTAACACTCCTCTTTCGGTGTAAGTAATAAAATAAGACATCCACTAGTTGTTTTGTTTTTTTTTTTAAACTCTTCAGTCATTTATTTTCAAATTAATTTCATTATGCTTTTCCTACATAATGCACTGAGCAGGTTGTCCCTTGAAGATAGTTTCTCTTGATCTACTGTATAATTTTTGAGATAATCAGCACTATCTGAATGTTTTTATTGTTATAAAGTGATAGTAAACACAGAAAAACTCAGACAAATGGAAAACCAATGATGTCAGACAAAGACATACCTTTTGTTTCAATTTAACTGCTAGATTAACTGAAGTACATTGTTTTGCAAGCTTGGAACCTTCTGAAGTTGTATTTTCTCCTTTGTTAAGTCTGGAGACTTTGATTAGTTGGTTAGTTCATCATTCTTTCTTTTTTTTTTTTTTTGAGAGAGAGAGAATACTCTATGATATCTTTTGGTCAGCTTGTCTAGTCCATTGCCTGTTTCTAGCAGTCTTCTGATGAAAAATCGTTTTACGGTGGCTTAAATTTGCCTCTCCCCTGTGCTTAATTACATAGCTATTTCTGACTTGCATTGCTTTATTGTTATAAGTAGCATTTTGCATTTAATTCTAGATTAATGCTTAGCCTTTGATCACCTGAAACTGTTGCAGATGAAGTAACCTTTTTGTGCCAGTCAGCTTTTAATTCTATTTCTTTCTGCTGCTAACCCTTTTGTAGTCCTCTGGCTCACTTCAGGGTTTGCATGCTTCCAATAATCAGCTACCCAATATTGATTTCAATATTGTAATTTCCCTTCCTGTCCTTATGTTCCATGTTTTGCCTCTGTGTGCAAATAAAATTGAACTAATTAGTTAGTTTATCACATATTGAGCAATATAATATATAAATTTCCTGGTCTTTAGTGCTTATGATGGCATGTTGTTGCTCTTTTCCAAGGGTATGTTAAATTTTCTTTACAGGAACTTAGTTTTATCTGTTTACCCTCATTTAAGATAATTGTATTATTTTAAGTGAATGAAGCTTATCTGGATCTTTTTTTTTTTTCCTTTTTTTTCTCTCTGAGACTTTTCAATAGCTCTTGTTTTCCTATCTAGATTATTCAAAAAAGCTTATTTTTAAAAACAGAATCAAATACAGCTAGCTCTGGACTTAAAATTTCTTTCCACTGATTATAGTGTACATGCCACTCAATAGTTTATTTGGACTATGTCTAAATTTGATCTTTCTGGCTTAATGATACATTTTTCTTTCCTGTATTCCATGATAAGTGTAGCTTGTGCAGTAATATTCTTATAAAAATTGATGTGAATTATTCTTGAAAGGATTATTTCATAAAGAATAAGATTATAGTTTTTACTAAAATGTATTTTTCCTACAGCATTTTCATTCCATCCACTGATTGTTTTACCTGATTAAAATATCACTTTTGTCTAGCAAAGCCTCATCCTGTCACCTAGGAAGATGCATGATAAATGATTTTTGAATGGTATTTCAGCCAGGAATAGCAAACAGAAGTTAGGTTTCTTTTATTTATTGATATGTATGGAGAGTGTACTTGAGTATTCCATTCACAAGTCTATGACTTACCTACTTCAGGTTAGGGGCTTGACCCTGTGTCTTTCCCAGGTGGTTTCGTGAACACTTGATTACGATTTACTTTAGGATAAACAGTTATTCATCCTAATAGCTTCCATTGCTAAAGTTCCTTTGTTTGTCATAAATGATTAAACACTTTTTTAACTCTCATGAGGCAGTAAAAGACTGTTTAGCACGTTTAGGAAGTGTAAGTTTTTGTATTGGTAATGTACACTGGTCTGATTCATGAGTGTGCTTAACACATGTGGAAATAGGCACAGAAAGCATAATGAAACCAGTAATGTTATTTGTCACTTCACTGCTCCCAGAGTCGAAATGCAAGTGTTCCTGTGTATTTATGGCTGCATTTTGAAAAAAATATTCAGTGTTAAACATCTTCACGTGATTTTGCAGCACCTATTCAGTAATAAAAAGCATGTGGTCCATGTGCTTAATAGGCCCATGAGTGTTCCTAAGCATAAAGCTGCAATAGCTGAACAGCTGGCACTCATCTAAGGGTGCCTGTACCTTAAGCTTTGGTTTAGGTTTATTTTTATCATTTTCTGTGTTGCTTGCCATCTGGATTAAAAATGATACTAAATATTTTCATGTAGTCTCAAATCTTTTAACATTTTCTACTCATACACCATGACCTATTAATGCTACCTGTTCTGGTAAATGTTGCACTTGCATTCAGATGATCACATTAACTTTATTTGCCTGTCACAAGTAAAGTAAGTATTTCACCTCTGGTCTGCTGATTTTTATGTATTTCTCATTTTAAATTTTGGACTCCTGTCAATATTGAGGTAAGGGGGCACTTTCAGAAAAATGTATCAATGTCTGTTAGTCACTTCTTCAGTTTAGGCTATTGTTTCATCTGTGATGTTAAAGTTTAATATTCTCTTAAGCTTAATTATAACCATGGACTATCATGGAGTCTACTTGATGCAGAAGATCTTCATAGATTGTTTGAGTTGGAAGGGACCTTCTAAAGGTCATCTAGTCTAATTCTCCTGCAATAAATAGGGACATCTACAGCTTGATCGGGTTGCTCAGAGCCACTCCAGACTGACCTTGAATGTCGTCAGGGATGAGGTATGCACCACATCTCTGGGCAACCTGTTTCAGTGCTTTGCTACCCTTATCATAAAAACCTTTGTCCTTATATCTGGTCTAAATCTCACCTCTTTTGGTTTGAAACCATTCGCCCCTGTCCTATCACAACAGATCCTACTAACAATTCTGTCCCCTTTCTTTCTTGTAGCTCCTTTTTAGATACTTACAGGCCGCTCTCAGGTCTCCCCAGAGCCTTCCCTTCTCCAGGCTGAACAGCCCTAGCTCTCTCACCCTGTCTTCATCCCTTGGATCGCTTTTGTGGCCTTCCTCTGGATGTGCTCCAAGAGGTCTGTGCCTGTTGTTCTGAGAGCTCCACACTTGGACACAGTACTCCAGGTGAAGTCTCACAGTGCAGAGCAGAGGAGTAGGATCACATCCCTTTCTCTGCTGGCCATGCTTCTGTTGATGCAACTCAGGTTAAGGTTGGCTTTCTGGGCTGTGAGGGCACATTGCTGACTCGTGTCCAGTTTACCATCCACCAGTATCCCCAAGTCCTTTTTGGAAGGGCTGTGCTGAATGCTGTGCTCAGATCTCAGTCACAGAAGATAAACACTGTGACTAGAAAATAATTTTCTTGTTAAAGAAAATTTCTTCATTCTTTTTAGGATGTCCTCGAAACTTGTGTGTGACTATTTTTTTCTTTTTTTTCCCCCTCCTCACCAACATGTGCTGTCTAGGGATCCACCATATGAAGTTCTTCACCTACTTCATATGGATTTCTCAAGAAGTTTCTTGAAATATTCCCCAAATACTTTCTACGATTTTTCTCCTTGCTTTTCAGGAATCTCCTCCATATTTTTTTCTAACACTTTTCATGAATCGGTGTTGTACAGTCTATGACACAGAGCTTCAGGAACTTGATGAAGTTGCTGAGTTTATAGTATGTGTGTCTGTGTGTGGGAGGGGGACTTTGTACTAGCCTATATGAAACATAAGAAAACTAAAGTACTTCTTAAATTTTAATTTACTGGATGCAAAAGCTTGCCATTTCTTCCTGCATGACAATTTTTTACACCATATGTCTGTTCTGTTTCTTTTGTGTTACAAGCTTTTTGGAATGAGGGCTATTTTTGCTTGGTGTACAGTTGAATAAAGTGAGATTCCTGCCTATCTTGTCTCTTAGCCGTGATCATGGAGATAGTATCTATAAAACAGAGATGAAGGGCAGTAGAAGTATGGAAGTGAAATGGAGGAAAGCTGGGAATGTGTTATTTGAACAATGAGTTTCATACATGCTTGTACCAAAAAGGGCTTTGAATTTTGTGAGAAGGCACAAAAAACCAGGATCAGTTATGAAACTCTTAAAATGGGAAGCAAATTGGCAAGAAACTTCCCTTCGAGTGTCCTCTAGTAATCCGTTTAGGATAACGTATATCTATTAATATAAGAAGTATAATCTATTTAAAACTGTTCTAACAGTTACGTTAATGTAACAGTATATTATCTTTCCTATGCCATAGTAAATGCAAGTTTAAAGCTGCTCAACATTAGGCTATTAATATTGTTATCTTGGTGGAACACGTGACCCTGAAGTTGCTTCACATTTGAATTCAGTTTAAGGCGTGACAGTGGGGTAATACTGACATTGTCAATATAGTGCAGCTTGATCCTGTTCTGAAGTACTTTCACAGAGATGCACTAGAGTTTATTAATAAATATTTGCTGCTTTTATTGATCAGTCATGCAGATCACACTATTATCATGATTTTCTTTAGTTGTTAAGTATTGAGGCACCTGCATCCAAGCACTGCATAATGGAATGACTCTCCTGAGTCAGAAATCTGGAAAGGAAGATTAGTAGTGTCAAGGATCAAGAATACAGACAGAACTGACTGCAGCTACAAAGAAGAGCATGTGGATACTGAAAGCCTGAGGTTCAGTATGTTTGAGGGAAGGAAAACATCAAGGATAAGTGTTGTTGAGGAAAGAATGCTTATTTTGTTCTGTGTTGTATTTCAGATATTACATTAATACAGTGAGTAAAATACATTGTTTTAAGATCAAATATGTATGTATGGTCAAGGAAGGAGGAGAAACATTATATTAGAAATTGAGCTTGGTATTTATGCAGGAGCTGAATTGATAATCTGGGAGAATGGATCCTCTGACTATCTATGTGGGTGGCGAGGTGGGAGGAGTGATAAAAATTTCTTAGCACAGCTTCATCCATATGCTTAGCACTTGAAGTTAGAGCTAAACTACTTAGTTTGTACCCATATGCTAGCAGCCTATCATGGTGCAAAAGGCTTCCAAGTAGTGTGAATGTAGCTAGCCAGAAGTTGCTTTTCTGACCTATGCTACTGTAACTGTTCAAGTCATGGTTTTATTTGGTTGCAAAGTAAATGTTTTCCTTTGCAGCAAAATAATGTTGAAATTTTGTTCTTTGAGAACCTGTGTGCTATTGACTGCGGGCTTTCAGTTTTCATATTGCCTGCAGGCCATGACTGCCTCTTGGTGCCCCAGCACATATCTTCTGTTTTGAAATCAGTGTAGCTCTCTTAATGGTAGCTATAACAGGGAAATTGTAATATGTTTGATTATGATAAAGAAACTAGGATGGTAGTGCCTTAGCTTGAGTATTTTGCACACTGTGGAATGCTTTTTTTTTTCTCACTAACCTTGTTCAAAGATTGATATTGAGGAGACTAAAGCACTATGTTATTCAAGTTTCTCTTACATTTAACACAGCAGGTGACATCGTTACTGAAAATAAAACAAGTGAAAGGCCGGTATCCAGAATCACAGATTGCATGTCCCTGAAATACACTCAAAAATCAAACTTCCCTGAATTTTTTCCATTTATCACTGTAACTAAGGGGCTTATGACTAAGGGACTGAGAATGGGGAAGCTGCTAACAGTAATTAAAAATGAAAAAGATAAATTGAAGTGTTACATCACTGTTTTTGCAGTTATTTTACAAACAAGTAGGTTTTAGAATAGAATTTAAATTTAAATTTTGAGCATTTCATATACATTTACAATAGATGCTGATTCGTTCTTAAATTTATACCAAGAGTTCTTAAATAAAGCCTTGCAGGAAAATGTTGGAAGGGACCTGTGAGTGATGTCTGGCCCAATCCACTGCTCAGAATAGGGCCAATGTTGTTTGGATTGCTTGGTGTCGTGTCAAGTTTTGATGCATCCAAGGAGGAAGAAATATGGAAATGTTCATCTCACTTTGAAAATATGTACAGCTCATGCAAGAGAAGGCTGGCAGTTATGTTTATTTTACCACTGGCATTACATTTCATTGGCTGAAATACAAGGCAGGGATTAACCTCTCCTGAAGGTTCAGACAGCATTTACACCTATTGACTGTGCTTGGCTGCTTTGAGCAGTATGTTATAATGTAACAGAAACTCTTCCAGTTTCCAGAGCAATATTTAACACATCTTTAGATATTGGCTGTGTTGAACAGTAGAAAATTTACGTTCAATGTATTCTGCTAAAATTCTTGCTTTGACATTCTTGCTTTGGATATAGTAAGGTAGGAGATGAGAAGAATATTAACTTTTGAATTGGCACAGATCTACTCAAGCATATGATGACTTTTTATCTTATAATACTCTAATTTTACAGACACCAGATTTACCAAGTTTGCAAATTTAGATGACAACAAGACAGTTTTCATGGTCAGTGAGTCCATAACAATGTCCAAAGAAAATCCAGTCAAGGTACAAATAAGGATTCAGCTGTGTTCATAGGAGTTGACAAACAAAGCATATAGAGATTCTCAGATCCAATAAGTGCACTGAGGCATACTAAGGAAATTGATTTGAAAAAAGAAGTGTAGCCTCTGATCAAAGAATCCTGCTGATAGAACAGAGCCAGCAATTTTTCATCTCTTGTGTCAATGCTTTGATCTACAATAAGTACATGCAAAAGAGAATTTGATGACACATCACAAGTGCATCTGCCTGGTATCTTGAACTACAGGACTGTGTTGCAGAGATCTGTCAGTTCCTGCTCTGATGCTCTGGCATTTTTGATGCTTCTTTGAAATAACATGCTGTTGGACATCATAACTCCCTCCATGATGAATAGCATAGTCATATGCCAACTGCATAGCAAGCATTGCTTTGTGTTCTATCAGCCTCTGGACTGATGATTCCAGGTAGTTCCGGATTGCTATTTTTTTATTCCTTTCACAAAGACATTGTGTATGATGACCTGATTTATATTTTTGCATGTTCTAATTACCTTGAGGATATGTAGATATTCTTTGAATAAATAATTGAGAATTGGAGCAGTCAAATAAGGTCAGCATTATACATACATATATTCACTGAGTTTTAAATCAAATATTGTTGTGAAAACTAACGACTGAACTGACAGAATTGTCTTAGGATGGAGTTCTAAGTGGCCTAACAAGTTAAGACATCAACGTCATAATGAACCAAAGTAGAATTTAACTAGATAAGTGGGCAGATAATCAGACCACAGATCTAGATAAATCACAGATGTGTAACTCATTTAAATTTCTCTTTCCAGTCAGTATAAAAGAGCACAATTTAAGAATGTTACATTATTCATATAATTTAACTCAGATGTTTAAATTCCCAGAAAAGTTGAAATGTGTGATAGAATTTCTAGGAAATGTTCGTTTCTGGAAACCATGAATATTATGCTGCTGAGATTTAAAAGTCACTGTTGTTTCTGTATTGTGTTTCAAAGTTCCTAAGGGAGAAAATTTCACTGAGACTGACTTCTAGTTAGCTAGGGAATAAAAACAACCTGGGAGGCCCAGTGTCTTGTTTGTGTTTCTTTCAAGTAGATTTTGCCTAAAAGACCTCTTTCTTTGTCTTTTGTAGTCAAGACAGTAAGAACTAACCACAGACAGAATGTCTGAATGTATCTCCCCTTCACTGTTACGTGTAATGCTGTGCATTTCAGGGTGTAAGAAGTTAACAGTTGGAAAAAAAAGGCAACTCTATAGCTGTGGCTGAATAGGGTTGTGATTTTAAATTACTGTCACTGGAAATTTGTTGCCTGACAGCACTTAATGCATCCAAAGGTCAGCAGTTGTACTTTGCTTTGGACTTGCATTTTGGGACAGAAAAATCATAGGTATTTGCCTACCACATGGGCTAATTTACAGATAGGTTTAAAAATGTTTTGGAGCCTAATTTCATACAACTTTCAAAGGCAGCAATGGATGTAGTATGTCAAAGTCCTGTTTAAAAAATAAATAAATTCATTTATTTATTTCTACCTTAACAGTATTTCTCTAGTTCACCTTGCATATTGGGAAATACAGACATCTCAGGTTGCAAATTCCTGCAAAGTACAGGAAAATAATGTTGTTAAAGAAAACACTTGATAGTTGCATGTTAAGATTCAAGCCACAAACTGATTCTGATATTTGTAAACAAACAAAAAATGCTTGTAGGAAAGGTAAATAGGAAATAGCTAGATCAATCTGAATATTTCATTACATCTCCACTTCATCTTGTTGATTTCAGTACATCACTGCTTGGATAACATTTTTTATAGAATAAAACAACGTTAACAAAAGTATCAAAGCAGTGTGTTAAAGTATACACTATCAAAATGGACAGTAAGATTTTCAAAATTTTTTAATCGTTCACATTTGAAAAAAATATTTAATCCTTCTGTTTTGATGTGCACCCTTAGCACTTACAGTATTCATATTGAAAATGACTAGGACTTCAAAAAACTGTATTTTCTATAGTAATTTGTATTTCACTTCGCCACTGGTTGACAATACTAAGCAAAAAAAGAAAAAAAAAAAGCAACATCAACAGAAAAACAACAACAAACGATCCCCCAAAGCCCCATATCATTCTTTAATAGCATATAATCCTATAATCCTTTTTGACTGTTTCTTTGCCTTGTTGGTCACTGAAAAAATGTTGATTTTGTTTAATTATTGTTAAATAATTGACACTTTAGAATTTATTTTTTATGTTAGCCACGGAGGAAAATAATCTCTTAACTTTAATGAGTTAGTCTTCTTGCTCTTTCATGATACTACATGTATGCATGAAGTGTAGTGTGCTGTTCTTCCAATTGTTACCATTTTGTCATCTTTCTCTTATGCTTAAGGTGTGCTTTGCTTCTCTAGAATTTTTTTGCTTTTTTTAAAATATATTGCTATTCCCGTATTACAGTAGTTGTAAAAGTTTTTATAAAACATATTCCTTCAGACATCTCTACACTGTACATGTTGACACACAGTTGCTTTAGTAGTTGCAAATTTGGTGACAGACCTACAGTTGTAAGAGATCAAAGCTGACTTCGTACAGTCTAAGCGTGGTAGTGCCATGGTGTGGTGGGCTAATTTTAATTTGTTCCAGTTTTTTCTTTCTTATTTGAGGTCACTCAGATCACACAGTTTACTCAGAGTTCTCCAATGATAGATGTGAATATGGTTTATATACTGAAGTACACAATTCAAATTTGATGCACCACTGTACGATGTGTAACTAATAGCCATATAAAAGATTTTAAACTAAATAGCAGTAAGGGTCATTATTTCTCTATATCTGAGTAGTAGCATTCTTTACAAAATCCCTAGGTTCAAACTCTATTAAATATCCATACAACTGATGCAGGTTGAATCTGTAAGCGACACCCTCAGCTGTACTTCTGTTAGTTTCCTTTCTTTTTTTAAACCAAAATATTTTTACTGTAGTCTAGGTCCACAGGCCAGGTATGCTAGCTTGGGTCAGATAGTAGGCTAGATACTGTGTACGTGAATGTATAGCTTCTTTACTACTGTGTCCTGGCTCCAAAATGCAACTACAGTTATCCAAGTTCAATATGATACATTCAGTGACAATTGATATATTTCTGAATTTATTTAATATTACAGCTTATATGGTGGAGATTATGACAAATACAATAAACTTTAATATTATTATATAATCTGTTGGTATTGTGGCCTTCCGAACTCCTCCTGAGAGGTGACAGGAGATGGTCTCATAAGGATTTTATTCTCCATACATCTTTCTTCAATCTAAATTCACTTACACTCATGCCAGAATGCCTGCTGTGATTGTGCATGTCTGGTGTGCTCAAAAGAGCCATCACTTTGGGAAGACTCACTCTTTGATTAGTGTTTATTTAGCATAAATATAGCTGTAGCTAAACTTGTTCTTGATCCAATAACTGTTAGATACTAGAATATTTTATTGAATACTACATTTTTTTTATTCTGTATTTTAGATTTAGAAGAGATAGCAAGATAAGGGCAGCATTCTATTGCTTGGTTTTTGTCACTATCTGCTTGTGTTTGCATTATGAAGGCTGAGGTCATGGGCCTTGGTCAGATAATTTGTTATGTATTGTGTTGAAGTATTTCATTGCTGCACTGGTAACTACATCAACTTTTCTGCGAAAATACCCTTCAGATAAAAATATAGTTCTTTTCTGTGTTGTGGAAAACAATTAATCAGTTATCATTGTTCTTTAATGCAGAACTTCTCTCAAAGCTCAGAGAATTGGCTTGTCTCAATCTAAAACAAGTTACATAATAGAGTGACAACTTAGTATCCAATTATTTCTTAAACGAAGAGGTGTAATGTCAAAAATAACCAAATACTCTCATGTATGCAAAGTATGTACGTTTTCTCTTAGAAAGTTCTAATGCAAGTCAGGGTGTGAGTGAAAGTGCTTTTTTTCCTACTCTACACTTTTTTTTTCCTTAAGAATATACCTGAAACGCACAACTTTATTGGTGTTATTTAGAATTGGAATACTTAAGTGCACAATAAGACATTTTCTTGTGCAATCAAATGTTAACATTCAATTCCCCTTATAGGTAAATGACCCTTCAGATCTTCCTTTTGTCTCAAATGTTACCTGTACTAGGGTAGTATTTACATAGAGTAGGGCTGCTCTAGTCTAATAGACTAGAAAAGAATATATCAAGTCTATAAAATATGCAGAAGAAAGGAAGAAAATTGTGCTGTTCCATTTCTGTGTGTGTGCCTCCACCACAGACTGTCAGTAAAATGAATTTCCATAGTTAATGGAGCTCAATACTTAAAATTAGTCCCTCTGAAATTTGCTGCTGAGCAATAAAGGGATTTCTGGGGAGAATGATGCAGAAGAGCAGACCTCCTCCTGGAAGGGTAACTGGTGTAAATGGAAGGAGGCAGACCTGAAAAGAGCTTTGCTTTTTTTTTTCTTTTTTTTTTTTTTTTTCCCTCACACATATACATGCACATAGTTCTTTCCTCTTGATTCTGGATAATGATTTGCTGATTATGTTTTTTATTTCTGACATTTAATTTTCTCCCCACACTTAAGCTATTCAAAGCAACAGTCAGTGATATCTTACTAGCAGATACTTCAGAAGTTCACTAGGACAGAGATAACTGGCAGATAAAATAGGATTATTGTAATGTTTGTTGTAGCAGTATCTTTATTTCAAACTATAATTAATATGGCCAAGGATATGCTGTTTTCTCATAAGTTAGACTGAGTTCTGGCTGACTGATGGAAAGGAAATAATGTTTATGTCCATAAACATTTGGAGTTTAGTATTTTGTGTTCAGCCCATGCACCCAAGACTGACTATGTGAGTTGAAAGTCTGTGTAAGGTTGAATCCACAGACTTGCCTAGGTATTGGAACACCCAAGAGCCTGTACGTGAAAATAAAGGCTTTGTTTGTTTTTACTGTTGTTTTAGCTTTATTCTGATAGATATATCTTTTAAAGATGAAGGGCCTTCGTTTCCAAGATGAAATTAACATTTTTTGGGTAGCAAAAAAATTTGGGGAGTGCGTATGCACAGATATAGATATTTTTTTTATTATGATTATTATTTTTTCAAAATCCAGACATGAAATGAAGGCTACAAAGGTATCATTGGCTGAGAGACTGACTCTGTTTAAAGAGTTAATCACATGACATCCCTCCCTCCCCTCAGGAGAAAGTAGTGGGAAAAACACGACTGAGATACTGACTGCTCAAATAAGTCCTGTAAGGATAGCTCCAGAAAAATCTCAAAAATGTAGTGCTTACCACATTCCCATCTTCCAAAGGTTTGCATTGATTACTAGGAAGGAACGGGTCAAAGGGAAGCAAGGAAATGACGTGAGTGATAAGGAATTTCAGTTATATATGGCAAATTCCCAAATACTCTTTGCCTCTGAAAATATAGAAAACTGTGGAATTCTGGTTAACTTTGCATATTGGGTACAGTTTCTTTCTACAGTCAATGAGAATTTAATGGGAATAGGGTTAGACTCCTGCACTGTAAAATATTGTAGTAGATATTTACTGGATGACTGTATTTCTAACTGTGAAGATGAATAAAATAGTTTGTAATAGTGCTGCAAATTTTGCAATGGAATTATAGTAGAATCTAGCTAATTAAGATGTTTGTCTTCATATGATTTCTTACTATCACTGTGTCTTTTTCCCATTAGACTGCAATAGAACAGCTTTGTAGCATTTTATCAATAGGATGTAATTCTTTGTAATAGCTTAAGTGTTTCTAGATTTATCACTGAAATAAAAAATACCTCACTTCCAAAGTGAAGACAATATAAAAGGAAATGAATGGAGATCCGTTCTACTGCATCTTCCCTTTTACAAATCTACATTGTTATTAATGCCATACATTACTTCCACATGACTATGTCTTTTCCTCAGTAAGGATGAGATGTAAAAAGTATTGTGAGGTGGTTCTATTACCAGTCATTCATTCTAATTTCTTCTGGTCAGCGTCCTCTCCGAATAAATTTAATTCCAACTAGTGAATTCAATAGCAATTTAAAAATAGTCTCTTTGTTATATCAGTGCAATAGTGTTAGACATAGTAATTCTGAAACCCAAGTATCTTAATGTATACAGTGTATAGGACACCAACCAAATAACAAAGATGTCTTCAAACTTCTTGTATTGAAATAGGCTACATCTCTGTAGTGTTTATAAGACCTCATGATCACCATTACTGAATAGTGTAATGTTAAAGGAAAATTTGTAATTCATTCTTAGCCTCTGGCTGGCAGGACAGTAATCCCATTGTGTGGTTTGTTATGAAGTCAGACATGGTGTTCGATACTTAAGTAGAGTAATTTAGAAACCACTATGATGTCTAGGCAACAGGAGGCATAAAATTTGTGCTACTGATATGCCTCTAGAAAATTTATTTTGACCTTCTGTGTGTTCTACATGGAATAAAAATAAGACTAAAATGTTGCTCACCACACTTCCTTGTAAGTAGCAACAGTCTTTTACTACTTCTTCTGAATTAAGGTTTTGTTGTTTTTTTTTTTTAAATTCACCTGATTTGATGCAGAAAGCTTAAGAGAACATAATACAATAGCTTAAAAATATACTGTGCCAATACGATACATGGATACTGAATTTACTTTAACAACTCCAACCATACAATAGTGCACTGGTACGTGCCCAGTAACGTTCCTCTTCTCAGCTCTTCAGCTCTCAGATGAAAACAAAAATGATGTAATAGATGCATGTCAAGGAAGTGCATTAAGAACAAACAAGTTGCCATCACTTTTTCTATTTCTTTCTATACCATAGGCCAAAACATAACTTTTACAAATCTGCTCACGAGTGTGTTGTGTTGTTTCTATTTGAACTTCAGTCCTTTTTTTTTTTTTTTGGATTTAAGTCCAAATTCAGAACCCAGAATACTCTGTTTCTATATTAAAGGTGAGTTTTGTAAATATAGTGAGTGTACTACGAAAGAAAAACAATTCTCATTAGAAAATGTACTTAATTATTCTGTTTTCTTGTGATATACATATTAGTAGAAATGGAAGCAAACAGACTCATGTTCTAATTGAATAACAGAGATTATGTTAAAGAATATGTATAACCAATTAAAGCGTGATTTTAAAAGGAGAAAAGACAAATGTCAGCTTTATTTCTGGTAATAAAAGTGAACGGACATTAGGTGAACAAAGGTTGGATATGTGTTGAGCCAAAGCCATTGAAGTTGGCCAGTTGATTCCATTGATGGATTTGATCAGAGCTACTCAAGAAGAATGAGTGCTTGGCACATTTTTTTTGCTGAACTTGATATTCCCTTAAGCACTAGGGTAAAGACTTCAGACTGCAAGGTAGATTTTCAGCCCATATCTGTCTTGTGATGAACTTATTCTGTGCAACATAATTTTCAAATTAATTACACAGTTCAACAAATGCACATTCCAGGATCAAATTATAAATGCTTAAATTGCAGAAAGCTCTGTTTCTTCATATATTTTACATTGATCCAAAGTTACAACTAGGGAAATTAGCAATTTAGTGTTTGTCAATTGAGACAGGTATATAGGCAAGACTTTCCCATTCTCATTATTCCATTTCCTTAGACAGAATACCTACCAGGAAGATATGTAGCAATTTTAATGAAGTTGCAGCCTTCGGCCCAGGGATTCATCTGTCTGCGATCCAAGGCTTATTTCGGTGCAGTGCAGTTATGTGACCTAAGCTTACTTTTACTGAGAAAATTAAGATGTTTAAAGTTGCTGAACTATAGCTATGCCAGTAGATATCATAATTAAAAACAGACAGGAGAGTAATTGTTGAGATAGTAATAGCAGTGACTTGAAAGTTTAACATGGGGAAAAGGTAAAGAACTGGAAGACAGCATCTCTTAAGGGTTAGTCCCCTTGGGAGTCTGGCTGAGGCTGTCTAGGTATCTTATCAGGTGCGATGTGTGTGTTCATGTCCTTAATTACCTTTACATAGTTAGACCTTAGAACTATTGTTTTAGTGGAATGTAGTGTCCCCCAGCTACCTTATTATTTAGTGTTGGGGCATTGATTCAGTAGTGAGTCAGTGGAAAGAGAAGAGCTACTTAATCTCCATTACTACTGCCTATAAAAACTGTGTTCCTTAGAGGACTGCCATCCGACTACTTGCCACACATAACACTGCTTAATTTATGAGGCCTGACAGCAAGACTGTATGACTGCCAGTACAGTCTATGGCTGTTTGCAAATATTGGCAGCTTTGTCCCATCTTCTTTTATCTGATATGTTCTTTTAAGGTATTCTGTGGTATGGCTTTTTTTTTCCAAATTACCTTAGAGATGAAACTTTTTGAAACAGACAATTTTTTTTATCTACAAAATTAGCAGTGGCATTTAACTTTCAATTGTTTCTACATGCATTAAAAAAAAAAATACAAAAAACACATGGTTCAACTTAAGAGCTTAATCTTTATTGGCTATAGCAAATACAAAATTGTCAAAAACCTATATATATGACTTCGGCAAACTGTGCAGAAACATCCCAAAAACATGCTAGAGCAAAGAATGAGCTACCTCTACTCCTTCCAAACTTCAGTCTGAAAGGATTGGTAGGTTGTCACAAGTTACTGCGTAATGTCCTATTTGGCCTGTGGAAAGACTTCAGTTTCTTGTTACAGCAATAGCCTTCAAAAATCCATTCCCAGTAAAACAAAAATATTTTGCATAGCTATTTCAAATAGGATAGTAATTACAAGGTATTAATAACTATCTAATAAAGAAATCAGTCTATGGGCAACCTCTGTCCATCTTTTATTGGCCTGAACAGATGGAAATCAGGAGGCACCAAATCCTGACTACGCGGTAAGAGCAGTAGGACAGCCCAGCCAAGACTTGCAATGTCCTCCATGATCCTCAAACTGGTGTGGGGCCTGGTTTTATTGCATGGCAAGAGAAAAGTTGTCTTATTCTGTGGCCCATCTCCTGGATGTTCAAACTTTCAGCTGAATTAATGTTGCAATATAGTGGTTGTAGTCAGTGATTTGTCTGGGTTCCAGGAAATCCAGATTAATCACTCCTTTCCTGCCCCAAAAGGCTGTGTGCATCAATTTAACCACTGAGGGCTGCATCTTGAACTTTTTTTTCGATGAGGAATTCATGGACTGTGATTCCATGAACTGCCATTTTGACTCTAGATTATTGTGGTAACACCCTGTTTCATCACAGGCAATGATGCAATCCAGGAAACTGTCACCTTCAGCTTTGTATTAGTTCACTAGGTCCTGACAAACTTGCATTTGGTGTTCTTTCTATTCCTTTGTAAGCATTTGTGGGACCCACCCAGCGCAAACTTTTCAATACTCTAATGTTGTCGCCATGATTTCCAACAATATTCAGCTCCCTATGCAGTAACTTGGTCGTAATCCCCTGATTTGCACAGATGAGCTGACTGAGACACTCTTTATTTTATAGTGTGACATCTGTGCCTGACCATCTGGAACATGACTTGTCTTTCATGTCACTGTCACCACTGCTGAAATGCACCACCCACCACCTCACTGTGCTCGCATACACTGTTTGTTCTCCATAAGCATTCAGCAAGTGTCAATGAATATCAGCAGGTTATATATTTTCCACATGGAGGAATTCAATTCCGCATCTTTGCGCCATATGCACTTCTATGTCAGACGCCATATAGTCAGTCTGCCCCTCTTGCTGCCATCTGTTGCACGGTAACAGGATGTAATGGAATATTGGTGGGAAGGTTCAGCCTCTGCTGCTTTAACACCAACATCTGCCTCTGACACCATGGGACGACATAATAAAGTAGGAGGCATTACTTTCAGAGCAGACGACTTACTTAAAGAGTAAACAGTCTCCTCGGAGCAGTGTTAGGTTGTGGCCAAGGTGTGGGAATGACTCCTCTACCTCTCAAGCAGAGCATTCCTCTGCTCTGGAAGAAAGTCCTTTTTCTTAAACATTTGTAACTGGAAGAACATGTTCTTTTCCCTAGCCTGAAAATTGCTGCTTTGAAAACCTTAGCAATTTACTGCAACAAATGTATAGCTCCATCACAGTACCTTGTATTTCTTACTCTCTCTTGTTCTGCTTTTTCTATTGGAATAATGCATCATGTTCTTTTTGTTTGTTTGTTTAATCTTCTTGTCCTAGTCCCAAACTCCAGACTGGCTTTATCACAATGGAAAGACTTGGCTGGGCAGTATTCAGTGTCAGGATTCCTATGACAAGATTGAAGTAAAAAATAAATAAATAGTTCTCATTTATATTTAATTTTCCTGTTCCGTTTATCATTCCTAAGATATACTGTAACTATTAAAACTGGGAATTTAAATACAAAGCAACACTTCTCTGAGTGTTACCCTAGATTGCAACTTGTTTTTCTGAATCTAGGGCTAATTCATTTGGGGCAGACAGCTCTGTTTTCTCTTTTATTTTTTTATACCTGTGCTCTGTTTTACTGCCTTTTTATTTGGATTGCAAGTAGCAAATGCTTTTGATGGCTCCCAGTGGAGCTACTTACTAAAAAGTCCTCATTAATGCATATTTGTTGGAATTGAGTGACTTATGCTCAGAGAGGATATTTTCCCTTTGAATCTAGTCAGTATTCAGCTTTTAGCTAAATCCCAAAACCAGAGGAAGGTTTTTATAGTTTTGCTTATAAGTTTATTGCAAGAAGGCATGTTGTACAATTTGGTCACTTGTTCCATGGTTCACAGCTAACTTTCTGGAAAGGTTAGGACACAGATAATGAGGCTATAGCCATTTTGCATTTCTCGCTTCAGCGGACCAAACTCTTGTCCAGCTTTCTCAGGAAGTTAACATTTCATGTAAATGGTAGGTAACAAATCACAGTTTTAAGATAAAACCATTGCACGCAATTGTATAGGTTTTTTTTGCATGCTATAACACTTCTAATTTCATTATCTCTCACTTCAAAGCAATGAAAATGACTTTACATGTCTTTTTTTTTTTTTTTCTTTAATATATATTTGCTGCTAAACAAGTGTCCATATTTACAAGTTTCTGCTCCTGCAACTGCTGCTCAAATGTTAGATTTTGGGAAACTTATATTTGTCTTTCAAAAACAAACAAGTGACCTGTATGCCAAGTGTATGCCATGAGTTTCTGAAGTAAGATGTGGAACCCCAGAGATTGGTCCAAAGGAAAATTATTTTTGTCTGGTTTAAAAAGCAGCTTTGAAAGCAAAATTATTGATCATAATATATACAGTATGCCCAATAGAATAACTTATTTCTAGGCTGTTACAGATGTAAAGTCATTTGGGAATTGTCTGGATAAATGTAGGTTTGTCTTTTATCTGTTAAATCAAAGATCCAAAAGCAAAATGTGATGCTCAAGGACATCCTGTGAATTTGTGACATTTCTTCAAGGAACTGCAGATAATAAACCAATGACTAGATTAGTACAATGAAACCCATCGTAAATTTATGTTCATGTATGACAGGTATGGTTTTGCCCTTGCTCTTTTTAGTATTATTCAAAAGGCAAACACTTTTTTCACTCCACTTGGTGGAATTTTCAGAAGCCATAAAACACATTTTCTAGCATTATTATATTGTGAAGTGTGTTTGGAAATTGTCATGATGTTGTTAAAAGGAAGCAAACAAATAAACTTCTAATAACTCCCCTCACCACTGCATTGATCTTACCACTGTTTGTTTTTTTTTTTTCCCAGTTTCAGATATCTCACTATTCACTGCTTTCTGCAATGTATTAAAACAAGATCACTGCCCACAATTTTACCAGACTCAGAAAAGAACAGAAGTGCACTGCTCACTGAGATTTTAAATGTTCTTCCAGATTTAGAAACATTTAGAACATTTTAGCTTTTGCCTTCAGCAAAGCTGAATCATGTGTGTGCTAGGTGCTTACTGCTGGATTCTCCTGTGCTAGGAAAGACAATAACAAAACTGCAGCTTGCTTCAGCAGGAATAGGTTCAGCTGTTTACTGAAGACACTTGTCTGAAATACAACCGTTCCTTGGTGTTTCTATACAATAAATAAAACTAGGGGCAGTGCAGGTAAAATTGCTTCCATTTGAGACTGCCTGGCATATATGTGTGTGCATGTATTTATGTATATTTATTGACAGTCATACAATCCTGTCATCTCTCAAAGGATTTTGTATAGTAACACTGGTATTTCCTGTTGGTTATATAAGTTATCTGTAAACAAATTTCTGTTCCAGTTACAGTTTATGCAGATATTCCTGAGAACCTACTTTTTTCTTGTTAGAAAAACTGTCTTTTGGGCACAGACATGTACAACACTTATGGAATAATGTCTATGAAATTGATAAAAATAGAGGTGACTATTGCATTGACTTAATGACTTGAAGATATGGTAGAGAAAATATATTTGCATATTCTGTGAGTGAACAAGGAGTAAACTTTCAAAATGTCACAAAGCAGACTGTTATCAATATGTATCAACATCCTCAAGCTACTCATTGGCAATAAATGTCAGTAGATATTTTATGGCTTTTACAGCTTATCTCAAATTTGTAATAAGCTTTGCGCATGGTGCATTATTTTATGAGTGAGAACAACTGTCAAATGAATGTATTTGTAATGTCAAGAGTTTCATTACAACATGACCGCAGGCTGAAGGCAAGGTGCTAAACTGCTGCTAGCTTTATATCTTTTGACCATTCTTTTACAAAAAGGGCCAAGTAACTCGCTACTTTCATTACTTATTCTTTACCTTTTTTAATTAATAATTTAACTTACATTTCTTATAGCCTCATTATCACTCC
>JANHGO010000044.1:5048374-5070469 GCA_024606505.1 Aquila spilogaster | reverse complement strand
GCTACTTTCATTACTTATTCTTTACCTTTTTTAATTAATAATTTAACTTACATTTCTTATAGCCTCATTATCACTCCACTATTTCATTAACTAATCATTATAGCATTGCAGTTTATAGCTTTACAGGCAAGGAGACTAGAAGTATGAACCAGTAGCTTTGAGTTACGTAGCAAGAGCTCTGATTTGCAAGCAGAGCCTGCAGCAGTGTGAATTTTATGTCATTAGAAATCTTTTCATCTTTCTTTTTTTATTTAAAACAGAAGAAAAGATTTTAATTCTTTCTCAGAATGATTCATATCCTGTGGATTTTTCCTATTAGGCAATGAAGCTATGATATTAAGATTGAGTATATAAATAATTCTCATAATTCACACAGAAGAAAGAGAAATAATTACCTCTGAACATTTCATTATGAATGGAATTCTGTCAAAAACTTTAAGAAGGGGGCATTAATACAAATTAAGGTCTTAGGAACTCATATTTTAAATACTTAATCCTGTATTTTATTTAACTTTTGCCAGACCAATAAGAATTTTTTTAATCAGCAAAATGAATTGCTGTGCTGGAAAAACATTAACTATAAAACGTAAAATTCCTATGATGAACAAATACTTTATATTTTATTATTTCTGTCACTGCAGAGTAGCTGAACTTGTATGAGTTACCAGCTCTGTAGAGTTGACCATAAACTTTGAGTCTTCAAATTTCATAAATATTTGCTTAGCAGAAGAATACAGCTCATTTAAAGTGATTCTGGAAAGTAGTCTCAATTTGTTTGTCTTTTACATTACAGTCAGGGTACATCGAAAGATGAAATAAAGCTATATGCTTTTATTCTTGAAAAACTGTAGATCTAATGACATCTGCTGGGAAAAAGGAAATGGTTGGTTTTGGAGGTGCTGATACTTTAGCTTGAACAGATATCACGAGAAGTGGAAGGTTCTCTGCTACTGCAGATTCCAGTTCATATTGACAAGGAAAATTCATGTGATATTAATGTAGCTGAGGAATCTTGTGCATGCACTTATGCATGTGAGTATTATTTCAGCAAAAGTCAGGATGTACCCTAATTTTTAAAATTACCTGTTTTAACCTTCAGGTTGAGGTCCATAATTGCTATGCTAATTACTTCTGATTGGTGTAGCCTGAGCTGCTTTTCTGCTCTTCAAAAGCATTTCTGCAGTCATATAGAAGCTTGTGCTTGTACACAAATTCATAACCCTAAAGAGAGATGAAGAGAAATATTTCTGCTATTTACAAGAATATTTTTATCACAAGGCACATGAAACAATTCAAGCTTATTCTACCAATGAAGTTGTTTACAGAACGTACAGCTAAAACTACTGACACATATGTGGGATTCCTACAGAAGTTTGTGCAATATCTTCTCAAACATTTTGTTTAAATTCCTAATAATAAAGCAGAAAATATGAAGGAATATCTCTCCCTTTATTTTATTCATTCTGAGCCCACTAAAGTAAAAGGATTTTTGGCCTTGACACCAATGACATCCAGACAAAGGAAATGCTGCTTTAGATCTTTGAATTGTTTGGAGCAGCAAGATAGATAGAGATTTTTCATTATGATACAGCACCAGTGTTACATTATTATACTGTAAAATTACTTGTTAAATTGCAGTTAGTTCTTCAAAGAGTCAGCAACATTCTCCCATAATGAGGTAGAAGGCTAAAAACCTTAGAGATGCAGAACCTTTTCAGTTCTCTCTGGGTTTTGTTGTAGTTTTGTGTGCTGGCACTCTCAGATTATGGCTGTATATGTGTATGTGAAGCAGTATCCATTGGGATTAGCTGCAGAAGGACACACAGGAAGCAGAGCAAGTTTAAAACCCCCATCCATACACACTCTCCCCCAGCCCTGCTTTTCAATGTGAACAACATAGTCCTATATTCTTCACACGTCAGTCTTCCAGACAGTGCCCAAGTTTTGCGCGTAGCAGCATTTTACCTTTTGTTTACCAAAAGCATATTCTTATATTTAGAAATTGGTAGTGACTGAGACATAGTTATTTACTTGGATATTTTAATTAGAAATTAAATATTACCTAAATAACTTTGATTTCTTTATGGATATGTTTACTTACCTCTGCTATAGTCAATCATAATTTATGAGCACAATCTTAAAAAGAGCATGTGTAATTTGCAGAGGTGTGGAGCAAAAACCAACCTTGAAGATTTCTGTGCATCTTGGTCCCCTTTTTAATATGCTGACAACAAATTGCCTGATAGTACTTCCATATTTTATAAATCAGTTGCATGACTTTGCTGCTGCCCATGCACTGTTTGTCTGCCTTCTGGAGATGTGCTCCCTGTTGAAAGCAAAGGAAGGTTAATGTAGTGTTTGAAGTTGCATAGGATGAAAGGGTTTGCAGTAGCTAGACCTAAGAATTTGTAGGTGCTGCCTGGAGGAAACACTTGTATAAGATGTGCTGCACTCTTAAAAGACGAGGAAGAATTCTTGACAGATTTTGACAAGATTTCTTTCCTGACTGGTGTCTATGAGAAGGCAGGAGTTAGAGGTGACTCTTTTTAGTTGTACCTGAGTTCTCTAAAAGGCATTGTTAAGCTTCTGAACATCTTGTAATAGTTTCAGTCTGAGGCTGTTGCTATGTTGGTCCATCCTACATGCTGATGTTCAGAACAACTATGATTTTGACTATGGCAATACAGCTTTCTTCTGTTTTGGAGCGTTTATGTTCCAACATCTCATTATTTAGTAACTTCTACTAAAATTGACATTTTGTTGCACGGTACTTGTGATGTGGCAATTATTTACAAAAGGGCATGGCTATAGTGGGATAATTTTAATGAATAAAACTCTATTTACTCCCCTTCCTTTTTGTACTGATCCATTGTGTATTCCCCTACAACATGGCATATGACTCTTCAAGCCTAAAAAAGCATTGTTTTATCACTGTATAAAATCTTGGCACTTCCAAGTTTATAGCACTCTGTGCAGTTCTGTTTGCTACATCTCAAGAATGTATAATGTAATTAGAAAAGGGTATGGATGAAAGCAATTAAAACGATTAAGGAGATGCAGCAGCTGTTTTCCAAGGAGAGACTAAAAAAGTCAGGACTCTGATCCATGGAAGGTGGCCATGGAACTGAATGCTAGAATTCGGGTGCATTCAATGAAGCTAGTAGGATGTTGGTTTCAGAATAAATAAAAGGCAATAGTTTTCAGTCAGGGAAAAGCTCGGTTCTAAGCCTGCAATTCTTGCTTTTTCCATAATTACGTTAGTCATTTTTTACCAGTTTCAGGTGTTCTGAACAAATTGCAAAGAATTGGTCTCTTTTGCCCAGATACTGTAAAATAATGAGATATTTGTACCATTATTGCATGTGAAGTTGATGGTTTTTTACCTGAAAAGAAATGGCATTAGTATGCATTTAGAATTGTTGCCTAAATTCTGCAAAAGTATGACTTTGTCTCACCTATGAAAAAAATGAGATTACTAATTGAATGTATGTGATGATCTCCTATGAATACTTACATTTTTATTTAAAAATAAACCCAAACACTCCTTAACTGCCAACAAAATGACAACATTGCTTTGATTTTTAAAGATTTGAAGAAAAAAAAAAAAACCACAATGGAAATACTTACTAAGGTCTTAACATGATTTCAACCTGCAATGAGTTCCTGAGGTACCTAGGTTTCAAGAAACTTTTCATGTCCGTCACATTTTCTGACAGTCAATTGGTCCAGACTTTGAGGAGTTCACAAATAAATACAGAATCTCAACAAAAATTAAGATGTGGAAATCAATGTATTGTGTCAGTGACCTATTCTGCTTCCAGCTGTGACAGTGGATTTTTCATGCTGCCAGACTGTTCAAAATTATCCCTGTGAAGGGGAGTATTTGAGCAAATATTTTCACATCTAGGAAGGAACCAGGTATCTCCTCCTGCGATCATAGAAACAGTCCCCAAATCTTTGCATGAACTCAACAGCTTATATGGGAGGCGTAGAAGTTATTGACAAGGGCTGCTTTTGCAAAATAAAAGCAATGCTGGAGACAATCCTAAAATAAGGAGAATCTCCCAAGCTCACAACACCATTGACCTCACATAGGTCTGATCCTTACCATGGGAGTGGTTCAATATAAGCCTTTTACTCTTTTCAGCATGACTCTGAGTTCTAGTTGAGAGGAATTACAATGATGATATATCAGTAAAAAGTCATCTAGTGTTTAATTTTGAGAAAGATGCAATAAGAGAATTTTTTTATAAACTGCAATAAGTAAAGCTTTTGTAATCAGCTGCCGTTGTTTTCTGCTGATTTGTCTCATTCTAGGTCTCTCTTAAATAAATAAATAAAACTTAAGTAAATCAGGGAAGCATTTTAAAGGTGGCAGTAAGCAAAAAGTGCTTTGAGGCACAGCTGATTTCAGCATAGTTTGGCTGTTAGTATGTTCCTTAATTTTTACATAGAACAATGGACCTCCAGTATCTTGCCAGATATATTGTTTGTTATGGCATTTAAGAGCTCAACAGCTATGTTTAGAGCTGTATGCAAAATCATAGCCTACTGTGTTTTGTTTTTTTTTTTTTAAAGCAGAATAATTTTAGAAGTAAATAACATTTATTTTTAAATATCTCATGATAATATACTATATTTATTTAGTTTGTTTTTACAGTTTGGAATGTGACAGGAGGAATCTTAAAAGACTTTTTTATTAGATCTTATACAAAAGTATAATCTGTTTCAGGCTTTTTTCAGCCTATGGCTAAGCATTTCCCTGGAAGCTTGGACATAATCAAATTCAACATGAGATCTCTACGAGTTCAAAGAGCTTAAGTATATTCAACATAGCTTTATATTTGTACTGCCTTCTGGTTTTCACATTTACAAATGCAGCTTTTCCTGGTTAATCAAATAATGTCATACTACATATTGCTGTGGAAAACAAAGAAGAAATGGCTTTTAATTCTTTTTGTTTATGCTGTAGAAGTACAGCATTGAGGTATTTTCAGTCTAAATGTATCTTTTTGTCCCTCAGCTGCTGCTAGACTCTAGCTGAACTGGAAAATATTCACCACTGGGATTGAAATTTTGCCACTTTTCTGTGTCATTGGATAGCTCAGTTATTACAAACACTTGTGACTAAAAGATACGCTGCCTGTGAAGAACTCCTGTACTTGCTTGGGTTTAGTGTAGCTTGTATCACAAGTGGCAAAGCTAATATACACAAAATAATGATAAACCAAAGGAAAGTCAGACCAAGGGAACTTACTGTACTCCTCCTCTGAGTGCTGGTGAGGCCCTCAGAATCCAGTTCAAGAGAAATGTAGAAAAATTGGAGTAGATCCTGTGGAGGGCTGTATAGATATTACTCATGGGCATATCGTCTCTGGGGAGAGGTTGACTTCTCTCAGTCTGGCAGAGAAAAGGCCGAGGTTGGTAAGTGGCAGCTTGCAACTACTTGGAGAATGGTTTTGAAGCCAATGAAGCTAAGCTTTACTAATATGTAATACTATAGTTACTGATTCATGTTTAGTGATGTGATTTTTTTTTTTTTTAACTTCTTTTGCGTACTTCAAAATGCAGTTTTGGATAAAAATGGTTTGTTTGCATTTTCACATTCGCATCTCTCCATTTTGCTAGAAAAAGCAAAGCTGAAAAAAACACACCGAAAAGGATGGCAGCATGCCAACATGGCACGCAGGGGAAAAACAAACTTAAAGTCACTGGAAAGCTTTAGGACTAATTCTACCAAAGAACAGAATGTTGAAGATGTTCCAGATAAAATCTTGGAACAGATCATGATATTTTCATTTTTAATATACATAATAAAATAAAAATACAGAGATACTTTTACATGCTACAAAGATTTACTTCAGCTCTAATTTAAACAATAACTCGATAAGGCTAGGGAGCATTACTCCTTTTCCCTATGAAACAGGGGTATAATTTTGAAGTTATTAAAATGAGTGTCAGTGTACAACAATGAAAAACCACATCTGTAGCATTGTAAATCATTAGATTTGCTCTGAAGCTAACATGGTTGCAAATCGATAATCTAGAAACTTGGATCTGCTCTGGGTCACATAAGTGTTTATTCCACCATACATCCCTTGCATAATATTACTAGAAATCCAGGAGATGGCCAAGAACTATCTGAAACCAAAACCAAAGTCAGCTGTATATAAGCAATCCACCTGGTTCTGTATGTTGTGAAAATACCTTATTTGTTGTTAGCAGCTGTTTTTGCAAAAAGTGGGAGAATAGTTCGACATGCCAACATTAAGCCAACACTTGTTATTTAAAATTAGAGAGGTTATACGTAGAAATTAATGTTATTTTGAAATCCAAATTTATTTATTTTCAAGCCAGAGAGATTCATCTCATGTTAATTTTGGAAAAAAAAATGTACACAAATATATATACACACAACCTTAAAACTTGTTGAAAGCTGTTGAAATTTTGAATCTTTGGAATCCTTTGTTTGTTGAGGAAAGAAGAGACTGATGCACAAAACCTCTGCATTTTCATTTCTTCAGAAATCAGACATGAGAATTGTCAATAGGAACTCTGGAAATGGCACTGGATTCTTTAGGACTTTGCTTTCCCTCCAACTCAGCATCTGGAAAGTAATGAAGTATAAAACTGAACTGAATTAGCAGTTTTGTTTTAAAGAAATACTAGAATGAAACCGCAAGCGTCCTTTTATGTTTCTTGTCTCTAATTTTAAATGGCAAAGAGCAGACTTTGAGCTACTCTTCAGAAACCTGCACAGACTACATCTTTCATTGATGTTTAAGTTGTATTTTGGTGTGGAAAGCTGAAACATGAAAGACAGTATCCTTTGTGTCTCTCATGTCTTTCCCATTGACTCTAACTGTTGGTAACAGTGGGCAAGGACTGTTTTGGCTGTGGCATAGTGCTGCTCAATCTGTTTCAGCACTGCTGATACCTAATTGTTTAAGCCTGCACTAGACCCTGTAGTCTCAGAGCAGAAACAGATATGTAAGAGAAGGGAGAGATGTTAGGATATATATAAAAGAAGAAAGAATTTGTGTTTATTTTTTCAGACAATGAAGATGAAAATGCAAAAACCAAACCCGCCAAAGGAGAAAAAACCAAGCAGAACACCACCAAAAAAAACAAATACAAAAAACCCCAACCCCAAAACAAAAATACCCACCACTGTCCACCCCCAACCCCAGCATTTCCAGGGAGTGTTTTTATAAAAATCTTACTGCTGGAGTTACCTGCTCAGTGAGCTGTGCTCGCTCCTTTAAAGTACTTTATTTTCCCTTCATACTTAAAGAACTGTAAACGATCAAAACTTGAAAATAGTGTCTAGCATGCTTTAGTTAAATCCACTACTCAATAAACATTTTATGTCCACAAAAGTTTCATAAACTTTCAACATTTTAGTGCCACGAGAACTGTAACAATAAAGAGCAATGGTTTAAAAAAAAAAAAAAAAAAAAAGGGGGTTCCAGGGAGAACTTTGGAAATTGGAATGAGGTCTTGCTAGGTGCACCAGACTTAACTCACTTGTGTGAACTTTGGTTTGTATTTAAAATAAACTCTTCGATAAATATTTTCCATGGTTTCTTCTGAAAACCCAAACCAGTTTGCTATAAACTCTGCCTAACTTCATGATAGTCTGAGCTTTCCATTTATAATGGTATCTCAATTTTTGGTCTGCTATGTCTTCCATAATAAAAGTATCTGAATCCAAATTTGAAGCAGCAGAGGAAAGCCAAATTGAGTAGTGAATGCTAACTATCATGTAATCTATTGCGCATTTTGGTTTAAAAAAAAAAAAAAAAAAAAAAAAAAAAGAAGGTATGACGTATCACCATTGCTCTGAAACTCTATATGCCACCATATGGCAAGAAATGATGCTGAACAAGCCAAAAAGTAATTTCATAAAAAATGGTAGTTGTATACTATATCTAACTACTATACCAAGGTTAAACCTCATGAATCTTGGGATCTGAACTCTCATAACTGGGTACAGAGATAAATTGAAAAAATTCAGCGTATGTCTTTTTTGCATTGCTTATCTGCATAGAGGCATTCAGAAAAATATAATGAACTGCATTAGTTTAGTGTGGATACTCCCACTCAGGGCAGCACAGGGGAGAATGTAACCTGGGTAATTGAGAGGCCAAAGGTGTTAGCATATCGAAGCTGTTTAATGGGGGCATCCCCCAAAGGCTTTAGTGTACTTGAATATCATAGCATCTTTAATTCCTTAAATTTTCTCACTGCCCTTTGTACACAGAAGTTTCTAAATTAAAATTTCTCCACTTCATAAAAGTATACATGTTGGGGTATTTTACAGGCTCTGTGCAGTAGAAGTTTTGAGAAGCCTCAGCTTCATGGGATTATGCAGGGTATATCAGATCTCTTTGGTTTCTGCTTCTTTCATGCTGCTTTACATTGCAACACTCTGTAACTGTTCCTGTTAAACATAATCTTTGCAAAATCATCAAGTTAAGGCACAAGAAAAAATATAAGTGACATAAAGGATGAGATTTAAAAACAGGAAACAGTATTTTCTTTCATTTTCCTATCTGATTCTGAGCCTTTAGAATGCATTCATTTCCCAGATTAAACTTTCTTCAACAACAATAAGAGCTAGATATCTGGGCAGGGGGGAGTACAGGGGTTGAGACACATTGAACAGTTTGAAGGAAAGCATAAAATGAGAACTGCAATTAATTCACATAATTAATATGCTTTTTTACCTCTTAATGTAAATATAACGCTATCTATAGCATCTCTCTGTCATACAGATGGAATAGTAGCTAATAATATAGACTGGTGGCTGTAGGAAAAGATCTCTTTAGTTTCAGCCCTGGTTTTCTACTTTTCTCTTGCCTTTAGGGAAGCAGCTAACATAACAGAAGAATTAAATTCTTCACTTATGGGAGCTTTTACCGAGCAGCTCAGAGAAACACTAGACCCACTTACACTTCCATGGAAAGACCCTTCCAACTGCACTTGCTGTCCAAATGAATGAAATTTAGAACATGCTGAGTTTTGAAACGAGCAACAGATGCTAGCTGTGTTTTAAAAATATAGCTTGCTTATAAAGTTGTTTCCTTGAAGTGTTAGTAATGTATCATGGTTAGTGGACAGTCAGAAATATGTATTTTGTTCTACAACATGCTGAACCTTGTTTAAAACATCACAGGTCCATTGACTAAGCTTGCTTTTCTCAACTGTAGTCAGAGGAACAAGCTACAACTGACATCTCCTGAATAGTGGTGTGAATTAGTAGTAGAAGATATGCTTAGTCAGTCTTTGAGTGGATTATTCTAGAACACTGGGGGCATGAATTATCTTGCTATTGGAACTAATATAGAGAAGTCACTTGTGTATGATGTATTTGTAATCCATGAAAAATAGTTTAATAAATTAAAGACTTCATAAGTCTTCTTTAGTCTTTAATAATTAAAAGAATTTTTAATTTTCTTAGGAAGTAATGGGAATAGACAAAGCAGGCAATGGATGGAATAAATCAACATGATGAATTAATTAATGGTTCACAAGGGATCTTAAATTAGGTCACCTCTTAAAATGTCAGCTGGTTATTTGCTTAAAACTCATATTGGGAGAACCTAGGAGAACTTTTCAAATCTCAAAACATCTCCAGCAAAAGCCACACAGAAGCAGCTCAGGGGCATCATCTAGAAATAAGATTAATAAAAGGACAAAGCCTGCTTAGATTTTGTTTAGATAATTTACAATAAAGCTATCTGCAATATAGGAGCTGTATATGGTATTATCTTTGACTCTTGAGTAGTCCCACTCAGTGAAAAAGTTCTCTCTATTCTTGTCCATAGACTTTCCAAGTGCACGTCTATCATGGTTTTCCTGCTCTTCTAAGCCATATCAGATCAAACAATACAACTGGGAAGTGTTACAACTGGTATTTATGAAGCTTTTACCTCTTGTCAGCATGTGGCTCCCTTTGGAGTTAGTACATGGCACCAATTCTTATTAGCACAATGTTGGCATAGAAGAATCAAAGACTCCTTAATTATTAATTTAATAGGATTCTATTCCATAGGAAAACCTGCCTTTGCCTATCTTTTAGTACTTTGGATCTATCCATAAATGAATTTCAGGAGAATTGTACTTGTTACCTTCTAATTACACTTTTCTGGGGTTTTTGTGTTTTCCTATTCAGTTTCAAAATGTATTTCAAATGCCAGTTGTCTCAGACAAGCAGGATGATCAACTACCTGAACATGATCCTAGCAGTGCAATGGAGGAGGGCAAATTTTTCGCTATTTATGTTGCTTGGTTATTTGAGTCAGGAGGTAGTTGTCTTGGTTTTGCCTGTAATTTCCTCTCATTGAAGTGGAAAGTCTTTTTTCTGTCCTTGTCCTTTGTATTCTAGTCTTATTCCATATGTTTCAGGAAGTAATCTTATATAGGTGCATGTTTCTTTTGTATTATAAAATGCCAGTGGCAGTGTACAAATAAGGACATATCCCAGATCCTTCAGGATATATGTCAAAATCATCTTCGTTGGCAGTTATATAGGTTTCTTTGAAATGAAAATAACTTTGTTCAAGAGTCCGGGGCTTGTAACATAAGCAAGACTAGGATATAACTTAAGACCTTATGAGATGTGGCTTACATGACTGGCAGCTGCAGCACAAAACAGTGCATTTTTGTGATTCAGAATTGAAACTGTGAGAATCAGGATTGCAATAGCAAGATCACTATCTTCAAGCAGTAGGGAGAAATGTAACACTGTGGCATGCTAAATATTTTCTTTTGGAAAGCAGATAGCAATTTTTAATAATTTAGTTCTGTTCAGATTAATGAGTAAGGCATTGGTGACTTTTAAATGATGATTTGGTACCAATTCCTCTGTGTGTTATAGAACTAGAGAATGCTGGTTCTTTGTCAGGATTTTGATCCATATCTGATATAATTCTCTGACTGTATTTGTGAAGGAAGAGACTATATACTCACGTCTCAAGTGATGGAATGTGTAGAACAACTTGATGCTAGAAATATTCTCTTGAAAATCTTGTGTATTTTATTACTATAGCTTTCCTAGGAAATGTTCCCTTTTCTAAAACTTGATGTATTTCTTGCCACATATTTAAAAGCATCCAGTATTTTTGGTCCCTCACCACATGTTATTTTTCTTCTGATCTCTTTCAGGCATCTGGAAATAATGTCATTATGAGATGTAACTAATTCTCTATACCCAAAGTCTGGTCTGAAATTCTGCAGAGATACATCTGCTACATCTGCACTGTATTAGAAGTGATTCATTGAAAAGTCTTATAAAAATGAGCTAGATTCTCAGCCAATATGAATTGGTATAGCTTCACTGGAAGTAAAGTCGCAAGTCTACTCTATGCTGTCAAATGTTATAGTACAATACGGTCAAGATATTTGGGCCGTTTCATTCCTGCAACACGTTACATAGAGGTCCTCTGTGAATGAAGTTTCTTATGATGCTTCCTTTGTTCCAGCCAGCAGCACTGAGAGATACTCACCTAAATTCATTGATTCCTAGTCCTTTCCTTCTTTTTGCAATTTCTTTTATTTTTATTTTTTTAATCAGTGGCTGTTCTACCATGTCTTGAAGGATCAGCCCTGCACAGAGGAGCCTTAGTGCCAGGACTGACTTTGTCCCAACACAAAGAGCTCAATTCCTCCCCTCCTTACTTAAAACAGTCTTACTGTCATAACTTTTTTGTAGTCATCAAAGTCACTTCACTTCTATGTAGATGCAAATAAAAGGACAACTAGAGTCTTGGGGACAGAACAAAATGGCAGCCTATTTGCAGCCCATTTCTTACAGAGCTTTCCTGCTGGACATGGCAGGAAGATGTGTGCTCACATTGTTGTTCTTGGTCCACTGTTCCAAACAATTGTTCTCTCTTTCTTGCCAGTATTGGAGTGGTTCTTTGGGAACTGTTATGAGCTGCTATAGGTTGAGGTATAGCACGACCTTGGGGTTGCTACAAAGACACAGGAGTATACTGCCTTTATTTGGTTACCAGTAGGTCCATGGAGCAGGGGGGAGACAAAGTGATCAAATCTACAACATACAAAGTTTTATTAACTGTGAATTTAAGAATTGCAATACATTTTGGGGAACTATGCCTCTACTCTTATTTCATTGCTAAGATCTTTTCTGAAGATGTATTCACTCACCCGTATGAAGTTGGTGTCTGTTTTCAATTTATTCTGTGAATTTGAGAAGCTTTTTACTTGCAATTTTTTTTTGTGAATCAATGGTAGTAGAAACTGGTTCATTATTTTGATTACAAAAAATCACTAAATACACTTAGAATTAATGTAATCCAAATTCTATAGCTAATCTCACTCTTCGTTAAAAGTAGCATTAGTGGGAGAGTGCACAAAATAGTCTGGTTTAGTAATTCCTTTTACTTGAAATATATCTTTTTTCTTAGGTTCTTATAAATGCTTTTCATCATAAAAATTCTTCAACTTCAAATGAATGTAGATTTGATGTTAGTGAAGAGCATGAGAATACCTCAGACAGATTGAGGAAAGAGAAAATACACAAGAGAAGTGACCATGAAGTGAAAATGAAGGCATACTGTAATGGCCAAATAAGAACTATTTTTATTTTGTGTAACTGGGTTCAAGAGAATAAAATTCTCACTGCCATGCAAAGCTTAAGTAAATGCAGGGATAAAGCAGTTACAAATTATATCCTGGAAGTTGGAACAAAAGAAATATGACCTGTAAAGACAGGCAGAGTTCACTGGTTTCTGAAAACAGCAGATGTAGTGCTTTGCAGAACATGCATGAATTGTGTGTGTCCCATTTTGGTGTAAGACCTTGCCTTCCATAGACAGATCTGTGTGTGTGCCTTACAAGCATGTTGTAAGGACTGAAAATAGTGTTATAGAGATACAGGGTATTTTTGGTTGTCATATTACTATCTACCCTTGGACATCTTTAAGATAGCGCTGCTGGGATTTTTTTAATGGTATATCTTGGTCATACTTAAGAGAGGCTAGAATTAGTTGGAATATTATAAGGGAGTTGGTATACTTAATGGAAAAGTATACTTTTTCTAAAGTATACTTTTGCTTTCTAGAAAATAACTATGTCAGAGACTGCTATTCTAAAAGACTTTTTTATCAGCAGTACTGATGGCAAATGTTTTAGTCTGCTTCACTGAATATACCCTTTAAAGTATATTTAAATTTAAAAGTAGAGATGAATTTATATGCAAAACAGTCACATTCAATAACTTATAATCAGACCAAAGCTGCTGATGATTACCAAGTTTGTGGAAAGTAGTTCAAGGACAGGAGGAGCAGAAAATTCTGCTGTTTGCAGATTTATTTATTTATTTAGTACTTAATCATTTGGGATTGCTTTTTAAACAAACTGTTTACAAATGAGTTGGTGGATTAGCTTGCTTTGTTTGAACGCAAAACCACAAACGTCACCCTTTTTCTTGCATCCTCCAGAAGGTGGAGGGAGCGCTGTCTCAGAGAAGTAAAAGGCGGCTGTGTGAGCTTCAAGGGCGTTGTTTGATATCTGACATCAAGCAGAGCTGTGACAAGGAGCTGGCAGGAAATTAGGTTTGACAGCTCATGATAAGTGTAAACTGAGACAGAATGAGGACTTACCAACTATGTAATGGAAGTCACTCATCGTTTTTGCTTCTGAAGGTGACATCATTCCTGATGGCATCTAAATATGATTTATGAAATGAATTATTAATGATTGTCGATTTTTAAGAAAAACATAAGTAGAAACCTGGGGACTACCTGTTAACTATGTAGCCTACTGCTGAAGCAGGAATCTGAAATGAAACACAGATATTGCTCTTTTGTATCGCTAGCATTGCTTTTGGAGAATGGAGATAGCAGAGGCTGTAGAGGTCTGCAGGGCAGTGTTTAGTTTGTATGTGTGGATTGCTCTGGCACAGATGTCTTTACCAAGAAAATATTTGGGTTTTTTCTAGGTTTTATGAACTTGCATAGAAACTCTTCCAAATACATGCTTCATTTTGTAGAGTAGTATAGCTCCTCACACTATAGCCAAGACATCTGCAAAACAGTTTTGAAAAAGAGCTGAGGAAAAAATAATAATTAACTGAAACTAGAGGAATGAGAGAGTGGAGGGACTGTAATTGAAGGAAGATTTGATAACAATTCCAGATTTAATAATTTGTATTTTAAAAGTCACTGATAACTAAATGTACATGACTTCTATGATATGTAGTTAAAAAAGCTATCGATGACAACCCCAGCATAACTCCTGATCACGTTAAACTTTGTAGTTTCAGTTCAGTGCTGGAATGCTATTTCTCTTTCTTTCTTTCTTTACTTGGATCCAGAGTCAGTTAAAAAGGCCCTTGGATACCCCATTCCCTTCTCAAAGTTTTTACAGTTCCTTCTTCATATAATTTAGAATTTATGGGGCTAGAATCTGGCCACTGAACTAATGAGTTGTAAAATAATCCTGCAAAAAAAAGTTAAAAATAACCCTACAGGTGATTAGTAATATGTATAACTATGTAATAAAAATGCTGCTCTAAACACTTTAATTACTTCATTTAAAACCCTACCAGTTTGGGAGGTTTTGCATAGCTTGAGTAAATACTGGAGAATATGTGAGGCTGAGTAATGGTAAGATTAAGAAATAGATATAATCCTGTTTGGAGAGGGGTAAATTCACAGCAAAAGCAATTCATATTAGATACTCAAGATGGAAGATGCTTAAAATACGGTAGTTTACGCTTCTAGTTTTGCAGCCGGTTTTCAGTGTCTATGCTGATTCTAAATAAGCACAGCCCCTTCCTACCCCCTCGCCCCGTTTCTTAGGCACTTCATGCTTGGATTGTAGGGTTGGTTCCAGAATGGCACTCCAGCAGCTCCCATCTCGTATGAGGAGAAAGTTTGTAATCAGTTTCTCTCCTCCCCATAAATAAAAGACCTAATTCAGGGAATGGAATATGCTTTGGTTTGCTAACATTAGAAATGAATGAATACCAGCTGAAATACTTGCAAGGTGTAGGTAGAATTCTTTAATCATGTGAAAGTAGCTATGGTTGGTATCTCTTCTGTTGTGTGAGTGTATGTGCAGCAGGTATGCATTCTGCAAAACTAATTTTCACCTGTTGTCTGTATACTTCTGAATGTATACTTCTGGTGTTCAGAATACCACTTCTATGTTCAAAGTTTTTATGTTCTTTGTATTTCAGAATTTAGGTTTTATGTAACTTTGGCTTTTTAAGTCCCGGTAAAAGTCAGAATGCAGCTAGTAACTCTTAGAAGCAATTAGTGTCACATTATTTTTTTTCATTAACATCTCAGTGATGTTGTTGACAGGAACTGTGTCCTCTGGTGAAAAATTTGCAGCTTCATACTCCCAATCTGATTTTTTTTTTTTTTCTTTTTTAACAAACAAACAAAACTAGTAGTAGACTATATGGATGTGTTCTTTTACATTCCAGCAGTATCTGTGAGTTGTTTTGGTTTTTTTTTTCTTAGCTATCAGAACATGCTTTTTCTGTCTGGCATTTTCATAAGTTTAAAAGGACATACAGGTGGAGAGTTAGATTGATTTAGAAGTTGTACTTGCATTGTGCTTAAGAAAGTGTACTTCTCCAACCATACTCTAATATTCAGTCTTGTCATTAGTACTTCAGCAGTTGATGAAATACTGTATTTCATAAATGGTTTCATATATGAGTGTGTCAACATTACTTTTAAGCTCCTATCTTTCAAACAAAGGTTCTTGTTGCTTTAAGTCTGTTCCATAATCCCAAAATGCATGTGTTGCTGTTTTGATGCTATCCATGTTTCATGGGAGGATCTGGATGAAAAATACTGTGATCTCTTAGGGTTTTTTTTTATCCTTGCAAGGTTCTGTGTTTGGCATTCTGGTATTCCAAATGTTATGCACAAAGAGGATTACAGGGCATTAGAGAAAATGGCTGGGGAGTTTCACAGTAGGCAGTTGAATGACACTCACTTATTCGAAAATCTGTTGTTGGAAAAGGCAAATAAAAATATTCCTTGCTTTTGTAATATAAACCCCCATATTCTCTTTCTGTCCATCTGAGATCAGTTATATATTGTATCGATTTTTTTCCAGTTAGAATTCTGAGTCTTACAGAAGCTGGTGTTTGACTGGAAAACTGAAAGAAAACAGGCTGCTGAAATAATTACCTAAATCATAAACCCAAATAAATAAAATCTGACAATTTATAAATACATCTGAATACCAGATCAAAATTATACCCCATATACAACTCTAACTGTATTTAAAAAAAAAAGGGGGGGGGAGGGGAGGTAGAATCATGGAGGGGAAAAAGGTGATTTGAGTACTTAATTTGCCTAATTATTCTGTGGATTGAGATACACTTGCGGTAGCTAAAGCACCACCATATTAAGCATATTTTCCTAACGTGGCATAATGCCCTGAGCTAAATGATTAACGCACATAGAGAGTTTGTTTCATTTTATATTGCCAACTTTTGTAAGAGAAATGAACTCTCTGCTTTAAATGTGCTTTGTTTCCAGTTCTATTTGTTAATGAAAAATAATGAGCAGTTTTATGGAAATAAGCAGGAAATGCATACGTAATAATAAGTAGACGTGAAAGTGGTTCTGTGGATATTTCTGAACAAGAATGGGTCTAGAAAATATAAATGGAGAAATTTTACGAAATTAATTTTATTTTGTATTAACCCATTTCTTGAAGGACTGCTTTATACAGATGTTTTGTTTTGCCGATTTATTCTAAGCATGCGGTTTGTAGTCATTGACCAGATTGCTGGCACCAAGAAGTTTGCTTGGCATCACTGTGATGGCAGGAACTAAATGGATTAAATGACCATTTGAGAATTTCCTGATTATGTCAGGAACTGGTATACAACTTTCTTCACCTCTGTTTAGAGCACTCCCTTATCGGGTTACCTTGAACAGATCTTTACCCTGAATTTACCTTAGTATCTCTTGGATTTCGACTGTGTGACACTGATGTCTTAATGCCACATAGTACTGTGGCATAACTGCTTATTGCAAACTTTTTTTGTGCTACATAGTGAAAAAGGAAACAGAACTCTGCCAGGCAGAATCCTTTTTGCATGTATTTGGTTTCATCTGGTTGAGACATCATACGTTTCTGTAAAAATGAACTGCTGTAGAAGAATAATCTATAATTAGATTTCTTAGTCCAGTGATCTGATGAATCCTAATCAGAAAGCTGATAGGTTGAATAGTAATAAACCTATAATCACTACAGTCACCTGTAATTCCATTTACTCAAAACTGTAACTCATTTCTTTTAAATGTGGAGTGAGGGAACTAGAATAATAGATATGACATTTTATGTAATCCACTCACAAGAGATGAACTTATTCCTTCTTCATTATGAGAAAGCTCACTTACAGCCCAGGACCATGAATAAATTTGTGGTTTAACATGTTGTGAATAGTCCCACCGTCAATATAACTTCGGCATGGATAAGAAGAAGTAAGAGTGAGGGAAGTGAAAGCAGCGGAGGGGATTTATCCACAAGCAGACATAGAATTTTTGAACCTTCTCTTTAATGTGCCACATCTAAAGAAGAGAAAAATGTGTACTTCTGTGAGCTATAGATTGACTGCAGTAAATTTTTTTTGTAATAAGCAATGAGTGATAGTTTCATGTTGAGTTTTGCCTTTCTTGCCACTTATTTTACAGCGTATATTGTATATTCTATATATGAGTGCTCTGGGGTAGATATAGTCCTGATTTCAGAAGACATCCTACATTTAATTTCATCCTAAATTCATATTTAATATCATAGCTCCCAGGAGAATGCTGGGAGCAGTGAGGGGCTTAGATCAACACTAAAGTTTCTCTAATTTTGTCCTTTGAATTTATATCTGAATCTTCCCAGGAAGTTGTTAAAAACAGCAGGGATCATTCCCTGTGCTAGCCAATGTTAACAGAGACCAAGTGGCTATGTCCTTCCTTCATCCTGTAATCTATGGCTGAGCTACATGGCCAAAAAAAAGTCTGAATTCAGAAACAGCAGCTCCTTGTATATGGCTGAACCTTGAACCTCTCTTTGGAAACCACACAACCAATTTGTTAAAGCTCTGTTTAGCAGTTCAAACCAAAGTGTTCAAGAAAAAGTATTTTGAATCACCAGGAAAGACTACATATTTGATCTCATGATTTCAAATTCATGCTTCTACTGAAATTAACTGTTAACTACCTACTTATAAAAACAGACTTACATTTTTATGCTTTAGTTTTGACAGTTTTGGATAGGGTCATCTATGGAAAAAATCATTGAATAAAACTGATGCTAGGTAAAGCTTTGTAAGAAGTGGGCTTTTAGTATGTTAAAACTGAGGTGTGGAAAAAAACCCACCTTTGTCAACTATAAATTAAAATGATCTTTCTTTTAAGGAGTTTCTTCCCTATTTAAAAAAAAAGTCTATCTTTTCTCACATTTTCAGGACTGAGTTTGACATAGAAGTGATTTGAAAGGCAGGACAATATGAAGTAATTTTTATGTTTATTGGCCAAAATCTAACTAGAAATCTCTCTAGTTAATCTGTTAGGTCTTCATAGATGCTGCTGACTTTTTACTCTTAGTAAGCTCTCACATGTAAACAAATGACACTTCAGGGGAATGAGAGAAGAGGCAGGAGATAATTACAAGAACTGAATCCTTTTATCCTTAACCTAGGAGATCTTGAATTGGTTCAGGACAAATGTTTAAGCTCATTTGATCAAAAACTTGACAACACCATAAATCATACAAGCTATTCATTTGAACAGAACTTTTCACGTCAAAAAAAAAACAAACAACAAAAAACAACAAAACCCCAAGCCTTCAAAGCCTGTGTACATTCGAGACATTTCCAGAGTTTTCCTGGTGCATGTGCGTGCTTCCTGATTTAGCCGTTGGTAGGAAGATTGCACCAGCGAGAGGAGAGAGTTAGTGCAGCACACAAAGCCCTCTTCTACCCAAAACACTGTATGCCAGCAGGCTCAGATAGTTGCACAAATAAGCACCCACCATACAGGCAGTGCTGTTAGCCATGCTGGTATATGTTCCAGTACTTATGTTTCCTGGCTAAGAAACCTTCTTATAAATGCAATAACTGCACAGACTGTCATTTTGAAAATTGTTTTATTGTAGTGATGCAGTTGTGGTTCAGCTACCTCAAATTGCTGTGGAGGTCTTTGTAGTAGGTCAGTCTCATAATCCACTTATAACAAGACATAGTCTTCAAAAAGATTTTATCAATTCTTTACTTTAGCTGTTGCTTAGGATTTTCCTGAGATATTGGATAACCCACAAATGCCCTTCCATTTGGTTCAGATTTTCTTTCTGAAGTGTGGAGAACAGAAAATCCGATGCTGATGTTTAACAATGCTTACTCTTTTTTTGTGTGTGTGTGATACACATTTTAGTTGTAGATTTTAATTTGGGCATTCTATCAAAAATATGTTTCAATGATGTAACACTTCTGACCATCTTTTTGGTTCAACTTCTTATAAGGACCACATATAGCATTTTTGCACACAACTATGGGGAAATTCCCCAACCATGAAAAAAAAAACCTGTAAGTTTTTTGTAGTTGTAACATGGCAGAGTAAGTAGTAACAGCATTAAAACATTTAGCACTAAATTAGTTGCACCTGATCTGTCCTATATGAATATCATCTGTCATTTATTTTCTGCAACAGGTGCAACAGTCAAAAATGTGTATCACTGTACTATATTTCTCTTCTCTTGCACATCTCTGTAAATCAAAAATAGTAGTGACTTCAAAACAGAAATTTTTCACAGAAGAAAAAAGAACAGGATGCATGCTGTTGAAAAACTGAATGCATGTACTACAAATTAAATTCAGTTCAAGGTTATGTCAACCTTCTCGAGTAGTAGAACAGTACCTCCTTCCCATTCACAAAGCTGATAAGTGTTGGGGAGTGAGCTTGATCAGGCTTTCAACCTTTATAGCCCTGCATAGTTTCATCTGTCATTAGACTTTTGAACTTCATAACTATTAACTGTTCTGTGTCCATTTTTTGGTGGATTTGGAATATTTTTAAGAAATGAAACTTGTCCTTACTGTTTCTTTTTTATGCGCTAACAACATAAACAGATGTCACGAGATGCCTAACAGTGTATTGGATGGTGAAGGTACAAGCATTTTAATTGTCTGTGATGTTACTGCCTTGAATTCTGTAACAATCAAGGCTAAATCAGAACACTTTCCTATTGACTTATTAAAATTCTGGTTTTCTGAATAAATGACAGTGTACTTAACCTGGCACTAGCTTTGTTTTGGCAGTAATATATAGCTTATTGCTTCAAGGAAAATAGTTATTTCCCTGGGTTTCAAAGTGAGTACCGTAAGATTTTCAAAGCTGATGTGCTTGCTGCCATTCACCCAGGGAGTTTGCTTTTCACTTCAAGCATGAAATTAGTCATTAGGGTTTCAGTGAAGAGGAAGCCTAGTGAGAGCAAACAGTGGGTATAGGAGATGCGGGCATGGGGTTAGGAAGACAATGCTCATACTTTAGAAATTTCATTGTCTCCCAGTATAGAAGGTTAAAACAGAAGCTACTTAAAATATTTTTTTAAAATGTTTTCTAAACTCTGAGTATGAATTTTGCAAATGGTAATTATTGATTGATTAGGAAGCAGGAGAGAGAGGAATGATGCGTTCAAATTAAAAGTAGTCTACTGGTCTAGGATTTATTTGAGGGCTCATGCGCTATGCAAAAAGAATTGTAGAAGTCTACACTCTTTAAACTCCTAGAAGTGAATCATTTTATTATATATGGGGCATACATATTTACATAAAAATAAAATTACAGGGATCCTGGTAAATTTATCTGAAAGCATAAAAGCAGTCTTCAATTGCAATAAAATGTTTTGAGAATGAGTAATGGCGCTGTTTAGATGAGATTCTAAAACCCTTTAGGATTATCCAACTTCCATTTAAATTATGTAGTAACTGATGAGGCTGCTATCAGAATCAGATTTTTCTCTGCTTACTGATGCTAGACAATTCTCCTCAGCATGGTGTCTTCAAGCTCTCGCTTATTTAATGATTCATTGTTCCAGTCAAGAAGAAAAAAAACCAAAACACAAAATAATTACCCAACAGCTTTTTAAAATTAACTCACTTGGGATCTAATAATTGCAGCAATAAATTACATATTGTAGATTCATTCCTCTCCATTTCTACTTGTGCCTTTTGCTGTTGTAATGTTGATGTCATAAATGATGTAATCTAAGGGACTGATGATTACCAGCAGACTCTCTTTGAATGAAATCTTAATGAGACCCAACCCCAGTTGTTACAGAGCACTTCATATTTTGTCAGGAACTTGAACTGCTTTTCGGACAGGCTAGGTAGTTCTCAATCAGCAATGAACTGAGCTTTACCTTGAGATGAAAACCCTGCTTTATTCTAATTTAGCAAGAACGAAATTCCTTTTAGTCCCAAAAGAAAACACTTAGTTGTCTGACCGCATCAAAAATGGGAGGTCCTAGGCCAGACCTCAGAGAGGCTGGATAGGGTTTATAGAAACTATCCCATCAGGACATACTAATTGTGGAATTACAGGAGCTTTGCCAGGGTCTTGTGTGCACCAACTGAGGGCACAGCTCTGCCAGCCTTTCTGACTCCCTCTGTCCTGGCTTCCTTCCCTTGTGGAGCAAAGGAAAAGATGGGTTGTGAAAAAATAAATAATTTTTTTAAAAGTATAAAATAATAGTAACAAAAAACGGTGGAAGCTTCCTCAAGATACTCTAGCCTCAACTTACAGTTGTCCAGAGGTTATTCTTTTCAAGTATCCATCTTGGGAAAGTATCAGAAAAAGAAAGTCCACAGGATATGTCTTTCCATTTAGAGTTCTCCAATATAGAGGAAAGCATATGCTCGTAGAAATACGTCAGTGCCACTGCTGAGTATCAATAATGCATTGCAGCAGGTGCTGCAGGCTATGATAGTTTCAATATATTTGAACAGTCAGCTTCTGCCTTTTCTGAAGGGAACTCTGAATTATGGATGGGAACAAACTATGCTTTCTGATGGCAACATTTCAATAAAAGAACAAATAC
>JANHGO010000044.1:4984505-5048274 GCA_024606505.1 Aquila spilogaster | reverse complement strand
TCTGAAGGGAACTCTGAATTATGGATGGGAACAAACTATGCTTTCTGATGGCAACATTTCAATAAAAGAACAAATACTGTTCTTCAGAAGCAGAGTCCATTGTACAAAGTTTTCTGATGAGATATTAGAAAATGCAAATTTGGATAATCTGTGGATAATTTATAACAAACTGTGTTCCATCATTTTTCTTATGTAAATACACACATCAGCATTAACCTTCTGTTAAAAAGACTTCACCTCAAAACTTGTTCTGCAGAATTTAAAATGTATAAAATGGTCACAAACCAGTGACCAATGTTATGAAGTAATTCGTAGCAGTCAGGATGAATTTGTATTATTATTTAGCTGGGGGTTGCATTTCTTAGACAGAAAAGTTGTTTTTATTTGTACAAGTGGACTGCTGTGTTTCATAAAATAAACCTTTTCCAGAAGGAGAAGGTAGAGAAAATCCTTTAGAGAATCAGTAATTCTGATCTACTTCTAGTAACTTTCATTTTCTTCCTGAAATACATACACTGAATCTTGTTACATATGAATCTTGTAACTACAGCATGCTAGGGCGAGGTGCCTGAGATTGAGCATAGCACCAGCCCTGTATTAACTGTCCTTCTGCCTCTGAGGCTCTGTAATATTTTTGAAAAAGGAGTGTTCGTTTCATAGTTGGAGTTCAGTAAGAAAGAACTAAGGATGAAAAGCAATGCTTTACAGTGTTATTAGAAATAACATCTATTAATAATTTTTATTCCCAGACATTGCTAAGATATGTTATATCAAATTAGTTAGGAGAAATACAATAGACTAAACTAGGCTTTTTGAGTAAAAAACATCTCTCGTAGTGAGGCATAAATAGGAATTAAAATATGTTTGGAAAAGGGCAACTGAAAACTGCCATGCTATAACTCTTTAAATGAGGAAGATATCGCAAAGATTTAAACAGCTACTTAATTTGTGTCAGCAACTGTTGCCTTCAGCATGTTGAAACAAGCCCTATCTTTGGTGATAGTGAGTGATGCATTTGATGTATATTCATTATCAGTCTGTCTTAGAAATATTTGGAGAAAACAATATTACACATAAAAAGATTAAATAGGAAAAGATTTAATTTTCAGTAAGAATCGTGATTTTGATCATTAAGACAAGATAGCGTGGTGATATGACACATAGAAATGTATCTTAATACTTGTAATGTGAAGACATTGTGTAGAAAGCTCATATGCTGAAATCAGGGGACTCTGATAATTTCTTTCCCACAATTCTGAGAGGTTTAACCTATGAGATGACTAATCCCCTGTCATTTTTGAGTACAAACAACGGAAAGATGTCTGCTTAGTACATTTAAGTGTTGGTCTGACTTTGGTAGTGTATCTGGGCTTTAGAGTAAATTGTGCAGGATAAGCATACAGACTGAATTACATGAAGCATATGTAAAAATAAGAAACAAGGCAGAACTGATGGATCAAAAATGTATCCAGTTGGTCTTATTTTTCTTTCATGAGAAAAATAATTTCTTATGCAAATACAATACAATAGATCTCATTTATCTGACCTTCAGAAATATATCTCTCAGGGTATTAATTGAAAAATGCTTTGTTGACCTGAAGGAGAAACTTGTGTAATTTAGCACTGAGTGGATGGTGGTCAACTATGGCTTGCATTAAAAGGCAGTGTCATGAACTGAAAGAGTACTCTGAGATAAAGTTGCTTTCCTTATTAGCTTGGGATGAGTCAAACGAAAATGTGCAAAATAAATTTACTAAAAGCACAATGTTATGAAGGATGATATAGAGACAGCCTGGAACATAAGTAGTATTGGGTGAATTTAAACAATACTAAATGTGAATTCCCTAGTCCCATACTTAGAATAGCACTGCTGAGTCTTTTGGGACAACATAAATTTTAAGCTATCAACTTTTTTTCTTTGCTAAAATATGTCATTATCTACAAATGAATTAAATTGAAGCTATTTTATACAGCTCGAATATTGAAATTTCTGCTGTTATCCTTGTTCCCCATTGTAACTCAATATAGGTCTCTTGATTATCATTTTCATTAGCAGCAACTACTGAGAAAAATTAGGGTGAAAAATTACAGAATTCTTTGTTTCATGAGTGCCAGTACTGCTACTGAGACAGCAGGCAGGTGTTGGCTCTTTTGGTACAGAAGAGACCTTCAAGTCATAATGATTGAAAAGTGAAAAGTTTATAATAATAATAAATTGCCACTGTATGTACCAGCTGGAGTTCAAACTTCTGATGCCAGAATGTTTTCCTTAATTTATGATTAGGTGGCATGGATTGAAGTTTCTTTGTAACTGGTCTTTTATAATTAGAATCACTCACTTTGATGCAGTTTGCATTTAGAATATTTGTTCTGGGCTTAACAGTACCAGAGAAGGGTGAACTGAAAGAAAATTCAGTGAATTAATTGACAGGAGCTCTCTGAGTTGGCTTTCATAGTATGGTGCAATAGACTTTGATTTTTTTCTTGATTATTGCAACTGAAAATTTTTTCTCATGTTTTTTTGATTCACAAAATTGTATTTGCGCATCTTTAAGTAAAGGGAATTTTTGAGCTCTGCAAGTAGAGGGTGTAGCCATGAAACATCTAAAAGTCAATCAGATGCTACAGAAGACTAGAAACAACCAGTGTATTTACAAGATCAAGCATATTTAACCTCAGGATTCCCTACATTTGACCATTGCATGATATTTTTTTTCCTCACAGGAATTACAAAGGACCTGAAGAAATGAATGTAAAAGCATAAAGAGAGTCTTTCCTTTTGTACGATGAGCTCAAACTGAGCTGTTTTTGTTACTGACCAATAATCACAAATTAATAATTAGTGGACAATATGTTTCATGGAGGTCTTTATTCTCTTGCAATGCTGGAAGGCAAATGAGGCAATTTATCCTATTCCTACCTCCACCTCTAAGAAAAAAGGAATGGAATAATTAGTTTTGGTATAATAATAGTAACAAAAGGAATGCTACAAACAGTGAAGTTATTCCACAAATACTGCCAGAATTCAGCATTTTGATAGTATACAAGAAACGAGAAAAAAACATTATCTTCAGCTAACTGTCATCTGTTCGAGCAGTCCTGATGCACTTTATTTTGACCTATTTTCTGATATGCTTTCTTTATCAGAGTGCTGATACTGAGTATTTGTATTCATGGTTTGGCTGTATGACTAATTGAAGAAATTTGTAATCTTCTTGTTTCATGTTGGCATTACATTACATTGTTTTGTATTAAGTATGCTGCCTCTTTTAATCTGTGGTTTACAGATGCTTATTTCTTTTCACATTCATGGTAGTATTATCCTATTAAGGATGTTTATGATTTATTATTTTCTTTGTAAAGGCCATATCACAACAGTATGCAATGTCACGTTTGGTGGCAAAAGTACATTTGTTTTACAAATATGAAATGTGTATGGACTATATTGCTAGCTTTCCAAAATGCCCATCAATTAGCCAATTATTTTAGATTTTCCTTCTAGCCAGATGGTGGTTTCTCAGTACCAAATATAATGACTATAGCTATACTACTGTATAGGGCTTGAACTCTTGGAACTTCTGTATGCTGCTGCCGTCATTGGGGACAGTGCTAGTGAGCAAGATCTGAAAATACCATTTACAATGCAAATCTGGTTCAGTGCTTGGTCTGACCTGAGACTGAATTGAATTTCACTTACAAAGCTCTCAGACGAGCCTGTTCAAGGACACAGGCAGTTGTACTGATGTACAGGCACCAAATACACTTCTTCACCCATCTCAAATACACATCTTCAGTCATCTGCCACCTGAGAAAGCCTTACTGTTTACACTGTTCTGGCAAGAATCAAGCTAACTTGGGAAGACATTATGGTATCAAACTTTGCATTTAAAAATCTCTTCCACCTATTCAGCAGAAAGTGGAAGCAGCTACCTGAATTCTGTAGGGAGCTGTTATGGTAATTGTCTCTTCCCAGTGCAGAGTGGTTCTTGGCAATTTGAACACTATTTCTTCTTCCCCTCAATTCAAAGGGGACTAAAAAGTAGTTTAAAATGGGGAAGTAAGAATTTTGGAAATCAAAAGGATTTTCCCAGCTTCATCTAGGGATACAGAGCCATCTTGTAGGTGCTGGGTTTGTCAGGAATGTTAGGGTCCAATACTGAGCTGAGAACCAGCCAAATATGGCATTTTAATCCATTTATGATCTTGATGGTGACATCAGTTATCTACTTAACTGTTTCTGTTAGAAGTTCTCTGTTTCTCAAAATTATTTGAAAAAAAGCTCACAGAAACAAAAGTCAAAACAATGACAAAAAGGTTTTCATAAGGTTTGGTCCAGAGGAAATGTGTAATTGTTTATAAACTAAGTATATTCAGGCCTTAATGTTATTTACTGTTTCTAAGCTCAGCAGATATGACAGTACACTGGCAAATAATCATTCTAATCAGGAATGGAAAAATATATTTTTTTCCAATTATTTTTAAAAGATGCATATTATTGTTGGATGATATTTTAGCAGCTGAAAAAAAAAAAAGAAAAGATAGTCTATAACTGTGTAATTAATACGTAGTGGAAAATATAAACTTTTTTTTAAACATCCTATTTTGTTGTTGTTGTTGTTATCTTTTGACTATTGACAAGGATCATATGTATAAAGAAAAGAGACTGAAATAATCTAAGTCCAATCAGGAAATATGCCACGAGTGTCTAGTCATTCTAACTCTTTCCTGGAACAGAAAAGCACAAAAGCAAACCATGTAACTCAGTATAAATCATTTACAGCAAAGACTGTCCCCTAAGATTCAGTCACAGTTTTCAGGAGGTGTCAGATAGCAGAATACTAATACTGATTTATAATACAGTGCAGTGTCGGATCTAGGTACGTATATGCTGCTGAATAATAATCACACATGAGGCTACATAATCTCAGGAGATTTTCTTCTGTTATCTTCAACAAAGCACATTTAAAGTGATATGAAAGGCATGGTTTGGTCCTACCCTTAGAACTGCTTAAGTTGCTATAGCTTCACTTAAAAAGAAAAGCAAAACCTTCCATTAAAATTTCTTCTGTGTAACGATAAAATTTGCTATAGTATCTGTGAAAACTCATACTGTAACAGCGTTTTTAAACTACAGGGTAGGTCCACTTCCACTGGCCATTGTCCTTGCCATTTGTGATCTATGAGCCCCTTCATCTTTACATATGTTAGCAGGTAAAAACACATTTGTTATTTTTCTGTGGGGGGGAAAAAAAAAAGACTTACTAAAAGCCTTTCTTTAAAAGCCTGCATAAAAAATAACTAGGCATTTTTGTTTTCAAGGGAAGACAGTCAAGCAGAATAAGTTTTGTATCTGTCTTCTATGTTTGTCAGGATGTCATCTCAGGCAAGGTTTTGAACGTTATAAATTGAACTTATTAGCAGAAGAAGATTGTGCATTGAAATATTAGTATTCTAAGAGTCAGTTTGTAACAGATGCTTTATAAAATTAAGTGTTTGGGCAGATTTCAGAATTGATCAAAATACTATTAGGTTTTCACTAAATCTGAAGTTTCAGCAGACTGTGAGGCCAAGAATTTCTTCGTAAAATTAGTTCAGTGCAACCATTGGCTCTTTTTTCTTTGTTGTAAAGCAGTGAAGACCAACAGATTTTTAATTAACATTCATACTTAAATTTGGTCTGTATTAATGATCAGTGAGGGAACCAACTGCACTTATGATCTATTTCAGTATATGACAGAAGACATTTATTCATAACTTGTTACCAAAGGTATTTGTTGTTTGGACTACTTGAGGACAAACATTTAATAATTATGTACATGGAAGAGATGAAGTCAGAAAATACAGTTTGAAAATATTTTCTATTTTGAGTACCAAGAGAAAGCTATGCTCTTCTAAGAAAATAAAAATGGCACATCAAGTGAATTGTAGTTTGCAGTTTCTAGGTCAGTAGGCACATCAAAAGAATTGTACTTAAAATTTAGCAGTTATATGTCATTGTCATTCTTCTAAAAGGCAAATTGAAATTCTTCTCACACAGAAAAAGTTGAACATTATATCCAACAATTTTCATAAGTTTCTGTGCAACAATAATAAGAAGTTTCAGGCTGTTCTGGAATGAAACTTATGCCATTGCTTCTTGCAGAACTGTGCAAATTTATAAGCCATATTATGTAAAATCCTGTTGTGTATTCAGTTTAGCAAAGTTTGTCAGAAGATACAATCTGTGCATTTTTAATTCATTATGGTTTTTTGTTTTGTTTTGTTTTCTTACATGGACATTGTATCTTGAAGCTTTATATAAAAGAGCATTGAAGTGCATGGAGACTATTAGCTGCATTATTGTCACTATAAGATAAGTGGTGAACTGAAAAGAGTACCCCAAGATGGGGCAGTATGATCAGTGCTGCCCTTCCTTTTACCTCCTTTCACAGGACTACTTTCAGAAACTGTTTCTATACTACAAAATTAGGTTAAGAAGCTTTGGAGATGCCCAATTTTCTTATAATTCTTGGGATATTTAAAATGTTACTGTGACCTTCATTTAGCAGTAGTTAGTGTATCAAAACAAATGAGGAAAGTATCATATGTCATTAATATTTTGCCTCTGCAGTAGTATTCATACTGTTAAGAGTCAGAATTATCTAGAATTTGTACTGCAATTCACTTCATGGATAGCTTTGTCACACTGTGACTTAGTTCCTCGGGGTTATGTTGTTTCATTCATCATATGCTGGAATAATTCTCTCCTGGCACTTAATATGCTGTGACATTTGAGGAGAAAACTGTCTTTATTTATGCTGAGGAACAACTGGGAATATCCTACTCAGAATAACTTGCTTTGTAGTCTATCCTTTTGCTTATCCTTATCCTTTGAGTAGGAGGGTAATTGTCACTGTCTCCCTGTTCTGTAAGTGTTCTTTAGCTCTTGCTGGTTTTCTTTAGTATAAATTTCATGGATGGGGGAGACTGTGTCTTTAATGTTTAGAAAATATTTAGGCCTCCAAATACGCTAACTAGTGACTTTACACCTAGAGATCTTCATTTAAATAAAGAGCTTTTATGGACTCAGTCTTCGCCAAATGTCAAGTTGTCCTGATGTCCCACATCCTGAATAGATGTGTATTCAGGTCTCTGAAATCTCATATTTTTGTCAGCTAAAGCACACGGAAGCAGACAGCTCCCTGTTGACTAAACATCTAGTAGGCTCCTGTTCAATTGTTTACTCCAGCTGTGATGAACAGCTCTGAGCAGGCTTTCTGTTTCATCAAATTCCACTTAAAGGAAAATCAGAGCACTGGGGGCTGGGGGCTCTCAGTTACTGCTCCTCAGCTATGCAACTCCCTGTTTTTCCATCTATCTGATGCACTGTCATCTTATCACTGCAAAGTGCCAGATATTTCTCTTTGTGTGAGCCTCTCCTCTATTGCGGCTGCCAAATGGCCAACAGGATAGAAAGGAGGAGTAACACATAAGAGAAAGTAAAATAACATTATGAAAGATGCAGGTGAGGCTCTTTTCTCACAATAAATAGCATTTTAAATTTGCATTTGTGTTGTCTACACAAAAACAGAATGTCCAGGTCAAAGTGAATAAACTTTTCAGAATTGTTTGTTTGCTCTAGAGCAAGCAGGGTCCCTGAGTTCCATTATAGCCAAGAGAATTTTTTCCACCAAAAATCAAAACATTTCAAAATTGTATTTGATTATATAGATGCTTTTAAAAATCTTTTTGACTTAATGATTTGAATTATGATTGTGTAAAAGTACTTATTTGCTCTTTTCGTATAATCAAATTATTTTATTTATTGTTCTTATAATCTATTGGTAATACGTGTGTATAGTAGTTGGATGCAAAGGTGCACATCTTTAGAGTAAGCAGATTTTTTTTCACATAATTTCAAGTTGGTTTGCTTCAGGTAGATGAGAATTATGTTGTCATCTTGCCACCTTCATCCTAATTCAAGCTGATTTGTCTTACTTCCTTTCGACTTGGGTGGGCTTACTCTATTTAGAGTATATATGCAACCTGTCTATCTAGATATGATCAGCCTGAATATCTGTCTGTCTCCTATTGGACTTGTGATCATAGGTGCACTTAATAGCTCTGAAAATCAGGCCTAAATAATTCGTGAAGTATTCTCTAGGAAAGATAGTTTAGAGAAAGGCTTGAAAATGTGACATTTAAAACTAGACTCCCGCTGAGCACTATTAGCATTACCTTTGAACACAATTGTGGTTTATTATATATGTATCTAACAGCTTCTCTCTGAAAAAGTAGTTTGCTTGTGAAGATGCATTTCAACATACTACTAGGTACTTCTCCACATTTTTATATTCTTTCCTTTTCTCCATGTGCACAGATTCCAAATGAGAATCTAGAGTTTTTCATTTACTTAAAAATTATGCTTTACACCATCTGAGAGCAAATAATCTTTTCTACCTACCTGGATATGCAGAGAAACTGAGATGTAGAGAGAGAACTTGTGAGCAGTCCATAGGATTATAGTAGTTAGCATTGAATTTAGGATTAAAATAGCACTTGTAATGTGCAAATTTGTGCTTGGATGAAAAGGATGTTAATTCAGGAAGTCAGTACTTTACTTTCACTATGTTAGTGCTTCAACTGAGATGCTAACTGATGCTGCTTTCCTGCATCTTCTGGGAAGAGTAAGTTCATTTGTTAGAAAGCATCTCTGTCAGGCAGTCTATGCACCTTAGAAAGGTGTGTGGGAGGACTGGCTTCTAGGAGTGAGTGTTAAGGAAATGCCTGAGCTTTTTTGCATTACGGGGAGGTGAAATCAAATCTGATCTCATGGACTGAGTAGCTGCATAAAAGTTTGCTTTTTAGTGGGCTTGGGAGGCATCCTGGGCAGTGTGATTCTCCTGATTCTCTGTGCTTACTCTGCTTTGATTTGAATAGTATAGCAGTATGACAGCATGAACTGTGAGTTTTTTGGATGGAACTAAAATAGGAGGTGTGATACAGAATCAGACTTACTGCATTCTAGTACAAAAGGATATTCAATCCAGGGGTTATATTTTGCTAGTCATAATTTAAAGTTCCACATTTCATTATGAACGTATCTGAATAATTTTGATTTCTTTGTCTGTGGAGCAAGGTCCTCAGCACTGTTTTATTCTGTATATCTCCTGCCGGACTGCACTAGTTGCTGATGTAGACATGGGTGCAGAATTTTTTCTTTTACTTTATTTTCCTTATGCAGTGATGATACTAGTGTCTTTTGTGGTCATTTGCAATTAAAGCCTATAATGATAGTAGCATTTCTTTCAAGATAATTTATTACTTAAGACTTCTTTTCAATACATTAATTTCTTATATAGAGGTATGTTGTCTTTATATGATTTACTAAATGTACCATTAGTAAAAATGACAAATGTAATTTATTGCTGATGTAACAGGTGTTATAGGGGAAATTATGATTGCAGATTTGTTGGAAAATGCTAATCCTCTGTGTCTTTCTGAAACAGTCTAAAATCTTGATTGCTCAATGATTATTCAATTTTAAATAATAATTTTAAAAAATCCACTAAAGCCACCTTTTTTTATTTCATTTTTCATACACTGAAAACTCAATAAAATCATGTATACTCAAATAGACTAGTTATGTAGATAAATAAATTGCATAGATGTGTTAATTTAAATCCCCAATCACTTGCTTTATTTGATGTTAGGGATACAATGGATATTATTTTGTACTGTGGTTGAGTGTATCTCTCCTAAGATATCTCAGTTTGACCAGAATCAACAAGAAATTTTACCTTTTTATTATTATTAGTCTCCTAAGTTACGTTGTTCTTTTCCTTCTTAATATATTCTTCTCTCTTATTTCACTGTCATAGCCCATATCATCATTTAAGATCAGACAGGGAATTGTACATAGTGGAAAGAAGCAGAAGTAACAATCAAATATAAAGAGTTCAAGGAAAACACTCAGGGAAAAGCGGAGTCTTCCATGTTACCAAAGGGAGAGGTAAAGCTTAAAGTATAGACATTAAAGAAACTTTGCAGTGTCAGGCATCTATTTCTTTGCCCATAACCAGAGAAGGAAAGTTGCAGAATGCTATAATGGCTCAACAAAAGAACATAAATTACTTGCTGGTGGGAAAAATATTTTATTTTGAGGAATTATTTTGTTCTCTACACATGAGTTTGCTTTTATTTGAACATAGTAAAAGACATGATTTCCCCAGTAGGATATCTAACCACTGGTTGCAGAGATGAAAATATTAATAAATAGAGAAATATTTATAAATATGAAGCCTGATGTTTAGCCCTGTGGGAGGATGAAGTTGAAAATGCTTTTAAAAGGCTTTTTTTCTAGCTAATAATGTTAATAAATTTGTACTAGTGCTTGAATTGTTCTGGACCAAGTAACTTATCAATTTAAGTCAATTGTTTAGTAGCAAAATGTTCTGTTATTAGTGACCGTTCCTACATGATGGTTACCATCTCATTGGGACAGGAGTGTAAGTAGTTGTACTGATGTATTAGAAAGCTTAGAAATGCTCTGCTTGATGAGATTAATGGTTTGTCTACCCAGTGTGCTGCTTTTAACCATGGCAGAATGAGATACTATTAGAGGAGGGCATGCAAACCTCACTGCAGTCCATTTCTTTCTGGTTCTACAGCATTTACTGTCAATTGGATTAGGATGTAGGAGGGTACGTTCATCCTTGTCTGCTCTCCTTAGCATTTAGACTGGTCATCTGTGCCCTGGAACTGGTGCTGCTAGCTTCTTTTAAGTGTCAACAAGAGGACCGTCTTCTGTTTTCCTCTTATAAATTCATTCTGTGAAGACCCTGGCATTGAAAGAGGAATGTTTTCCCTGCATTGGTTGAAGTTTTTTAATATGCAAAGAGTGAAGCAACCTCTCACAGAACTGGATGGTTTATGACCAATCTGGAAGCTTTTAAATTTGGAGGTTTGGACAGTACTATGAGATAGAAATAGGGACAATTGAGAAGCAAAGGAATCTGACTGATGAATTAAAAAGCTGGAATAGCTGTGGGGTCAGTTACTGTCAAAGAGAATGAGAACTCTGCCAAAGAATGTTTCTTATGATCTAGGAGAATTAGTAAAAAGTGATAGACCTTCAGGTACCTTTCTCCTTCTATCAATTTTAAAAGATAGTTAATATAGCATTCTTTTCTGATCCTGACAGCTCCACCAGAGGCATGTTCCACCACTGGCAGACTTCATAGGTGTTCAAACAGTACAATGATGAAGGCTATAGAAACACATAATTAAATGGATATGGCTTGTAGCTAGCCTCCACGCTTACAGAAAAGATCCTGTCTCAGCAAATCTGCCTCATGGCTAGGTTGTCCCTGGGACAGGTGAACTAGCACAAGCAGTGTTACATTTAATTTATCATGGCTTGCTCATGAAGTCTAATGTATTGTGTTTTCAGCACCAGCTGATGTTTGTCTGCTTCACTCTTGCTCCTGTAAGAAGCATCTTCACCCAAGCTTCCGTGGCAGACAGAACACCTTGGGGGACCACGTAGCTACTGCTGAATGGGAACACAGGATTTATCTCATCTTGCTGCTGGGCTTGTATTACTGACAGGCCTGCACTGGTAGTAAAATATGCTTTTTTCAGGGAATCAGCTGCAGAACCAAAATGATCCATACAGCTCCACAGACTCTTCCAAACTGTAAAAGAACATGCAGTGTCTGACTGTATCTCTTTTCCTTACTTAACTCTGAAGTAAATGATAATTTGGCACAGGCTTGCAGAATGTTTTTGGCTAAATAGAAGTCATTTTTTTCTTCTGTTAATACCTAGATAAATATTTTTTTCGTCACGACCTCAGGTTTGTGTCAAAGACTCCATCCTTAAAAAGAACATGTTCTGAAAAGATATTTTTCTCCTTCCTTGCCTTCTTTAAGTTTTTTTTTCTTTGTGAATACAGACAAATCAATTATTATTTTATTGTTGATTAAAGATATTAAAGTTTTAACTTGGAGAATTAATAATACTTACAAATAGTGCAGATGTGGACACATCTCCTCCAGGCTTCATCACTGACTGGCTCCTTCACTTGAATTTCCTGTATGACAAGTAGAGTGAGTAAATATCTTACCACATAAAAAATGTGGTAAAACTTCATAATCTATTACCCAAGTGGGCAACTATTGCTTTGGAAGTGTTACTGTTCTGCTGTAACAAATGTACTTTTTCATATGTTAATGTGGTTCAAAACTGCAGCATATGCAAATCTATTGATAATCTGATAAAAAAACAAACAGGTTATTTGCTTCAGTAGATTTGCAAGAGAGACAAATAACTGTCAATACATGTCTAACTACCACAGTGGCCTTATGATAAGATAATTTCTATTACATTTAGAAATGTGCATTTTTCCTATATCTTGAACTATCCTACTGCTACCAGCAACCTCGCCTCTGGGTTTTTTGTTTTGAATGGCACTGTCTACCCTGACTAGTTCAGGGATCTCCCATAAGTCACTTTTGTGTAGCTACATATGTCATGAATGGCAAGAATGCTCTGAGAAGTTGGCATATCATTTTCTCTTCTGATGCTAACTATCTCAGGGATCTTTGCCACAGTGACTTCAATTTCCTCTGCTTGACAGACCTTATCTTATCAACAGCTTAAAACGTGTTTACAAACACAATGCAATCAGAGTTCTGTGCTTTAGATGCCAAGTTATTCTGTAAGCCATTGATCTTTATTACAGAATTGCAGGGTGTTGCTAAATACGTTAGTAATTATACATCTGGGCTGTCATAGCATCTACTCTTGGGCAATTGCCTTTTATTCTCTGTTTGATTGATGGTTGGCTATAGACTTGTTGCAAAATGAATTTAAAATTACAACACCAGCATACAAACCGGTTCAAGTTACTTATAACTATTGTTTCTATAACAACGATTACGTAGTCATGTATGAAATGTAACACTAGTTTTTATTTCTCTGTCCGAGGCAAGCATAAAGATCTGGATTTCTAGTAAATAGGCCAACTGCCTCCTCCCAGGACTACAGTGTCAAGGAATAGCTGTCTAGTAATCTAAAAGTGGTAATAATTACATTGTTGACTTTCCTCTCTTGAGTCTCAAATACTGGTAAATAATAGGTTATTTCTATCAAATGTGATTATTCATATCAAATACGAAGGTTAGTTATTGAAAAAAATACACATTCTGGTTAAAAACTTCTCTAAATATGAGTCTGTTTCTTGGTTCAAGAACAGGAATGAGGAAAAATAGTTCCTATTAAGGTGCACAAGAAATAGGTCTGCTCTTTATGAATAGGAGGTGGAAGCAAAGAGAAGATATACCTGGAAATTATTGTTTGTGTGAGGGAGACACGGATCTGTACACCTGACCACCTCTATATGGCTCAAATCAGAAACTATACGCGTGATTGCCATCCAACATCATGACTTTACAGCTGTAGTGTACCATATCTTATGCACAGGTGTGCTTCTGATTACAGACTTATTGTTTATCTCATATAGAAATAAATGAGGTTCGTCTACTTTCCATGTGTAGTTAAATAATGTTTGTAATATTTTGTATGCAGTTCTGTTTGTGCAAATATATTTGCTTAAAGCAGAACACTTTTTGAAATCAAAATTTTAGTTGAAAGATGACTGGGATGAAAACTTTGCCTTTTCTTTGTATGCTACATATTATGATAAATCATATACAATTAATTTCAGCTTATATTGGTATGAAACTGCAAATTCTGTTTGAAACTATTTTTAAAAGTAATGCTGCACATCGGCCTGTCCTATATTAAAATCCCACATTGGCTGCTGTACTCCTGTGTATGTTTAAATGCAGCATACAGCATTCTTGCATGAACCTCTTAAAAGGAATTTTTTTCTCAATTTAATTTATAAAATGAGTTTAAATGCTTTCATGTTTTGCTTTCATCTGTATATTACATTTATTATCAGAAAAACCTAAACACAGCACCTTTTGTTTCTCTGAAGACTGGAAGCCATTAAAATTTTAACAGTTTAGAAACTAAATTCACCTGTATAGAAATACTGAATTGTTTTACGGAAAGGTACAAACCTGGTTAAAATGAGAGAGACTCAGAGGTCACATTAATGAAAATATCAAACTTTAATGCATAGATTCTCTTCTTATACTAAAGCAGCAAAATTCTCTCTCATATTTGAAGAAAAAATAATGCATGTTCCTTGCAAGAAGTTTGCCAAAATTTTCTAACACAGCTACTTTAAAAGTCACAAGCATGTGTCAGAAAAATATTGATATTTGCTTTGCTGGAAGCTAATGTTTATTTAGCAGTGTGAATCTGCTAAGGAAATGCCCCATTTTTGTATCAATAAGGTAATTTTTTAGGTAAACATTACGTTGTTGAGAATTGGAAGGCATTAGTAATTTACTTCAACTTATTTCTTTATCTGTTTTATGCTTATTTTTACGCCTACTTCAGCAACATGGATTATGAAGTAATGAAATTGAAAGGAAAACTGTTAAATAAACATCATTAGACTTTTTAGGTAACTTTCAGTGAATACAGTAAATAATTGCTCATTCATGTTCAGTAGGATATATTCACATAGATTGACTGGAACAGACCATAGGGAGATAGAAGAATTCTCTCACTTTGTGAAAACAATGCGAGTAGGTGTTCTGCAAAAGAAATTGTATCTGTAGGGTTTAAAAAAACTGGAATGAAAGACATATTTTTATAGGCGATATTTCCAAGCAGGTTATTTACAGTTGCCTTTCAGTATGAGCTGCACTAGTGTTGGTGAGCTGCCCCAAGTGTAAGAGCTGGAAGAAGGGGAGTAGGGCTGTTGGTGGGCCTGTGGCTGCTGGGCCTATCCCAAAGCAAGGAGACAGCATACCTGCATGGGAAAGAGAAAGTAATGCTATGAAACCTGAGAACTATTGAGATGAGAACTGAGACTTTCTATCATTATGAAATGAAACTTTTTATTTAAAAAAAGCTAAAGACAGAATGCTAATATTTCATACATTCTTTAGAGTGCTATAAGTGCAAGAATGAAGAAAGCAGAATGTAGAGAGGAATCTGCTACAGCAAATATGCTTGTTACACATAAAGTTAAAATATTCTTGATTCTCTTTTGGATATAAATGCCTTCACATCAATATATCTCAATTATTCAGTGCTTCACTGAGGCTTTGAAGTCTGGCAGCAAACACTATTTTAATTTTTCTTTCTAGTCACGTGTTTTCAGTGGTTATCCTTAACCTTTAATACAACTTACTGTTTTACTTATTAAACAATGAGATTTTTCAGTTGAATGAAGGCTATAATATTACATAGTGTAATGTGTCTTAAGCCTTCTCCTAAACTGTTAATGAGTGAAGGCTGCCCCTCCTTCAACAACTCGCTCTGGTGGACTGTTATTACAGACCTTTCAACAAAGCACAGTAGATGAAGGCTGTTTCCCTGCTCACAGTAAACGGCTGTGTACATAAAAAGGAGCTGCTCATGAGTTGCCGCAGGAAGTGCAAGGAGGAGCAGCCTCCTGTCTTAGATAGTAAACAGTCTAATGTATCTATAAAGGTGGATCGGATTGCTTGAAAATAAAGAATAACCCGAAGGTTATTCTTGAGCTCCAAATATATAAACAGCATTTATGTAAGGAAATGTGAAGAAAGAGTAACAGAGGAAGTCACAGTACAAGTCACAGCATAGTTAAATGCTCATTGATTTAAACTTTAATGTGAGTTCCCTTCTACATATAAACTGTGTACAACTGTGAAATACTTTTAAATATTAAGAAAATATAATTAACTTTTGCTTATTACATTTGGTATGAAGTTCTTTACAACTTCAACAGTAGATTCACTATTAAGACTTGGTAGGAAAAAAAACAACTTTTGTCCATGTAATAAAATCATTAGATCATTAGAAGAAGCTTCTCCTACATTTCTCCTCTTAGTTTTCTTTTCTTGGCGAGGAAAAAGTTGTTCCTGACACTTTTCGGAGACCTCATGTCTGATTCAAACTGTTCTTTAGCTATGTGTTTCTATGCCACTATTCTTTCTGTTTGTCTTAAAGGACCCTAAATTTTATGAAAATTTAGTGGTTTTAAAGCACCTCATGTTATTCTTCCTTGTTAGTGATGTGGAGTGGGAGGGAAACATTGAATACAAAAATAATGTTCACTGAAGTCTTTTAAAGACTAGTTTCTGTCTCAGCTGCACAACCCTGAGGATTTACATTCAGGAAACATTTTCAAAGTCAAATATATTGGAATTTTACACATTTTCTCATTTCCATTGCCAGGTGGAGATGACCCCTTTGAGGTACTTCCCTATGGGGATGTTTCTTGCTTTCTTTTTACATTGTTGTTAGTCATTTTTCAGGATCTGACATTTATGTTCACATCAAGGCTTATATATATACTTAAAAAGAAATAATCTCTCCTGTGCTTTGAGACCATAAAGGGTATGAAATCTTGGTTTTCAACTTTGCTTATTCATTTTGGCAACGTGAGCTTCAAAGAGAACACATTTGGTGTAGAAATTTTTATCTTTATAGATTTTTGAGCCGTTCTTCAGTGGTATCAGTTAAGAAGATTTAAAATTAAAAAAAAAAAAAAAAAAGAGAGAGAGAAGTGAAGATATTTTGTATCTGTTATGTGACTGTATGTACATTCCAAAATGCAAAATATATTAATGCAACTGTTCTCCCCCCCCCCAAGAAAGAAGAAATATGTAAACAATATAAAACTAATTGAAGTATGTTTCACCTTAAAAAAAGAAGTAATTTTAGGCCTTTCTTTCCTCTCTTGAAAGCACAAATGCAGTTCGTAGATGAATTCTGTATGAATCTTAATAGGCCTAGGGCAATGTACTGAAATTGTTGACAGTGAGTAGTATAATGAAGCAGTGTTGTAGCTTGGAGTTGTTTGTGGCTTACAGAAAAAATGAGACAAGTGTGCTGACCTTCCTACTTCATAAAGTTTTACGTTTTCAATTCTGTTTAGTTCTGTAATTCTGCTTTTCTTTTTTTGTACACACACAAATCAAAGCTCACCAAAGGCAATCTTGCATAAAGTGACAGCTGTTTGTTTAAATTATCCTAGCCTCATTGTATTTCCGTCTTTCTCTGACAGACATATGTTCAGTTGGTGCATTAGAAATAGAGGCACATATTGTTTGCCATCCTGCAGTAACTGGAGACCGGACAATACCAGTTGCTCGCATAACTGTATTTTATTTGAGATCTGTTTTACAAGTGTTCTTATTTTATATTATAATCAACACATTGTGACATGTTTTAATAAACATTTTGATTATTTTGTGTGAAATATAATTAATTACTCATAATAATACTAGGGAAACATCAACAGAAAATACACACTCAAGTATGTAATAGGTTAAATCGGGAATAAGGTTGCTACAGACAGTTTTCAGGATATATAAAGGTAGAATAATTTGTCTCCATTTGGAATTTAAATGCAGATTTAATGTAGAGATCATTCACACTATATTGAAAAGCATCAGTAGAACAACACCATTTTAGAGGGGTCATTTCTCAGACCAGGTCTGAGAATAGGTATCTTTTTTTTTTGTGAAGGGTGGTGAAGTGCAGTGAATATACAAACTATTTTTACCCATGGAAAAGAAACGTAGGTAGCCTTTCTACCACCAGTCAAAGTAGGCTTCATAGTTAATCCCTAATACCTAGTCACTGCTCTGAGAAGTCCTTCTTGCTCAGCTCCCCAAAGGATGTACTTGTTGAACACATGGGCCTACTTGCCATTCTTTCATTCTTATGAATAGGGGTTAGTTCATACTTAATAGAATTGGAATTTGTTCTTATAGTCTAGAAATGGATGGATGCCCCATCCCTGGGAACATTCAAGATCAGACTGGACCAGGCTCTGAGCAACATGATCTAGCTGTATACATCTTTGTTTATTGTCCCTGATCTTGCAGGGAGTTGGATTAGCTGACCTTTAAAAAGGTCTCTTCCAACTTAATTCTGTGATTCTGTTAAATGTGAAGTTCAAAGGAATTCTTACCCTAAAAACTAGTGGACAGCTGAAGGGGCTACAAAAGCAGGAGACTATGTAATAAGAGCCTACACTGCAGAGAATGTGATGGAACAGTTTCAGTTTAGATCTAACCTTTTCTCATTCCCAAATGAAACTTTCAGACTTTCACTCTGGTTGATCTGTCTGTAGCTGAGGGCCGGGGACCACTTACTGCTTTTATTCATGCTGTGATAGCTTCACAGTAAAAAGTGCAGTGAGCATTAGGAGAGAGGGAGGAGCCCTTCCCCTGTGATGCCGAAGGGCACATTTCCTCTGGAATTTACTGTAAGAATTGTAGAGCAGCTCAGTGATGGTCAGGGGCACAGATTAGCCTTAGTTATTGCAGCAGAGAGGTGCAAAGTACATCCCTGCAAGTCCTGACTCACCCTGTGGTCTGTCCCAGCCTCTGGAAACCAAGTCTGCAGCCAGGCCCATGCTTGGACTCTCTATGAACACGTATTCATTTAAATAACCAAACCATTGCTTCCTTAGAACTATATTGCAATGAATGACAAAATGTAAAAATGGATAATAATCAGGGTAATACTTCTGGTGTATAAATGTGGCCAAGGTTTAATGGGCATTTATTTCATAGAAGGAAAATTTTCTGAGAGGCAGAACTAGTGAAGCCAGATTTCCAGCGTGATTGTGCTTTAGGTTTGATTGCCTTGGTATTTCCTGTAAGATCTTGTTGAAACTTATTACTTTAGGGAAACATCTTTAATACACCCTTCTTCAGCAGATAAACTGTTATCTAGAAAAAGTTTATTCCCTTACCAGAGACAGAATGAGTATGTTTTCTTTACCCACCTACTCATTTTCTTGTGGTAACAAATCTTGATCATTTTGAAAAATATTGTAGAAAATATGGCCATGTAAAATGCAATTTGCAGTCAAGACTGTACTGCAAGATAAATGGATTAATTGAGCATCAAGAGTAGAACTGAATAGTTACCTGTAACAGTAGCTAGTGAAAGGTGAAACGTTTTTCTTCGGATCTTGTTCAGCTTATATAATTATGAAGGGATCAGAGGAACATGCATTATTCCTTCATTAATGTAAACTGCTTTAAACTGTCTTAGCCTGTTTGGTGACCAGGATGGAGTTTTACATTATCCCAAGTGCTGGAATCATTAGGGTATTTGAGCATGTCCTCAGGATTTGTTTCAAGCATTAGAGACAAATTAGAGAATGTGTAACTTTAGGAGATCAACACTGATCACTTTGAAGCCGTTGTTGCAGTGGAGACAATAGGAGAGTTTGGTAATCTTGCTCAAACATTCTTTTTACTAATCTTTATTTTCTCCAGAAAAAGGTTCTTAGTGATGAACCAATTTGCTTTTAATGTATATGTGTCTATAGATAGTGTTTCATTCATCAACCGAATAACAAAATTTTAGCACCTTAAATTCTAATGATTTTAATTGAATTCTTTCAAGTACTTTGTTTCCTTTCTTGACTTACATGCACACTTGACCTTTAGATATTTGCCCTGTAATATTTTAGATATTACAAAATAAAATTAATATTGTCCAATTTTGGTTTATCATACCCTAATTCACCAGTTGTAACATTTTACCAAGAAAATATTATTAAAAATGCCTTGCTTTATTTTTATTTCAGCACAGTAATATTAAAATCTACATAAATCACTCTGAAAAGTTAATGTTATTGTAATTCCTCAGATGACTTCGCCCATTTGTTCCTTGCTTTTATGTGAATGGCCTGGACAAAATTCATAAGATAAAAGATAATAAAAAATAACTGGAGTGGAACTTTGTAATAGAGCATCACTCTTGTTGATGTGAGCTACAAAATGTGTAGGAAGGTTTTTATTTATTTATTTATTGCTATTTTTAAAGGATAAGAGCAGCATTGGAGGCTTTCTGCTTTTGCATTGCATTTGCAAACAAGAAAATGAAGTTTGAATAGTGTTACAAGCTACAGGAAAAGAATGGCAGTGTAATGTGGACAGCATACTTAGTACTCATGCTTCATTGCTCTGAACTGAGATAACTAAAGAACAATACAGACAGTAAGGGAAAAAACCCTTCTCAATATTGTGAGGAAGCTCATTACAAAGGGAAGAAAATAAGGAGAACAAGATTAAGGAAAAATCTACATGGAATTATAAAGATTTGCACTGAAGAACAACAACAAAAAATCCAATTCTAAAAGCTCCTTTTGAAAAGAGCTCTTCTGTACTTAGAATGTCAGACTACTCATCTAAACACATTTACTTCTTTTTATAAACAAAACCAACCACTGAAGTTTAGCTTGGAATATCAAGGGGATTGTTTTCCACATTTTGAAAGTGTCTGTGTTGCAGGAAATCTGCTGCATGCCAACAGCTCCAAATCCAAGAGTTATGTGATTTTAAAAATAATTTGTCTATGCCTTTTACCCCCTGATAGTACCTTTAAAAATTATTTTTATTTATTCCAATGTGCTTTTCATTATCAACTTCTTTTCAGGGTTGGGAATAGTATTACTTGGCATAAAAGATAACACAAGATAATTAGAAGTCTTCTAAAAATATAGTGGCTTGGTTTTTTTGTGGGTTTTGTTGTTGTTTTTGTTTGTGAAATTATTTCTTGAAAAAAAACATTTTCTTATATGGAAATGGTAGATTGCAAAATTTCTTAGACAAAACTTCTGCCCTTGTTTAGTAGCATGATAAGTCTTAATTAGTGTTGAGTAGTAAGGTTGAGTAGATTAAAAAACTTAAAGGAAATATAATGATCTGTTGAATTTATTGCAGAAGCTCTTAGGAAATTGTGAGAATCAACATTATTTTACTATCTAGTAAATTAAGTCTGAAAATTACGTATAAATGATCAGATTCATAACATTACTATAGTGTTTACACACTAGATTCTCTGTTATCTGTTTTCACCGTGTATTGTGTTCTGGAAATACTCTAGAATATCTCCACTAATTGTTCGTCAGTCCAGCAATCCATTCATTAGTAACAGCATTATCTTCATTGTTTGCAACTAAAAGAAAAAAAAAAAATTGTTCCCAAACAATTAGATTTAATTTTCATTTTTTTTTCTCTACTTATGTCTTAACATTTTTTTCATTGCTCTCTAGAGAGAGTCTGTGAACTATGGAAAAGAAAGGCTTGAAGGGAGTAGAATAAGGAGTTCTGGGAAGTTTGCCCAATAACATCAGGTCTCAGCAGTTTCTCATTTAGCTTTATAGTTTCCAATAAGAGAATACCTTTTCTGAACAGTGAAATGAACACTGTGCCTACCTGTCATTTTCCCCGATTTGCTTTATACTCAGTTCTCTTGAATATTTATTGATTCCTATATTACCATTTTGAGACCCTTTCGTGTCTATTATGTATATTTTCTATGGTTTGATTTCCAAAAATCAATATACTATAACTAAATAGATGTTTCTACTTTCTGCTTACAAAACAAAAGCAAAAACCCAGCCAGATTACAGTGTAAAATGAGAAAAATACAAAAGAATTTTTATGTGTTCATGGCTTCTTACCAATTGTTTGAGGATGTTACTAAATTAGCTGTATTGTAAATACAATACTGTAAACTTGTCAGAATCCCCTTTTTAATCAGGAAGCTTAGCTTTCACATTTAAAATAAGATGTACAGTTATTTTGATGTTTTTCTAAAAATTTAATGTTTCAGGAAAAAAATGGAGTGCCAGCATTCTTGAAATGCTTCTGAAATGAAATATTTTGCTATTTTACTTAATGTTTTTAGTACCACATGCATATTGTGAAATGAAACAAAATCATTCATTTGGAATAACTTTTCTCCAAATTTTCACATTTAGTTCTCTACAGAGCCCTGAGGGTCTTACTCTGTATTCACTTCTTTCATACTTTTAACCTTGAATGACAGGAGGAAAAAGTAAACTTACCAAATCTGTGTATGACAATGGCCTGGGAAAGCCTGCAAAAAAATTTGGAGGACAAGGTTACAATTTACATTAACCTTCATAAATTGAAAAAAATGATACGAATCACACCGATAACATTCAGTAAATAGAAGTGCAAAGTACCACAGCTGGCAAAGAGAAATGAAAAGCACAAACACGAGGGAGTATTGAATAGGCAACACTAAACTAAATGTAGGAGTCAGTGAGTCATAAACTGAATCCATGTCAGCAATGAATACTGTGTTCTGCTATATCTTGAAAAGATATATTAGTCTTGAGCTCTGTAAGTAGAGTTTTGAGTAGCTGTGTATATTTAGTGCAGAAAACACAAGATAAAAGTAGGCTAATAAGACTACCAAGCTGCTAAAGTGTTTTACTAAAGGAGAATCAAGTACTCTTCATGACCTTCAAGGGTAGGATTAATTTACATTAAATGACATTTAGAATAGTGATAAGGAAAGTCTTTACACCTCAGAGAAGATCAGTGTTAGAATATGTTACTTTGAAAAGTTGTGGTGTTACTGCCAATGTGTCTTAAAGAACTGATGAAATGTAATAGTGAGAATATGGACAAATAATCTTTTGCATTCATTTCTAGACCTATATCTCTTTTCACAGTTCTATGATCTTTAAATTAAGTTCAGAATATTCACAATGTATTCTTTGACTTTTTCTTCTATGCACTTATTTAGTCTTCTGCAATCCTATTTTAATTCTGGCAAAATTTGTTGATAGTTTGATATAACTTTTCTTACTTAGGTAACTTTCCAATAGTGTGAGCACTGTTCACAGTTAAATCCATGGTGTGGTTCAGCTCAGTAAAAAAATAAAGCCCCATAATTGTCCTCCCCACCCCAAAAATCCTTTTGTTTTTTGTTCTATTTAATCACATATAATGAAAATATATTAAACTGAAAAAATTACCACTCAGTTGTGACAGGCAGTTGTACTCGTTTATCAGACTTCTGCAGAGGAGAATATGCAAATCTAATGAAATGAGTTTGGAATTTTTAATTTACTATAAAATCATAAGACTGTTAATTATAAATTTAACTGTACTGTTACTGATAATACAAACATTAGAAATGTTACCGTGATTTCTGCAGATAAATTTTGTTTTTCCATGACTTTTTACAAAATATGGTACCTCTATTGCAGTTGAAGCTTTTCACTGCTCTTCCATGTACTCAGAAAGCATCAAAGGTGTCTTTTACATTCACTTGATTAATAATGGGCTGATGGAAATGAAACACATTCTGGAATTTCAGATGTTGAACATTGGTTTCCTCTGTTCTCCAAACCCTTGCCAATTAAACTGTGAGTGATCCTACAGTAGTCAAATCCTTTTGGTACTCATGCCATTGGGTCCATTTGCTGAAGTTGCTTCAGTCTGTCATTTCCATTTTTACTGGGTAGGAAGCCCTGTTCTGGACATAGCGCTACCATTCTCTCCCCAGAGCTGAGGACAGGGGAAGGGTCACCTCTCGATGTGCTAGCAGCACTGTGCCACCTGCCTTGTGCTGTTGGCTGCCTTGACCGCAGCAACACATTGATGGCTAATGGTCGGTTTGGTGAGTGGGCACTAGGAACACCAGGTCCTTCTATTCAGAACTACTTCGCAGCTAGTCATTCCCAGCTCTTGTTGATGCATGGGGTTATTCCTTCCCATGTTGCACTCCTATGTATTGAGCTTCTTGAGATTCCCATTTGCTCTTTTTTCCAGTCTGTTGAGGACCTTCTGAACGGCCCCGCATCAGAGCTATCAAGCACCCCCTTCCAGTTTTGTGCTGTCTGCAAAGGAATAAACAACATCGAAATTCAGTGTGTACTTCCATATTTTGTCTTTGCTGCAATTTCTCCTACTAGCCATCTCTGCAACAAAGTTATGAAAATTAATAGCTTGCATTTGATCAAATTAAGAGTTATATGTCAGAAAACTGTGAACATTGCCTAGAACGTTTATGAAGAAATGAATATAGCCATTTCAGAAACACTCCTTGATTTACGTAGAAAATCCTGTTTTTTCTCTAGAGTAGAGCATGAACCCCTTCATAGCTTGTGGGGTTTGGAGAAAAGAAATGAACAAAAGAGAAGGTTTTAATTTCTCTTAAGGTTACTATGTAAATGGGATTCTTAACTGGGGAAATATTAGTAAGGGAATTTCTCTTGTAAGAGACAAAACTATTTTCTTATGCATGAAGGAACCAGATTAAATGCATAAATGGCTAAGAGGCAAAAACTGAATTTTTGAGTAAGCTTTAATGTGCCCTTAAAATAGTGGAAACTCAGGAAAATGGGATCAGTTAGCTTTTTTAAATGTTAAAAGGAAGAAAAAACCTCATGAATAGTGAGGTGGCTCCAAGAGCAAAGTTTTAAGAGATGGTGTTTAACTGGTGTGCTTTTTAATGCTGTTTTTTGCTTCAGGCTCGAACTTGTAGGAGTAAACAGATTCTCATTTTTGAAGTCAGTGGGCAATTTTTTTCTTCTTAAAGCAAGGAGTTATGAGATTACACACAGAGATTTGTAACTCCAGGAAACTGATTTCAGCTTTTAACCACAGAATTTGTCAAATACTATGGTTGTGAATATGAATGTTCAAGAGCAGTTTTGGCCTAAAACTGTATTGTATCTTAAGGTTGTTTGTTTGTTTCCTTGGTCTTTTTTATTTTTTATTCTTTTAAGTAACACTCATGAATATAACTTCTTGCAAGTCCTGAATTATTATTTTATTAATTAATTCAATTGAATTAATTAATAAAAGGCAATATGAAATGTAGAAATGGTAATTATAAAAGTAATTTTAATTTAATTTAATGCTATATTCAGATTCTTGTATTTAATCCAAGTGACTAAAAAATTAAATATCTGAAGGTAATACTGGCCAGTATTTTGTACGTAACTAAATACAGGCTATGAAGAGAAAATCACTAATGTGCATTTTTGTGTAGAGTTGTGTGATATATGGGTTAAGTTTCAGGTTTAACTAATGTTTTGTTTTTATGATTTTGTCATTGCCTTTTTTTTACTTAGAAGCTTAGGATGTCCTCCTAGGTTACAGCCTCTTCTCTCAACCTCTAAGACATACATACACAAAACCTCTGTGGATTCTGTACATATTCACATGCACTCTCTCTCTTCCTGTAGCACCCTCTACTCTAGAAGCTCCAGCTTGCTGGACATACTTTGATGCTTGTTTGCAAGGCAAAATACTTCAGACTTAGTGTACCTGCTAGTGGAAGTCTGACAACTTCCAGCCTAGACACCTCCTTTCTAACAGGGCACACAGCACTCACCTAGTAAGTTAGGAGCAAACAAATAAAACATTTTACAATCTACAATACCAATATATTTCTAAGATATTGTCAGAACTTAGTGACTTACTTAAGCATATATCTGTCACAAGTTTCTACCTATGACAGATGCTTACACCTGAAGGAGTGTTCTTTTTCTTCTTGTTATTGCTCTTATACAAAAATTAAGGCATTTTTTTAAATGCCAGAAGTCTAGTAGCACCAAGGAGATTTTCTTTTATAGTCTTACCACTGTCAGGCTTTTGCTTTTTGAGCTGAGGCTGCAGACAAGTGATTATGTATTGTTGGGCAGGGCAGGTTGTAATTATTTAAACTGTATTCTCTATACCTTCTCAGAGTCATTTGGAGTAAGATAGCAGTTCTGGACTAAAACACCTAACCTTCAAGAATGTCTTCTGGGGGTATCCTTTCCCCCTCCAGTAACAATGAGCTTGCTTTTGGTTTTTACTGAGTAAACTTATTCCAAATGTGTGGTGTATTAATGATAACATGCAGGTTTATAATTACAAGAGCTCTTGAACTGTTACAGCAAACCCAGCAATTGCTCAGGGCGACACAATGGAGTATTGTACCATAAAGAGCTTAGCTTTCAGATTTTAACAAACAATTCCATGTTAGGAAAACAAAGTAATTTATACTGACTCTCAAGCAGCCAGTCTCCCATGGTACTCTGAACAGTCTTCAATCATCTTCTTACCTTGAGTCTGGCTCATGCAGATTTTTAAAATTAGCTGTGTTCAGTTTCCCTTTTCTGTCAAATTATTCTTTGAAGTTGCTTTATAAAACACAATGGTTCATTTCCAAAAATTTTTACAGGTTTTCTTTACTTTTAAGGATGTTTCCGCTTTTAAGCCTAAAAGGCTTCCAGTATGGAATCAAATCCTAAATGGTATCAAGACAAGAAAGTGGAAGAGCAGAAGGATTAGTGCTTAGTTCATGTTAAGGTATAGCCATTCACTAGTAACATCAGAATCAACTGTGTAAATGATAGGAAAGAAGGAGACTTAATTAGGTAATGTCAAATAACAAGCACTAGCTTTGCTTCCTCTTCCTTAAGAGAAACATTCCAGGTAATAAAGAATTGCTTTTTTTTTTCCACTTCATATCATCCATCTGTTCTTTCACACTATTTCATATCATTATGTGGACTAGCTCATCTTTTTTACAGTATATAGCAAATACGTCAAGCAGAGATGAAAAATACTGAGACAAGATTCTCCAGAAATTGAAACCCATCTGTTTAAAAATAAACAAGTGGGTTATAATATTTTATTTTGTCTAAATTCTTAAGCATGTAATAACCTCTGATATCTTGCAATATGATGTGATGTTATTAGTGTGAATATGATTAAGTGCATTTCTGGAGACAGTGCAATGAACTGAAAGTTTAATTCAGGACAAGGAATGCTTTTGTGCAAGAAGGTCTGTCCAGCAATTATTCCCAGTGTAGGAATCCTTGCTGTTTTAAAGATCAGACATATTTCTCATATATATAAATATATAATATATAAAAAATCTCCTTAAATTGCTGATGTCTTAAAACCTGAAACACAGTGACTAATAACTTGTTGAGAAAAAAAAAAAACAAAACAAAACAAAGCCTTTTTTTTTTTTTTTTTTTGGACACATCTATAAAAGTGCAATCTTAATTCTCTGTCGACAGTTTTAAAAGGTCACTATGTCAGAACAAATCTTCCTGGTCTTAAATGCAGTTAATTTGTATATGTCACGTTTGTTCAGTTTCATTACATTCTCTTTCGACTTACGCCATCTTTCACATCCAAGCAAGTTTTGACAATCAAGAACAGTTACACCCTATGCAAATCTTAAATTACATTACCCTCTACTATTATTTCCTGTGCACATTAGGACTGATCTTACTCTGTTTATAATGCAAACCTTCAATTTTGGAAAATTACTGTTAGGTTTTAATCACTAACACAATTATTGGTTTACAAATAAACTGCCTCCATAATTAGTTATTAAAGAAACCATATTCAGGGTATGCAACCTGACAAATATTTGACTCCTATTAATGGGATGATGGGATGGGAAAAGAAGTATATCTGGCAACATATAATGCAATAAGAACAAATTATGCTATGTGAATACTTGCCACAACTACATTTGAGTATGTTCTGAATCAAGTTAAAGCTCTATAGCAATTCCAGCTGAAATATTCTTCCTGGAGCAAAACAATTTACTTTTGTACACAACTCTGTTGCAAAATTTGTACAGGTTTGTAGTAAATAAATTTAAAAGGTTTTAAACTTTAAAATAATTTTTCAGAAAGCATTCCTCTTTGAGACATTTTGCCTTCTATATAAAATGTAATTTGTTAATTCAGAAAAGATGAAATTACATATGTAATTGAACTACTGCTGCATCTGCCTAGATTTAAAAAAAAGTGTAATATTTCAAGGGAGTCAGATTAGCAAAGCACAGTCAATAAGACTTTTAAAATATGGTCTATCGAGTTAGCACAATTCTGTTTGGCACATATTGGCTTGTGTATTGAATGACGTGCTTTGTAAATTAACTTATCCTTTACATTAATTGGTATTAATTACTTCAAATCTGTTTAATTTTAGTGTGTTAATCTGTATATCAGTGACTAGAATTGGACATTAAATTCAGAATGTCAGTTGCACATTCACTTCAGAAAATCAGCTGATTATGTAATTCGTGGTTAATATTAACAGTAGAGTGAGAACATATGCAAAAGATTGAGTACTTATACCAGATTAATTATCTTGTTTCTATTTTGGGAGATGAGGGGAATGCTCGTTATATTGCTTAAGTCAAAAGTGTTGGTAAATTTATTAGAAGTGGGCTATTTGTTTCTATTTCCTGTCTCTTTGAGGTTAACCTGCCTCATAAAACACTGTGGAACATGTGGGAGTTTACACCTTTTATTTTAAAACCACAGAAATTGCTTTTTTAATAAAACAAATGTAGCAAGTTTTTCATTTTTAAGATTGCCTCTTATTTCTTTTTTCTTTTTTTTTCCTGAAAATTATTTAATGATAATCAGAAAGATAACAAATCCAAAGAAAAATAAACTTGATTTCATGTCTATAAATAGTTCAATCAGGTTTACCATGGAAACAAAGTTGAAAAAACATGATGAAAATGACCTCTTCCAGTTTTTAACTTTTTGATTTGGGCTAGGTATTAATTTTGAATGGATATATTTGTCAGCTCCTCAATTACCTACATTTTTTGTACTTTACTTAAGCAACACATATTGTTTAGAGCCACTTCATCTCACAAGTACAGTTAAAGTAGACCAATCCTTCCATTCTAAGTACAATACAGTATGCCTTATTACATGTATTGCTTTTACTTTACTCAAATGTATCCTCTAGTGAAGTTTGAGTACATTCAAAAAATACTTTTGGCCCAGAAAAACAAGAAACAGTGGTAAAACAAATACATTCTTTAAAGAGTTTTTAGATTACCATAGATGCTTATGTAAAATTTGAAGTCAGTACACCTTTCCTCTCTACCTTGTTTCCACCCCAAATGATTTGAGAGGAACCTACATTTCAAACTCAGTTTCTAGGAATACCTACCCAGATTGTTTCAGAAATGGTATTGTAAATTATGGCATACTGTGTTCAGGATATATTAAAATAACCATTTGTATAACTACATTGTATGGCATGCATTCTAATATCTAATGTTTTTACTTTCATCCAAATCCTCATAAAATAAGCTGTAAAACTTAACCGGGATAGCCAATAAAATAACTGTGATAAATTTACATTTACAGCACTGCAGGAAAGATGTTAAATCACGATCTTAAACCTAGGTGCAATCAATAAACATCAATGAAAAATTTGTGTTTAAATGGTAATCTGAAATTTTTATGGACTGCAAAGAGAAAAGGGTTTTTCTAACTTTTCAACTCTCCTTCTAGCCACTGAAGCTGTGGTTTATTACAGCACTAGAAATCAGTGTCCAGATGTATTAGAAAAACAAAACCTGATCTCAGTGGTTTTAATTCCTTACGTACAGGAAAATAATGCATTGGAATTACTAAGTTAATATTCTACATTAAGATTTTGTTTTGTTTATATTTCATCATTGAAGTAGCTTGGAGATTTCATTGCTTCTTGCTAGTTTATCAGTATTTTCAGACTGGACTGAGGTAATAATTTCTGGTTGTTGATATCATGTGAGTACACTACATCTGAATGTGTGCCAGAAAAGCACTTGACTTGGTGTAAGAGCTGCTCAGCGATAAGTAAAACAGTGGTGTGTTATCAATACAGTTTTCATCACATATCCAAAACATATCACCAGTGAGCTACGGTGAAGAAAATTAACTCTATTCCAGACAAAACCAGCCCAGTAACTTATATAGATATTTAAGGCATAGGAACTCCTTTTTCTTTTTCTTTTTTCTTCCATTGTTTTTCTCTCAGGATGTCAAAAAGAACCTTAACCTGAAGCAAAATAGACAAAGACAAATTTTGTCAAATAACCTTCTTGATAGTGATTTTTTACCTAAATGAAAGCAGAAAAAAAGCTATGAGGATTGTTTACTATACTCTTTAGTGAAAGTTGTGTGCGTGGTAATATAAACTTATTCATAAGTAAGGGAATGATTTGAAAGCCTGGCCAGATTTGAAAAGGAATATTTTCCTGTATTAAGGAAGGCTTAATGGAGAAGTGTAATTTATGTTTCATGAAACAGTTGAAAATATATTCTGGGCTAACACAGTTTATTGCGAAACATGTTGGATATCTCTTGGGGAAATAAGTTGGGGATTGTGTATAGGAAATGCAAAACCGTATCTAGTTTGACAGTTGACTTTTGAAAATAAATTTAGTCTTCTGTAAAGCTATTTTCTGGGTTAGACAAGTGTCTGTATAAAAATAATATATTAAAATAATAAGAAAGCTAATTTGAACCATTTTGCTCGAAAGAAAAATCAGTAAAGAAAACTGAACTGTCAACAATAGCTGGTCATTCATAAATCTTTTCTATTTTTTATTTTAGAAAGTCATACTCATCACATATCTGTGATGCTGACGTTCAGTTTAGTTAGTTAGAATAAAGAATTGCATTGATCAGAAAATGACAAGGCAGTTTTATAAGTAGTACTGTTTTTGTCTTCAAGGTTAATTCTAAATCAAGTTTTTGTTGTGCTTTGCTTTAACATTTTAAGTAAGATGAACTTAAAATTTCATGATGAATGAGAAATCAAATGTTTGCCCTTTTTAATAGCTGAAAAACATGAATTCTAAGTCAGCAGGCTGATAATTGTACTTGTCCTATTATTTTTTTCTAGACAGAGCACCTGAATGAAATGTAGCATACAGAGTAATTATTCTTAAGCTTGTGCTTACTATCTGACTAAATGTCATATTGTTGTTGTTTTTTTTTTTTTTTAATAGAAAACTGGATGTGTGCTTACGCATTGCCACTTTGAGGCAAGCGGAATGTCAACCTTTTCAACTGTGGCAAGGGCTATGAAATTTAAGTTGTAAATGTGATATAAGGCAGAAAATCAGGTTTGTCCAATGGTTATAATTGTGATGTAAGAGGGTGTCAGAGCTCTGCTTGTTAATAAGCAGCAGACATAACAGAATAGGATAGCTGCACTTTTATTCCAATGGTTGTTAACTTCATGTATCATCCTGGTGTAGGTAGAGCAAAGACATTGCTAATGTCAATAACAGGAATATATGGCTGTGTACCTCACATATTTTATATATATATACATATATATATGCACATATATATTTTAAAACATCTTAAGGTTCTTTGTTCTTTTTTTTTCTTTTTAAACTTTGAAGTACTTCTTATTCTAATATTGTTTAAATGATATTGCAATTGCCTTGCCACTTATAATAGCAAAAATATTTAGATTATGTTATATGTATCTGGATCCCTTCATACCCATCTCCCTCTACCTACAAACTTCAGTGAATCCAAATTTTCAAAAAACGCTTGGGCTAAATAGCCTGATTGCACATAGTTTATACGGTGATTGTTTCAATTCTGCAGTAGTAGTTGTCTTCTGTAAGTCCTCAAAAGGTGATTAAGCAAAAAAAAGTTAATAAATACAGTTCATTCCAAGTATATGAATACTACTTAAAAAAATCTTAGGGGAGTTTTTGAAAAGGGGAAGTGTGTAAATCATTGTTTTAGTTGGACAGCTGCACAGTAATTGAAATGGACCAGTCCTTGGCAAAAACAAAACAAACAAACAAACCAAGGCCAAAAGTTTGTATGTCATTGTTTGTCTTGGTCTAAAATAGTTGTCTGTTACAGGAGGTCAGAATGTGCCCTGACTGATACATTGTGCTTTTTTAAAGTAGGCCATAGCAGCAGCGTGTTGTACAAATGCTGAGCCGTGGTAGCACTACCTCTAATAACCAGTCAAGCGCAGACATCTAGCTGCAATGCATCAAGCTAACAGACACTGCATTATTTGGGGTTAGGACACCTTTCGGAATTCAGTTGTGTTTTGGCTAAGTCTGTAATATGTTAAACGATATATCTGACTGAAGAAATATGACATCTGCATGCTTTCAGTAACTACCTCTATTGTCTCACTCTTACTGTATATTTTTCTTTGACGAATTTGTTTTGGAAATGTACATGCTATACTTGTAATTACATATACACTATTATTACATGGTTGTCTTTAACATAACTGCTCTTTTCTGATCTCCACAATGTAAAAAGGATGTTAATATCCTTGGAAGAGGCCAGAGGAAAGCCTGGTAAAAGGACTAGAATGCATGTTTCATGACAGGAGGCTGAGTACACTTGGTTTGTCTAGTCTGAAGTAATGGAAGTGACCTCATTGCTCTAGCTCCACAGCTTCCTTAGGAGGAGAAGTGGAGAGGGAGATGCTGGTCTCTGCTCCCGGTGAACTGAGGATAGGATGTGCAGGATCAGCAAAAAGCTGCTCGAGGTGAATTTCAAGTTGGACATTAGGAAAAAAAATATTTCCTGTGAAGATGATCAGGCACTGGCTTCCTAGAGTTGCTGGTGCCCCATGCCTTCAGTGTTGAACAGGCATATGAATGATGCCTTCAATAATATGCTTTAGCTTCAAGTTAGCCGTGAAGAGGTCAGGGAGTTGGACTTGATGATCTTGGTAGATCTCTTCCAACTGAAATATTCTATTCTGTGCAACTTTTTTTGATCCTCTAAAGATTGTTTTTGACCTTTTCTGGCAATCATTGTAGTCCTAAAGCAAAAGTTGGAAATAATTTAAGGAGACCATTTTATGGGGTTGTCATAAGTGAGTACATATACATGATTGATTCCTCAATATAAATGTGTTGCTTGAGCCTAAGGAAAGCAAAAAAGTGATTATACTAGATTCTGACAGTGGCCAAAAGTGGATGTCAAGGGACACGTAAGAGTTTGCGGAGCAGAGATTTCCTGAGCCAGAGGTAACTCTGGTTTATACAGTAGCCCCCAGTAGATTTACCTCCCATTTACAGGCTTTGAGCTGGAGAACAGAGAGGTTAATGTTTTGTGTCCATCACATTTTGTGACAAGGCAGTCCACAGCTAAACTATACTTCATGTGAATTTTATCTGTTCAGAATTGGCCATCTACTAACTATTTTTGCCGACAGCTTATTCTTCTGCCTGAAGACGTGATGAGCAATCAATCCTGGCTCCTTCTCTGCAAGTAATTTGTAATATTACATGGATATAGGAATAACTAGAGAGGATTACAGGATAGCAAATTCTTATACTCTTTCAGATTTTATCTTTAATCATTACACAGCTCGTGCATTAAGCTATTACTAATACTCTTTTTATACTGTGGGGGAATCAGTTCATGGATAATTGTCATCTTCTTTCTAATGAAAATGACTCCAATTGGCTTGTTCTTTCTTTAACATAATGCTACTTTGAAATAAAGGTACGTATAGACATAAGAATATATATTTAAAGAAAAAAGATTCGTTATTCTTGCAAACTGATTCATGGTTAATAGGCTAAAGTGGAAATGGTTATGGCCAGCTATAAATCAAGATATAGTAAATTTAGACTAATTACAATCTGAGTGTTACATTAAAATATATATATATATACACACAGAAAACTTTCCAGTTGCAGAAAACCAATGATTATGAATTTTTTATTTACTAATGATATGTGACATAGATATCAGTCTCTAGTTACTAGTTCTGAACCATTAGGTTATTATGGTGGTCTAGAGGATACCAGATGTTTTTATCCGAAAGAGAACAAAGGTGCACTGTAGGAGTTCAAAAGGAACATAATACATTTGTCAATAGTAGTACAGTAGTTACAGGATTTCTTTTTAACCAAAGATGCTGTCAGCAAGCAGTGTTAAAGGTGTAAGCAAGAGAGCCAATCCTCTAATCCATGGTGCTTGCACACAGAAGGAGAAGTTAAATTATCTAGTAAATAATGATCTAATGTCATTTAGGAATAATATTGCAAGCTGCTTTTCCTTTTGACAACAATAGGTCTGATGCATCTTTCTTCAGTGAGAAAGCACCTATTCTTTTCACCTCACTTCTGAAAGTTAGCTGACCTTGTTTCCTATCTAACATGGCAGAAGCTACTTGCCATATCATTTCCTGCTGATTTTCTAGATTCACAAGCTATGTATATACCATCTCATGTCTGATCTTTTTGTAAAAAGCAAGTCAGATGATTGATCTTTTTGGATTCATGAGCTGAAGATCAGCAGTGAAGCACAAACCAGAAAAAAGTATTTGGGAATAACTTGAAATATTTAGTTGAAATAAAACAGTTGTTTTTTCTTAACCACTTACAACATAAGTTACTTCTTAATGCTAGAGTAGTTTGAAATGAAAAGTAAACTTCTGAACAAAAATTGTAGCAGTCTTGTATAAATATATGCATTTTTAATGTGCAAATATGTATTTTTATTAAACCTACTGGGAAAGATTGGCTTAATTTTGCAAAGATGAATGAATGTCTCTACAACTGCAAATTTAGTTTATTTGCAGTTTCCTCAAGTGTGTGCCACTCCCTGTTTTTTTGAATATGATATATATCACAATATAGCTTTGTATGAGGGGCTTTTTTGGAGCCCAGATTTTTAATGGTCAAACTTGACTCGCTTTGTAGCAGCAGAGACCATCTCATATCTCTGAGATGTGAATTTCCTGTTAAGTGTTCTGAATTTCTGTTAAGTATACCACCCCAGCCTGAGTATGGGTGAACCTGTAGTTCCTTTGAAATAAAGGGACCTTCACCATTCATGTTACTGGGGTCAGGAATTCATCATGTGCACTTAGTACTGGGAGAAATAAAAGTGAAGTCCTTGAGGACATACCTCACTGCCATACCCGAAGCAGATGTCTAATTTTCTCTTTATTACATTGTTTTCATTCTATTAAGTGATCCACTCAAAGTAGTTTAAAAATCTTGGCCTTGTGCCCTAAATTCTTGTCAGCAGACTTTCAGGCTATTGTGTTTTATCTGGCAAACCTAAGTCTTTATTGATTTTTTTTTATTTTATTTTATTTAATCACATTTCTCAGAGAAAGCATTGTGAGTTAGCCACTAGACTGAGGCTTAAGAAATTACAGCTTAAGACTTTTTTTTCACCAGGTTTTCTCTAAGTCATTTAGTTTTTAGTATCTCAGTTACACAAATGGAATAGATAACACTTTACAGTTTTACAGGATGCTCGTAAGGGTAATATCATTAAAGATTTAAAAACTGATACTACAGTAAAAAGCCATCTGACAACAATTTCCTACCATGCAATATTGGTGAGAAAAGAACATTTTTTGCCACATTGGCTTCAGAGTCCCTTGTTAATTTATCCAAAATCAAACTCATTCAAAAAGAGACAATGCATAGTATGAAAATCATACATGATGCAAATTTGGTGTTCCTGTGGTGCTTGGGCAAAGTCCTTGAAAATGGGGAAGTCCAAGCCCTGATAAATACTGTGCCTTTGCAAATAGGAATCTAGAACAATATGCATGATCTAGAATATTTTTCACGAGATGAGATTCTGTTAACTGTTTAATTATTAAATGGATAATTAACATTAATTATTATTAATGTTGTGGGTTTTTTTGTTTCTTGTGCTTTTGGAGGAGTCCTTTTAGCAGTGAAATGAAACACTGGAAAGTGTTCTTTATCTTTTTCAATCCCCTGCTTATGCTTTGAGTTTTGTGGTAGTTTTTGTGTTCCAGAGGTATATCATTCTTGGGCAGAACAAGTGATTTTAAAAACAAAACAAAACGTGTAAATGATGTGCCTTTAGACTTCCTGTTTTTCCCTGGAGTAAATGGGAATTGCATTGTATTCTAGTGTAGAGCCACGGGGCTTTGTTCAGTAGATTTTAACTCTAACCAAGAGCTTATAGCAGATGTAATTACCAGTTATATCATAATTTATAAACCTACTAGAATCTATAATCATCTTAAGATACTGTTTTCTTTCCTTTATTTTAATTAAGCTTCTTTTTATCCTCACTCCCTACTTAACATTTAATTTTTTTAATTCTAGCCATTATAGCTAACAGGCATGTCAATAATAAAATAAATAAAATATGAAAAAAAGTATGTATGCCGCCTCTAGCAAGAGGGGTATTAAAAACTAAAATGCCCCTACTTTAATTATTGCTGTGACAAAATTATAGATGTTACGCAATCAACTTGGAACTAAACTGAAATATAAAAGAAATTCCAATCAGCAAGAAAAAACTAGGTCGAAAATGCTTCTGTCATCAGTAATAAATAGGCTTTTACCATATACTGAATTCGTAGTGCCAGTGAGTAGAACCAGCACATTTCCAATACAGAACCATGTCATGGTTACTGGCAGCACAGGCCTTAGGAAGTTGTATGTACATTCCTCTCCCTTTGTTTCCATTTTCAAACTTGCCTATGGGTCCATAGGAACAGTATTTCCCTATTTCATCCCAACTGAGCCATTTATGAAATCTGTCTTCTGGGAATATTCTTCAGATGGCACTGGAAAGGCTGGCCCATGCCAGTCATCACGTAACATTAGTGTGGCTATTAAATACTGTGATAATGAGTTCTCTGGCGGCTAAGTGTCTAAAATAGTTTAGTGACTGGAACTGAAAGAAAAGGAATTTTTATTTGTCACAGTATATTGACAACATGCAAGACTATCTGATACTTCTTTCAGCTCTGGGAAATAAATTTAAATATAGTCATAAAATGATCGGGTGTAGTTTTTTATTTGTATTATGTAGATCTGTTTTACATACAAAAAGCAGCACACAGCTTTCCTTCTACATGAAATAGGAGAAAATTGTATTGTTAGCAGAAATATATAATGTGCAAGGATACCACAAACCAAGCAAATGATGGATGTAAGCATTCTGGCTTAGAATAAATGAATAATAGATAATAAGGTAGTTCATTATGGAAACCACCTGTTTCTACCTGGTTTCCAAATATGGAATCATAAGATAAATTCGTATCTTCCAAGACCACCTGTCTGTAGAGATCAGTGTTTTCCAATTACAAAGAAGTTTTTAATATCATGTTTTACTGTAGTGGAAATATCAGATGGTTGTTTCTCAATAAAAATCACTCTTCAGCAGACAAAACTCAAAAAAAAAAATAGTAAAAAGGATGTCACATCTTCCTTACTTTCAACTTTTTGCTTCTTGAAGCAATTAATCATCCCTTGCTATAAATGCATGTTTTAAGTGCTAAAAAGAAATTCTGTACTAAATGTGTTTTTTTATGTTTTTCTAAAAATTTAGTCTTTTGCCTGTGTATACAAAAAGTAACAGTTTATAATTTGCATTATATAAATGTTATCTCATGTTTCAATTGTATTTCTGTTTTAATTTGTCTGGTTTTCAGTGAATGAGGTTATTCTAATGTAAAGATTTGTGTCCTTGCTGATGATACGATTGGAGAAGAAGTACCTTAAAGATGAATGTCAGAAGAAAGTAAAGTGATTCATACTGGACGGCTCGGTCAAGCAGACCTTAAAAAAAAAAAAAAAGTTCAAAAAAAATAAATAATGGATTCCAATTACCTTAAAATAGTATAAATATGAGGTCTGTAAAAGAGCCCGGGGCAAGCTGTTACAGGATGGTCACCAACAGGGCCATGTTGTTCTCTACAGAAACCACGTAATGGAGATTAGCCTTGGCTGACACAAGTGCACTTAGTTGCACGCAACTCACTCTGTGCCAGTCCATCTGTCTGGAGATTTTCCCAGCAGGCACTGCAAAAATTGATTCCAAGTACTTTTACAGTCATTTTGGTCTTAAAAGAAACTGTTTGGGTATGGAAGGGCAGAAGAGACTACAGACTCCAATTTTACCTTTGAAAGAGCAATATAAGGAAAGAAATTCCAAACATGCTGAAAAAGCAGAGGTAAAATCATTGTTTGTGTGTAGGAGGCAAGAACAGGAAAAAAAGCTAAACAGAAGATATTGGTGCCTAACTTCTGGTGAGGTTTGGATTCGAAACATCTTCAATTTTCCTCCATTTTGTGGGAGAGAAGGAGGAGGCGAGTTCTGCTGGTTAGCTCTTGGGAAGGGGCCTGGAAAGGTCTATGGGTGCAATCTGAGCTCATGAGCTCAGGTCGCTGCTGTTACTTCTCTGCCATTTCAGGAGCAAACTGGACTGTGAGGTTACACAGTCTGACTCAGAGCTTCCTAATTTGTTGTGTAAGGAAAATACAAATGCATTATGCTGTGGTTTGCAGATGGCATATAATACATGTCGTGGGCTGACGTATAGCTTTTTTTCATTTAATGCCAAGAAGGAGTGAAATGTACTTAAATATTAGGACAGACAGCTGACAAGATATTAATGTTGTGTTTAAAAAAACAGACTTATGCTATGTTTTTATAATGGTTTTCTATCTCTGTTGTATAGAAAAGCCAAATAATTTCTGCAGAAAAAAAAATCAAGTGGGCCTTTTTATGTAATGAATTTTAAAAGTACTAGAAATAATGAGCAGGCAGAGATAAAAATGACATAGGTGTGGAGACTAAGTAAACATAATATTAACATGAAATCTTCCCCATAGAAGATGTACTTGTCTTGCATTCTGTTCGTTAGTTTGATGTGAAGCTGTTTGATACAGAACTGATTGCTACTTAAGACTAAACTACAAATTTGAATGGCAAAGATACAGAACATTGATTTCCCCTGTAGCTCTAATGTACTTTCTCTCCACAAATACATACGTTGCTCCAAAAGTAATGCCTTTTATTTATTTCCGTAGAAGTGGCAACATATGTAAATTCTCAGCTACAAAACACTGTGGCCTGCATGCCACGCTTGTAAAAATCTGCACCAGTGGAGGTTATCCTCTGTTGCCATCACCACTGCTTGAAACACACCACCCACTGCCTCACTGTGCTCACATCCTCCACAGTTTGGTCTCCGTAAATATTCCACAGATGTCGATGAATGACAGTGGGTGCAATTTCTTCTGCACGGAGGAATCCAATTCCACTCCTTTGCTTTATATGCACTTCCATGCCAGGCAACATTTTGTCAGACTGCCCCTCTGCCGCCATCTGTCACACGGCAACAAAATGTAATGGAATATTGGTGGGAAGGCTCAACCTCTGCTGTCATCCCACCAACATCCTCCTCTGACACCACAGTCTAATGTAATAGAATAGGAAACATTACTTTCAGTTCACAATAGTTTACCCTGTAGCAAGATTCTGAAAAAATACTCAATGTTCTTCCTGAAAAATAGCATGTAACCATATATCGTTAGCACAGACAGACATTCAAAGCCTTCAATTATCAAGATAAAAATTTATTTAGAGCTACCTTTGAGTACATAATATACCATAACAGAAACTATTTTGTTCCTACCTTGTCTTGGAGCCATTCCTCAGCTGAGCAATTGGAAGAAGTAGGAGAAGACAGTGTTTGAGGGATCACATATCTAAAGTTAGCATTTGCAAAAGCTGTATTTGAGGTACATTATTTATTTTGCTTAGTTAGTTTTTTCTAGATTTTTCTAAAAGTGTTTAATGAACATCCTTATACAGGAGCACAGCGGTGGATGCAGTCTTCAAAGAGTTTAGAAGATTGACCAATGTTTTTATTTGGAAAAATATATTAGATATTATCGCTTCTCAAAACTATTATTTGAGATTCTATTGCTTATTGACAATCTTTATACTTATTAATATCAATGGCTAACAAAGTTTGCTTAAAACCTCTACTTTTCATGCAACTTCTAATAAATATAAGTGGATATATTATTTATGAACTCATAACTCTTATTTCCTAGGAGCACAGGAGTGGAATTTAGATAGCATTTTACAGAAGTATTTGAATATTATAGTTACTTACCACATATGGTCTTAACGTGTATTCCCTTTCTGATATAAAACTTAATGAGTAGAAAGAGCTATCTAATAAACTTTGGTGCATTCAGATCTGGTGCTTCCTTTGAGGTCTGTTTTTAAGCTCAAATACTGCTGCTTCCATATAGAAATTTCATTTTTACCAAAGTAAAATGGAAGCTGTGGTTGGACACATAATGATAAGTTACTTTGCTTTTGCAAATGCTATCAGCTGTTATAAGCAATTAGTTTACAGAGAACTTTTTAAAATGCTTAACTAGCTAGGTGATGTATTGTGCATTAACAAAAGGGAAATTTTTAACAAATGTAGGTCATCTTTGAACAGAATTAGCATTCAAAAAATTATGCCTGTTAGTGTCTCCACTTCAGGAAGCAAAGCTGCGATAGTTTTTAAAACGTGGTGAAATGCTGCCCTCTTCTGTTTATTCCGGACTCATTTTCTCTCCGCGGCATCCGTAATGCCTCTGAGCAATCTTTATTCTGTTAGACACTATGTTAAGTCTTCTGTTAAAAAAATAAAAAGTTCACGAGTACACTTTAAGCATATGTTTAATGTTGACACTCGATGTAGGAAAAGTGTATAGGATATTTTAGTAAATGTGATGTAGTCCATGCATTCTGCTCATTATGTTATATGTAGCAAGAATTCTCCTTTTGATTCTCTTACAAATGTACTGTAGAAGTATTAAAGAATAGAGCAGGATTTTAACCTAAGTATGCTCATCAGTTTGTCTGATGATGAATTTTCCTGTTCCCGTTGTGTCCTCATAACCAACCTGACTGTTGTGAAGTGGTACAGATCTACAAAACACCACCAACAAACTGAACACTATTCTATTTGTAGCTTTTCTTGGTGTAGACATCCTGTTTTCATTCATAGAATTAGCAGTGAATTCTAAAGAACTGAGCTTTAAAAATGTTGTTTTCATTTTTTTTTTTTTTGCTTTATGTTTATAGAGAGAGCTACTTTCATGTGAGAAGTAATACTTTTAAGGTTTAGAGCTGCCCTTAAGTAGGAAGATGCTGCTCATTTAGTTCAGCTGTCCTTTAGACATTACATCAGAAATTATTGAAAACTACAGGAATTAAGGAAATATAAGTGTTGAAATAAATTAATTTGTTTCTACATTACGAATTTGGGAATTTTAATTTCTTATCAGTTCTGCAATTTAAATATAGTGCATTATTATTATTAAAGTGTATATTCTGGTGAGGAAACCCTCCTCAGAACAAATCACAAAATAAAATTCTGCTTTTGGGTACGACTACCGTCAGAGATGCTTACCATTGCAAAATTAGAATGCTTTCCACAGAGAGAGAATCTGTTTGTATCATATTTTTGAGATTGTTTATCTTTTATTGTTTTCATCTTAATATTATATCTAACTAAGCTGATGAGAAAGCAGTCACAACAAAAAAAAACATTGTTTTAATCCATCTTTAAATCTAGCACAATTCTTTCTTCTGCAGCAAAGTAGTTATGATTCACGATCCAGTCAGTGTGGCTTTTTGTAAACACAGTCTTTCCACATACTCTGCGACATTTCTGCAATGAATCATCAGGCATGAAAAATGTACATTGTCATGGGCTAACACTGAGAGAAGTCAGTGAAGTAATAGGTTACTATTATGATTGCCATAGGATGGAGCTGTTAAAAGATGATGCCGTGATTCAGGATATATGCTGACAAATACATATTATCATATGTGATTTCTACAGTGTTGATTCATTCACCTGTTGAAACCCCAGGAATTCTAATACTTACATCTTGATTGAAGTTTAGTTATAAAATACATTTGTTCAGTGCCTAGCATTAAAATAACAGTGCTTCTCTGACTAGAGCTGTGTTAAGCACAACTGTCTCCATTTTAAAAATTATTTAAAAGGTGATGCAACCCCAATTGGAATTGACTGCATGGAATTTCACTGAATTGATGCCAGGCATTGGAACAGGCTGCACAGTGAGGTGGAGCAGTTACCATCCCTGGAGGTATTTAAGAGATAGGTGGGTGTAGCTTAAGGACATGATTTAGCAATGGACATGTAGTGTTAGGTGATGGTTCAGTTTGGTAATCTTAAAGATGTTTTCCAACCTAAATGATTCTATGATTCTATGATTCTATGATTCTATTCTTGTGTTTGTAATGTAAGAAATATAGTCTGTGTTCTAGTAATAATGAGTTAAAATGGAAAGATCTCTTGGGATACTGGAAAGCAGGAGATGGAAGTACTTCTTGAACAGTGTTAGATTCCTGTAATGCAGGACTGATAATACATGGAGAGAATGTGCAATAATGACTAAACTATGTGATGATTTTTCTCTGATGTGACTTTATGCTACAGTGGCACTATAGATGCAACTTGTATAATATATCTGCATATGTTTTATTTACCTTTAGCCATTTAAATAAGCTGCTGAAGTAGGACACGATGTAAATGGTTGTTTCTGAGAGAGAAATCAGCTAAATTAGCTGTAAGATGAATTGAAATAATGTTACTTTGATTCTATCTGGAGTAATAGAACAGTAGCAAAAAGAAAATATTTTGAAAACATATAAGGCTGTGTTTCCTTTGTCTGTAAAGTGTTATGAAGCTTACGAAATGACAAATGCTGCACTATTGAGGCTGACTCTACAGGTGCTGCAGAATGAGTTCTAGTTCTAGAGCAATAAACCTTTACTAAGCTTTGAATTTACTTGCTTGGAGAAAGAGGCTGAGGGAACTGGGCTTATTTAGCCTGGAGAAGAGAAGGCTGTGGAGCTTTTTAGTATTTAAAGGGAGCTTCTAAACGAGATGGAGATCTACTTTTTACATGATCTGGTAGAGTTAGGACAAGAAGGAATGGTTTTAAACTAACAGAGGTGAGATTTAGGTTAGGAAGGAATTATTTATTTAGAGGGTATTTAGTCCTTGAGAGATGTTGTACAGAGAGTTGTGGATGTCCCAAACCTGGAGGCACTCAAGACCATTCTGGATGAGGCCCTGGGTAACCTGATCTAATGGGGGCAACTAGCCCACAGCAGGGGGTTTGAACTAGGGCATCTTTAAATACCCTTCTAACCTAAGCTATTCTATGATTCTGTGTTTGCTATATTACAGGATTGGACATATGAATTTCTGAATTTTGTTATTTAAAGTGGGCTAGCTTTAGACTACTACTTATGGGCCACTGGTGTTCCATAAATCTGAGTTTGTGGAATTGCTGCTGGGAACAGAACACAATTAATGTGGAAATCTAAATGACTTTTGTAAAACTGTAAAATAAGATATATAAAAAAAAATCGAGATGTAAAGGGAATAAAATAACAAGTGTATTGCTTGTAGACTGAGATATGTATTCAACAATTTCTCACTGGGAAATTACTGAATTGAAATGTGAAAATGAATAAGATGTACATAGAGCTATAGACTTGTGTGTGGATCACCAGCCAACTAACTTAACAATAGGAAAAGGTATTTATATTGGTATCTCTAGGATACCAGAAATTTAATTATGTCCAGAGCAGGTATGAAGGATTCCACTATAGAAGTAATAAATAGGCAGATGTCTCTTAGTTTGCTGCTGGGCCTTAATCCCTTTTAATTCTATCCCTCCTGTAAGGGAGCACAGAGAATACTAAACTCGATCTGAACATTTTGCTTTCACTCTGTGTATAATGACAAGAATCTCAGGTCTTATTTCCTGCAGGAGTTAGTCCTGAATATCTATCAGTGGACAAGAGCATTTCAGTCAGAACAAGATTTATAAACTCTCTTCAACCCTGTGCTGATGTACCTGTTCTGTATTCAGGTCAGTTATCAGAAATGATTCTGTCCTAATGTGATGTGAATTTTTAAATTTATTTTACAATGTAGCAATGATGATAAAGGCGTAAAACCTCAGCTTTTCTGGGTCTGCAGAGGCAGCTCAGGCGGGCAGAAGAGACTTTACCTTCACCTCTTTAATTTTTCAGGTGGTATGTGAGGGTCCCAAGGACTGCCATTGCTGGGAAAGTTCCCTGTCCTTGCTGGGTGGGGCAGCATTTTGTAACACTGCTACATTAACTGAAGCCAAGTGCCAAACTGTGTTTCAAAATGATAGGCATTAGGTGAATGTGCTATAAATATATTTCCATAAATAGCTTCATATATGTCTGAGCTGTTTACATTTGTGGTTCTGACCACAATTTCATCTCTGTACACATTTGGGAAAATGGCTGTCTACGGGATTTAGCCTGCCACTCAGTGTGTTGCTGTAGCGCAGGTGAATGTGGGATGGTCAGATGCAAAGCAGTGTCAGTCCTTCCTTAGTGACATAATGGTGCAACCCTGATATTTAGAAAAGGCATCTGAAGTTCATATGCCAACTTGGTATTTTTGCACAACGCTTTGTGAAGCCATTAGGTTCAGTCAGTGTAGATTGTGGGTAATGCACAGTATATATACACTTGAAATCTGTCTATCTTCTTAGTTGATAAGATAGTTACAGTGAAATACTATATTGTGTGGAGATATTCAGCTATTGAAGTAAGGACAACTATATAAATACTTAGATATGCAAAATCCATAAGTTTATGAGAACATGGGCCAAAAATAGGCGAAGTATTTTAAAAAATGTAACAGTAAGCATAGATCAGTACATTTATTCAAATATTTAACTTAAGCATACCTATAATCTTCAGAAGATTAGAATAGTTTTTTTTTAGAAAAATTGAATATATACTGGCTCAGTGGTAGCGCTCATTTTATCTACATAGGGTTCTGAACATTTCAACCAGCTTGATGATGATGCTCACAGTGCTGACTTTTTTAGATCCTGAAACTGAATTTAAGAACGAAACATTTAATTAAAGTAAGTCACCAACAATTTGAATGGTTGTGCTGTCTTCAGGTGTCTCTTGGGACATCGTTGTCTTTTCTAAGACCTCTAAGAAAGTAAATAAAATGTGTCAGTACAGTTTATGCCTGTGGCTACATCGTACTTTAAACATTCAAGGGATATTTCGGGACAAAGTAGGGTATGGATCTTACCGCTGCAGTCTTAAAGCAGAAAATAATGCAGCACTTGCCAAAAGAGGGCTGATATGTTTCCAGAGAATGTGTAACCTCCAAATAAAGTATAATGAAAAATGATAATTTTAATAACGGTCTTATGAATAAATATCTCTTGGACTTCATAACATGCAGTGTATTTTTATCTTTTTTTTTTTTGTTATTTTTGCTAAGGTCAAATATACCACCTAATATTTACTATGTGAAGTGGAAAAATTGTTTGCATAGGTAAAACTTAAGCTAAAATATTTGCATATAAGGAAAGATTGTTTATTTTATTTAAAGTAAATGTAAGGATTTAGCTATCTCAATATCAGCAGTGTATTTCTTTGCATTTTTCACTTTAGGGCAGAGGAAGAAATACAGGAAAAAATAAAGGTGTGGAAAAACCAGACCAAACCTTACTTTCTTTTCTTCACTCTGCTAGCTCAACTAACTGTTAAATCCTTCTTGAACTTGCTGGTTTGTTTGTTCAGGTACCACTAGACAAGGAGTTTTCACCCTAGAACTGAGAGATGAGCGTGATCCTGGGCAACCTGCTGTAGCTGTCCCTGCTTGAGCAGGGGGCCTGGACCAAATGGACCCAAAGGTCCCTTCCCATCTCAACCATTCTGTGATTCTGTCACAATCCTACATTAAGGGGATAAGATTAAAGATCAGTTTTATCTTTCAAAATTTCTTCATGTTCAAATAGAAATTTTAACAGAATTTGAAGTAAACAACACTTGAAGTGAGCAAATTGGCATGAATACATGTTTGTGTGTCTGATGCTCAGAATTTTAGACATAATTAGTAGCACTGCTTGTGCCTTAAGGTTTATTCATGAATAGAGAGGAAAAAATCAAGGAACTTGGACAGGATAGCAATATGCAGCTATAAAACCTCTTCAGGTGACTAACTAGACTTAATTTATTTGACAAAACCATTTACCAAAAGGAGATTTTCCCCCCTTCCTCCTTTAAAAAAAATTCTTTCAGTGGATTTTCAGGGATCCATGAAAAATGAGGCAGAAAGTACCTTAATAAGACAGTGGAGTAGCTGAACCCTTTCTTTGATGATGGGTATTGCAGCCAACTCTGGAGCTGAGAAGGGTAAGAAGGCAGTGCCAGTGTCACTAAGGCTCTCTCTTCATTTCCTTATGTCATTTGACAGGTCTGCCTCTGAAGTCCTAAAAATCAAAGGAAAATAGCAATTGAATTCTTCTCTCAGTAACGTCTGAGCCCTTTGCTTCCTCTCTGTTTAACCAGACAGTGAGTTTATTGAATGGTAAAATGTCCTGAATAGTTTTTATTTACAGTGGTGACAAAACTGGAGAGCTTGACATAAGGTGTAGTTTAAGGCTGGAACAACTTAAATTTGCATATATTTCAGTTGTGGTATTTGAAATTTAGTAGTTGTGGAATGATGTAGTACAGAATGACTGCAGTAATGTGCATGGTTGTGCACTGGCATTTTTCCAGCTTTTTATTCTAATGAATGAGCTTTTTCTTGTTCTTGGAAGCTGTGTCACTAAAGCACTATGTTCAAAGCTTGGTTTGGATGATTTTTCTTCCTTTGCATACCTCAAATAAATACTTCTAAAAAGACTTGAGAACAAAGGAAGGGTTGCAGGAAATTATCCAGGCCAGCTCCTTTGCATTTTTTTCTCCTCTTGTTAGAGGGTGTCAGAATACAAAGCATTATTATGTTATCTCCCTCTTCATTATGAATGTATGAATAGAGCAATTTTCTTATTCACACATCTTTACAAATTACTGGCTTGATTTCCTGTCATTTAAAACTACAAATGTATTTAACAAAGAAAATAATAGAATCATAACAATTATTACATGCATTAGGGTAATATGAAAAACTCATTGGTTTAATTAAAAGCTGATTACTTCAGAAGTAGAGGTCTAGGCTGTATCAACCGGAAAGTACAAGGGGAAAGTATCCAGTAACTTCACAACACTAACTATACTTTCAGAAAGGCAAGAAAGCTTTTCATATTTTTAGTTTAGTTTTACATTTAAGATATTTTAGCTCAACATTTTTTTCCTTATATACAAACACGCAAAACCAGGAGAAAAGGGATCTTAAAGGCACTGAGCACAGCTCAATGTAAATCCCACAAAACCCTGAAGGAGACCCCTGATGTTAAGCACCTATGCAGCACCATCAATGTCCCTAGAATTAAGTGCTCAAAAATAAAGTATCTCTTTAAGTGCCTGGCTGATTTGGGCTAGAATTGAAGATTTAGCTCAGCAAGCATAGGTATAAACTTAAAAGTTGTATGCATTATATTAGCCTTCTAGGGGCCATAAAATTAATGAAAATTTGCCTTAGATTGAAATTTTATTAGATCTTAGTCAAATGATGATAAATCCCAGTGGTACAGTTGCTTGAGGTCATTTTCCAACACTTAGCCAGGGACAGTCCAACCAAGAAAAGAAGGTACAGGTTATGTAGAGACAGCATGTCTTACAGGACATATTTGCTGAGCAGTACTGTTCTACCTATGAAAGATAACATTAGGAGATCAAGACCTCTTTGAGATGAATTTATTTACTTTCCTATGGAGGAGGTGTCAGTCAGTGTTCGTGTTCAATAAGAGAGTACAAATTCTTTTGGATTATGAACACATAGTACAGGAATCCAGTGGATTTTATTCTCCTCACAAGTTCATTACACTAGAATTTAGTGGGTTATTGTGCACATTCTCTTGCTAAAGATTATAAATATTACTAGAATTATGAAACTCTGAGTTAAGTGATTGTGAATTATAGAAGGTCTGAGCCAGCATGTATAACAAGGGTAGAACTGTTACTGTTTAACCCATGCATGTTTCCTTTCTAGACATATGGGTTATTTGTGGGTGTTTCTGTTTCCTCTTAAAATAAGGTGAAACAGGTTAAGTTACCTTCAGGAGTGGCTTACATTACATAGTCTGCTTCATAGTAAAATGAATTACAATCATTGACAGTGTGAATACTCTCTCAGTGGACACGTTAGCTAACAAGTGGAGGGAATAACTCTTGAAAAGGTTTTAGCTTTTTCTCACAAAGTGTATGTTTTAAAGCCATAAAACATTTTCTGCAATGAAGAGAACTGAATCGATAGCAATGCTTAAAATACCCATTTCAAGCCCACATTTCTTTTCTCTAATTATTATGCATTCAGGCCATGACTTCCTCTTGGTGCATCATAGGTGTCAGGGAGCCTTTCACTGCAGCAATTAGTGAGTAACCAAAAAGGATGAGGAAAGCCTTAAACAGTTCGGTCAGGCTGATGCTTCAGCTTGTATCACGAGAAAAAGTGTTTAAGTCTTTAACAAACAGAGCATCTTCAGAAGCGTAAAGGAGAAAGTACTTTTTCCTTCCCTTTTCTTTCTCTCTGTGTAGGAAGATGCCAGCTGGTCAGTATGATGGTGGCTTTTGGAGTACAGTAGGAGCAAGAAAGATCTGTTAAGTTTGCTTTTCTCCTCATTGGTGTTGCTGCTTTCTGTAGCAGAGCTCTTGGCAGCACACTAGTTTTGTTACATTTTCTAAGCAATTTTTTTTCTCCTTTTAAAGGCCTACCTTCTTTAGTTTCTACAAAATCTGGTTGCTATTGATTTTATTAATTTTAATATAATGTAGATTAAATTTTCTAATAATATTAACTCTTGTGTTTATGTAGGCTTCAACAACTTTGTAAATATTCCAGTGTAAAGAATTACATTTAAATGCCTGACCCTTCATATTTTATTCTAAATGCAATGTACCAGACACCTCGTAGTCTATGTAAAAATTAAAAGATTAATAACAGAGGAGAAAAAACTTTTAAATCCACATTTACAGTGTCCTTCTGGGCACTTTTACGTCTTTAACATATGGCAATTAGGAAATTCTTAATACAACCCAACATGCTCTTTTTTGAAGAAAAATAATGCTACTGTTGTGCTGACTTCATTTCTTTTAAAGAACCGTGGCACCTCTAGAAGGTGTTTCAGAGCATATGTTCACGTTAAAAGCTGTGACACCTCCCTTTCCACATAATTATTACATTGACAGCTATTTGCATAGCAGAAATGAAATCTAAATGCAATAGATTATAAAATTCATGTGGATAATTTGTCCAACTATAAGGAACTTAGCTATTGTGGAACTATTAGGTAATCATAGAATTAAAGAATCATTTAAGTTTGAAAGGACCTTTAAAGGTCATCTAGTCCAACCCCCCTGCAGTGAACAGGGACATCTACAGCTCAGTCAGGTTGCTCAGAGCCTGTCCAGCCTGACCTTGTAATTACAAGGAAATGTTTTTTTGGTTTCTATATCCAGTGGAGAGTGTTTCAACAAAGCTAACATCTATTCTCATAAACCGGGCGGTGTTCACATTCAGAATTTGAAATACATTTTGAGAATAATTCTTTAGATTTTGATTTCAGAATGCACAACAATAAATCTCATTCTTTTTTGTATCTGTTGGGAATGCAATGTCCTCACAGAGCACTGATCTCTGAATTACCTGAATAAGAAGCAGAACCTTTCTGAACCTCAGAATGTCATGAGACCTACATGTATGATACATTGTACCTATCTTTTGCAATGCTGACCCAGAATTTTAGGATGTTGGTGTGACTTTGTGCTGAGCTTCCCAGCTATTGTCCTTTGAGTTCCTGTAACTATGACAGGCTGGAGAAAACTCAAATAAATCATCTGGCTGATAGGATTTCTCCAGGTGAAGTTTTAATGGACTGGCCTATTCTAAATCCAAGTCTTTACAAAAGAAGATCGGTATTATTACATTCTTAGTAAATTCTAGACATATATGCATGAAAATCAATGGATTAATAACACTGTATGCTTTCAGTTATCATCACATTTCGTATGTGTATAAATAAGCTGAATTACAGCAGGAAAGGGAGAAAATAGAAAATAATTACACAGATAAACCACAATCCTTTTGTCTCAGCTAAGTACCCAACGTTTTTGATGCTAGGCACTCTGTTGCGACTAACTGTAAACTGCATTTAATGCCTTAGGAAATGAAGTGCATTTAAATATTATGGTGGGAAAATCAATCTAGATTATTATGAGGAATAAAACAGCTATATTTTTGGCTGTAATTTTTTTTTAGGATTTCAGTAAAAATAAATGGGAATACAGAAATAGTAGACGAGCATGCAGAAGTTTAATCACTCTGTAAGTTGCTAGAATGATCTTTGAATAAGGATCATTTCACTAATTCAGCTGTATCAGCTATTGTAGGGAAATTAAAGTGTTGCTGATTAAGCAGTTCTAACAGCCCTCCCTCCCTCCTTTACTCTTGAATATGAAATCTTCTGAATGTCTTTACATTACTTGCATAACCTTTAGAACAACTGGCCCTTTTTCTTTCATGTTTCAATGCTAAATGCTAATGGACAGACTGAAACTTCCATCAATGCAGAGGACAACAGTGATACAGCTGCTGGTCTTGAGGACTGTAAGAAGTGGAATAGAGTGGGGAATGGGGAAAGATGGGGAACCTGGAGACATTTACATGCATTTCCTCTTTCTGTAAGGGGATGGCACTCTGGTGGCTCATCCCCAGGCCGTATTCGGTTTGAAGCCAGTGATTACATTCATAGTTGACATGTACATTTCCCTGTGAAGTTTGTTGCCGCTGGCAGGAAGCTCTTTATTAGCTAGGTGAGATACCCTAAATCATGCAGGACTGCTCAGCCCTACCAGAACCTTTTCTGAGTAATATTACGACTCGTCATGGTGAACTAAAGATGTTTCTGTCAGTGAAAAAAAAATTCTGTCAACCACACACACAAAAAAAAAGCCAGAGTCACATTTTTGAGCCATTATCTCTAGAGGAATGCTGAAGTAACCACAAATGTCACTACCAGTCCTTTTACGTGTTTGGCAGTATTTCTTTTTCATCTCTATATACACATATATGTATTATGAACTTTCTCAACCGTATGTCTATCTAATCATATTTTTTCCAGGTATAAAGCATCTGACATGCAGTTCTTGAGAACCAGACAGAATTTTTTCCACTTTTTTCTCATCTACTTCTTAGAAGTTACTTCTCGCTCTTTCTCTGTTTAAGCCAGCTGATCTGAACACACTCTCTTATTTAATCATGCCATTTCTACTGAAAATATTACACAATTTTTTAGTCATGCCAGTGCCTTTTTTTTGATAAATATCCTGATATTTCTAAGCCTGAAACTTCTATGGAGCTGAATGAAAATTCACACATATTGTCAGCATCAATGCTGAAGCAAATGTATATCTAAAATCTCGTTCTGTGCTGGCAAGCAATAGTGCTGATAGGCCTTATACCCTCTTTTTGTGGCTGGTGATATGATGAACGTTTAGGGAGCCAGGCATAGCATAAATATTTTTCTGTTAAGCAGTTACTAGCAGTGACATTGTATTGTATTGCTTTGGGCAGAAAGAGGTGCAGGGAAGTAGAACAGTGTATCTCATTTGCTGCGTTTTATTTATAATGTTTTTGTTTTGGTACAAGTCTCCATTCATAGTTCTCTGATCTTGAGCTTGGAATTTGCTTCTTTGTGGATCTGAAAAGCAATTTTCCTCATACAACAGCTAGGTGTTTCACACAGTTTTGCAGTTTTACAATTTGAGACCCAAATGCACTGGGGATGAACCTTGCCTCCAAGATAACTTTTGTATACCATCTCCCCAAAATAGCAAGCTGGAAATATTTCAGGAGAACTTTAAAACCAGTTTTTCCCCTTCTTTTTCACTCTTTTCATGAATTTCATGGTTTTCAAGATCTGTATTCTTTATACTATATCTGTATATATATTTACAGGATATATATACAGATATATACATAAATATAGGATTTTCTCTTTTACTTTTTATGAAATGAATTTTCTTTTATTCTAGGGCTGATGTTATCTGCAAATTAACCTGTTCCTTTCTCTGTAACTCCAATATTATTAGAATAAGAACTATGTTCATTAATCATAATTATTTACCATGATAAGTGATAAGGTGGGATATAGATTAGCCACAGTTTGAAACCTTCCTTCTGGCCTTTTCATAGTAACTTTTAATAGAAGTTTGGCAACTGAGGTAACAGAAAGAATGCTGAACTCTAGGGAGTCATTCAGCTTGGTACTTAGTGTGCAGGGAAATGCACATTTTGTTCTGGTTTTCATGCATATCTCTTAAAGGCAGAGGAGTCAAGATGCCTTAAGATGCTGAGTATTTTAGTTTTCAAGCTCGGTAGCACACTACAGGTAGCTTATTAAAATATTCATAATATATGGTAGAAAAAAACACAATTATACTGAAAAAGATGTATCGTTAATTCCAAATGTTCTTTATGATTATTTTGTTATCCTTTGTCCATCCTTGTTTTAAAAGGGGGAAGGCTACTAAACCAAAATAATAGGTACTATTAATGTAGTATTTCAGTAGTATTCATTTTGTTTTTAATTTTGGCAAAAAAATAATTTCATATATTCATGACTACATTTTATGGAGTAATTAAGCAGAACAACCTATAGCAGAGATTAATGATTCACCTAAAGAATCTGAAATCCTGAAAGAAGAGGTTTGTAAATATCTGTCATATATGAACAGAATCAAAAGGATAAAATCAAAAGCTCATTGTGATAGGAAGCATGCTTATTCCCACTGGCGGATGCGTTAGTACTGATGCCGGAGTTTCCCATTGATCTCATACCCCATGCACTGACAGCAATGGCTGGGTATGGCTTTGCAGCACTTTCTCTTCTGAAACGTAAGGATGACCTGCTAGCAATCATTTTTATTCTGCAATAGCTTAGCATTCTTGTTAGTGATGATACAAAAGGAATTATCATCTCTAGCACAGTCTTTGGATTTACTGTGTGAGTTTTTTTCTGGACAAATAAAAGCCATATGCTATGAGAATTTATGTGAAAATGTTGTCAAGGAGTTGTTTCATGTGTCTTGTCTTCGTGTGACTCAGGGTGATCAGACAGTCACCACAGTAGACAATGACAAAGGGAACCATGCCAGTGATTCAGAGAGATTGTATTCTCAGCAGTTGCACAGTTCTTGACAATAGGATTACATAATATTTTTTTAAGGTATATTTCTATAAATAATATCTTAATGGCTACTGATGACATGAACTACCATATGAAAGGTCCTTTAGAATCATGTAAAATACAAGGCCCAGGAGAAAAGCAATCTATAAAAGTGTTATGTGTCCTATTAAAAAAATGACAAGAGCCTTAATGTAAATTTATGCTCTCAGAAGGGCAAAAAAAGAGCGAAAACCTGTGTTCTTTACAAGAGCTAAATTTTTGTGAGACAGTTTTCTTTCCATGACAAGTCAAAATTGCTCTATCTATGAAACATATTGAAAGTAGTTGGTAGACAATAAAATGGCAGATTAATGTTCAGAGAGAAAATGTCATCCATATAAAACAAAGCGTGCAAATGTGAACTATCACATACGAGGGTTTAGTAAATCAAATACATGAAAGGTCATATTGTAGAAATTCAGATCTATATCTCATCAGATTCTCAACATAAAATTAAGAATGAATATGAAATAAAAAGTAACACTTTCTGGATGTATCTTGGTTATGTATGGTTCACTGGAAAATACACAGTGTGAGAGATTCAGAGGAGCAAAATTTTTGACCACTTGGTCTAAACTGTAGCTTTCAAATGCAAAGGATCTAAAAAAGTGGTGATATTCAAGACCTAGTTAGGTAAGTGATTTTTAGAAAGTTATAAACATAAGAATTCCTGCATCTGTCTTTAAGATTTTGTGACAGACTATTTTCTGGAAGTATATTCTCAAAATATTAAATATTTAGGCCCAATGAAGTAAAACTCACTGTACCTGAGAAGAAAGTGGAGATGTAGGTGATCTCTCCCACTTCTGAGGCACCCAGTGAAAGGAACACAGGGACTGAAATATCTAAAAGAAAAAAAAAACAAAAACAAAACCAAAAAAAAACCGAAACAAAACAAATGATGTGGGTTTTATTATTAGTATGCAGAAAAGGGTTACTTGAGTTAATTTTTGGACACTCCTTTAAAATCTAAAGAGCAAAGCTTGAAAATCCCGATTCTTAAAATTTTTTTGGCTTACTGAAGGCACTTAAGAATTGAGATTGTACTTTTTTTGTTGCTATTAACTATCTTCAGAGGAAAATTAGAGGGAACAGAGAAAATAAAGTTATAGTGAAAAATAAAAGCATTATCTAAAAGGTGAAATAAAACAATCAATTATCTACTTTCTCAATTAGAGTAAATCCAGTAAAATAATGAAATCATAATTTTAATTAATGGAATAGATTTAGAATGACTCAGTTTCCACATTTTTTCATTGCAAATTGACAATCACTTAAGAAATAAATAGCACATAAAAGAAATGAGCAGCTGGAGCTGTCACCACCTCTTTCCCTCTGTTAGTTGTCAGCTGGTCCAAATCTTAGTTCTGATTCTCCACTTCTTATGCATATCAAATACTGTACAGTTCACTGGTGCTCTCAAGCATCTATTAGAAGCATTGCATAGAGCCTCAAAAGCTTGGTGTCTTTGAGATGGTAAAAAAAAAAAAAGATACTTCATCAACATATAAAAACAATTTGCACATTGATGTGTTACATATATGCTTATCGAGGGCTGCAGCTATCTAATTAAAGATCCTGTACAGACTTAGTTTGCTAATTTCTCTGAAAAGGCTAGTTTCTTATTAAGACTTCAGAATTATCTTTTGTACATTCATGTTCTATATAATTATCCCATCCACATTGTACCAGGAGGCATAATTTGTGAGGCCAAATAATGAAAAAATGCAAAATTTGCCTTTTTGTTTTTTTACCACCTGAAGCTGGCTGCAACTGCACAAAAGGTATTTCAAATTAAATTGTTATATTTTAACTTAGAGCTAGAGCTATGATTTCCCTAGACACCCGTAAATTACACAGGTTTTCATTTCTTTTTTTTTAACCTGCCTTTGGGCCTTTTGTACCACTCCACTTTCTGTTTGTTGGTTCTCAGCTTCTTTTAGAAGGGTATGTCCGAATAAATACAAGTTAATAAAGGACAAGGCGTGCATTGAGACTTCCTGGGTCATAGAGCTCTGTTCCCTGTTATTGGAGGCAAGCAGATCATGGAAATGTGTTCGTAAATTGTACTCATTTTCAAGTTTTTGCCTATTGTTTTTACCACTACTACTTGCATTCTGACACTGTTAGTAGGCTTAAAATCCTTACAGCTTGGATCTGCTTACCAGTTTCCATTAACAAATTATTGGTACATGAGCTTGGTTGTTGTTGTTGTTTTTATCCATTTATTTGAAGTTAAACTGAAAAAATGAAGTCAACATATTCATTTTTCAGCCTTTTAAAAATTTCATCTGAGAAACGTAATTTATACAGTCATCTGCCATGACTAAAGATCTCTTTATTGATGATTAGTGGCAATCATCATAATATCTGACCAGTCTTTTGTTAAAAAGTAATTAGCGTTTTTTTTGTCTGAATGGAATTATTCTAAGGATTGTATTTCTGAAATTGAGTAAATTCCTCAGGATGTTGTAGGAAATTTTCTACTAGAAAATGCTCATAATTTGCTGCAATGAAATTAACTCAAGCTAATCTTACTTTACAATAGCATGTATTAATAATAAGCATGACAGAAAAGGCTTCAAGGCAAAAAAAATTAAATTGGAGCCATCAAATATCCACATGAAGCTGTGTTGATTTGAGGGTCTTACATCTCAGGAAGGATTTCCATTTAACCTAATGCAATTCCCTGTATAGAATCCTCTATACATATTTTTAAATCGGTGGGGGAGGACCTTGTTTTGTCACTTCATAAAGTCAAATACCAGCAATGAACTTGAGTTCAGTCAGTACTGTGTATTCTTTCTTCTTCCCACAGAACGTACATAAAAGTTTCTGTAAACTGTTAATTTCTATCATTATACAGTTTAGGCAGATATCTCACTCAACTGACTTTAATTAGCTTGGTTTATTCAGGAACTCTCTTCTTTCTTTCAATTTTGTACTTTTTAAATACCAGATTTGTATCTCATAAGTGATTTATAGGCCAAATGATTATTCATTCAAGGCTTAATATACATTTGTGCACAATATAAATGAAGTGATTTCAACTTATTCTTGCTGTCACTAGAAAACAATAAAACTCCTTAAATAATAGTAGAATAAGAATATATTCTGAAACCAGATTGCTATTATGTCCGGTTAGAAAGTTTAGCAGAGCATTTTTATTAACTGGTATGTATTCCAAATAATTGCGATGAGGAAAAGAGGAATATTTCTTTGAAAATACTTTCAAGATTCGAAACCTTCAGGGATTTAATCTTTCGTCCTCAAAACTTCATTACACTGAAGATATTCACTTTGTAAAGACTCTTCTATATAAAAGAGTTACCATTCTGACAACCTTGGTAACAAAGAACTTTGAAAAACTCGCAAGGATTTCTGATGAAAGCATGTTAAAACATTTGATGTAGATAAATAACACGCATGCATATTCATGTTTAAAGGTAATGCAAAGTGATAAGACAGTAGTGAAAACAAATAATTGATTCAAGGAAGATTACTTTGGCAGAAGAAAAATAATCTTCAAGATGAAATAAAGTAACATCAAAAAAAAAAAGCACATCAACTTTTCTGTAAAATAATGATAGGGTCAATAGCATGAATACAGTTCCTCTGTATTATTTCTTAATAATTTCTTAATTTCCTAAAACTGTTTGTTGTGTTGTTGTTGTTGTTGGAGGGGTGAGAAGGGAGATGTTTGTCCATTTGTTAATTAATGTATATAAATACAGCTTTTATCTGTATTTATCATCATGATTACCAAGGCATTGTCTTTGAACAGAACTAATTTGCCTTCTACCAAAGTGAAAGATGCTAAAATTTATTGTCATTACTCTCTTGACTCTCTTGTCATCTTGCCCTCTCAAAGCACAGCCTTTTTTATGCTTATCTTAATTACAGTCAAGATGCAAAATCTACGTAAACACTCACAGTCAGGATATTTTCAAGACAGAAGCAACATGTTTTTATGTGTTTATAATCAAATTGAGACTGCAGATACTTTCCTCTGCACGTTCTGAAATACAAAACACATACTTCCTCATCGTCCATCAAAAGAGATTGAATTCTGATTGAGTAGTCTCTAAAGTTTCTTCTACTTTCATGTTTTCCTGTACTGCATTATTGCCATGTTTTATGATGTAACCTTCAAAATGCTTTAAAAATATTCCCAGTGAGCGGCCCCAAATTCATCACCTCTTTGGGGAGCAGTGGATGGAAACTGTAGGGTCAGTACTGCCATGTAAACTCTTTAGTTAGGAACTTAGTACCATAGAATCATTAAAGTTGTAAAGACCAATTAAGTTGTCTAGCCCAACTAGTCCAACCATCAACCCATGACTGCTCTAGGCCACGCCACTCAGTACGACATCTACTCTTCTCTTGAAAACCTCCAGGGACAGTATCTCCACCACCTCCCTGGACAACCTGTTCCAATGCCTCACCACTCTTTCAGAGAAGAGATTTTTCCTAATATCCAACCTGAATCTCCCCTGGCACAATTTAAGACCATTACCTCTTGTCCTATCACTGTTACCTGGGAAAACAGGATGACCCCCAAAGTGCTTCCACATTGTACTCCATTCCTTTTAGTCAGTCTCATCTGTCCTGGCTAGGTTCTAAGTCAATCGCTGCTGTAAATAATACACCTTCTGATAAATGGCAGCAATTTAAAGTAGTCATTACAATTTTAAGTTGATGTTTTGAAAGAATATCTTCCAGGATAATTTTTTACAAAAGGAATTTGAAGGGTGCCATAACAACATAAGCAATTAGTCCTAGCAGGTGAATTAGTATTAATACAAATCTTAAGCTGTTGTGAATATTATGTCAGTACTTGTAAATACTGGTGAATTAAAAAATGGAGTGGCATATGTACTGGTCATATACTTTGCTATTAACAGTGATCTTTATATGCATAGAAATGAACAAATTACAGTAGCACATTTTGACATTTGGCGCAAAACATTTTTATAGGGTTTGAAAATCTGTGCCTTCTGTAGCTATCCAGTATGTCATGTGGTCTTTTAAACTATTGAACGTCTCACTGATCTTGGTCCTTAAAAATAATTTTCTTTGTTCAATATTTGCAGTTGATTCAAACCAACTGATCCTCATAATGTAGCTTTTTACATCTTGCTCAGAAGCCTTGAGACCTATCCCTGAGCTAGCATGAAACTCAAACAGCTCATTCTATTCCTGTGTATGTGGTATTTGGACTTGGAGGGGGGAGGGAAAGGACAATAAAAATGCCATTTTCAAAACTGAGTTGTTTCATATCAAACCATTGATGTCTTTCAAATGCATCCTTCCCATTTATAATTTATAGCCTATAACAATACATTATTTGAGAATAGATGCTATATTATATGGTGCTATTGCTGCTTGGGAGCAATCCAGTTCTACTGAAGAAATATATTTGCTATTGTTGCAGAGGAATGAGCTTTATTGGAAAGGCCAGTGTTTTAATATCGGAGAAAAATCTATGATTTATTATTATCCTCTTAGTAGCTTCCATGTCTTGAATGGCAGAGAATTCCTTACTCTCCAGCTTTATAGGCAAAACTTATGGTTCATTAAGAAGGACCAGTGTCCGTACACACTTTGCCATATTATTCTTCAGTGTAATCATTTACCAGCTAGTGTCCCACTGTCAATTTAAAATTTTTAATTTCCACATCTGTTTGAGAATGGCTTGGTAATATATATTTTCTCTTGGAAAAAAGCTTGCAATGCACATTTTAATAGGATTTACAGGTGTATGGAATGACATCAGAAGGGAAAATCAAAAGGTCCTTCCATCATGAAGAGCTTGTTAATGTAATACACATCTATCTTTTTCATGCAACGTTGCTGTCATTTACTCCTAAGTGCTGTTATATTTAAATTGTTTTTTTTTTTACTATTGCTAGTCTTGTATAATTGCAAAAGTTCTGCTCTATGTTGCCAAACATTTTAGAAATGACAAGGTCCAAGATGTTTTCGATGAAGATGCCTGTATTGATGGATTGTTTTGCCACTGATATAGTGTTTCTTGTATAAAGGAGAGCTCAGAAAAGAGGCAAAATGTTTTGTAGTGCTGTAATTATGAACTATATTGCTGAAGATAGATTTTTGTTTTCTTTTTATGGCATTTCTTCAGGTAAGTGCCTGAACAGTAGAACTGACATTTGGAGAGAGATGGGAGGTGAAAATCTATCAAGAGCTGTCACATGCACTATGTTTTCTTAGAATCGTAGAATCATAGAATGGCTTGGGTTGGAAGGGACCTCAAGATCCCATCTAGTTCCAACCCACCTGTTGCAGACAAGGTTGCCAACCACTAGATCAAATACTAGATCATGTTGTCTAGGGCTCCATCCAACCTGGCCTTGGACAACTCCAGAGATGGGGCATCCACAACCTCTCTGGGCATCCTGTTTCAGCACCTCACCACCCTCTCATTGAAAAACTTCCCCTTGATACGTAATCTAACTCTTCACTCCTTTAGTTTAAAATCCTTCCTCCTTGTCCTAGCATTATCTACCCATGTAAAAAAAAATTGATTTCCCTCCTGTTTATAATGTCCCTTTGAATGTTGGAAGGCCATAATGAGGTCTCCCTGGATCCTTCTCCAGACTGAACAAGCCTAGCTCCTTCAGCATGTCTTCATAGGAGAGATGCTTTGGCACTCTGATCATCTTCATGGCCTTTCTCTGGACTCTTTCCAAAAGCCGGACATCTTTCCTGTGTTGGGGCCCCAGACCTGGATGCAAGACTCCAGATGTGGCCTCACAGGGGCAGAGTAGAGAGAGACAGTCACCTTCCTCACTCTGCTGCCACCCCTCTTCTGATGCAGAATACCTTCTGGGCTGCAAGCACACGCTGCTGTCAAGATTTTCATCTGCCAGGACCCCTAAGTCCTGATAACCATTGCAATTCTTTATTTTCAGAGAAGGGAAATAGTTTTCTGTAGGTATTTGGGAAAGCAAAAGGATGTAAATTAATTCAGTCTGCCAAGACATAATTTAATCATTTACTGCCTCTTTCGGTGAGTCATTTGTTGGACAGTTAAAATTACTCTGGTATTTCACGGATGTTAGCACATAGACTTCTTTTCTTCTTGTCATGGCTACGTAACTGTACTTTCTGCAGTCCAGATTTACAGTTCTTTTCATTAGATATGTGAATTTTAACCAACTGAAGTATGGAGTTTTAACACACTTTGCCTGTATGTTTAGAAGTAACTTCCAGTTATAAATTTCATTGGAAACATAATATTCTCATTATTTTTTCTTTGTGGTATCTAATTTTCGTGTTATATTTTTTTTTCTGAAGTTTAAAATAAATTAGCTCTGTGTTGCCCATCTCTTATGGCCCGTGGATTTGTCAGGACTGCTGCTGATTCACTTTTTAATTCTTTTAGTGAAAGGGACCTCTCACCATCTTCTTCACGTCTCTGGCTGTCTTGGGAGCATCCTCTTCCTCTTGGTGTGGTTTCATAGTATAGGGGAACCTTCTTAGTCTCCTTTGGGCCTTCCGAGTCTGTGATTTTGCCGTGCAACACATGAATCAGGCAGTCCCATGCTGAAACTTCTGTCTGTGACCAATATATTATTTTGCTCCCTTAAATATTTTGACCTGTTTTACTCAGTCTGTTTCCCAGCTTGGCTGTTGCTGTGGGGTCTGCAGACAGACTAGGTGCAAGTGTACAGCAGCCCTGCTGCAGGGGCTTTATCCTGTTGCAAACCCTGTGTAGCAAAAATAGGCTGCAGCCTTTCTCACATTTTAATAAGACAATGTTTTCAAGTGAAATTCAAATACAGAACAGCCATTCCCAAACATATGTCCTATCTAGGATGACTTCTTTTTTTACATCTCCCGCATCTTTTATCATTTTAATGTATAGAAGAAAGTGGTTTAGGTGCCACTTAGAAGAAGTTGTAGTAAAACAAAAAAATTATTTAACTTCACATTCCTTTTCTGAAAGAGTATCCTAATAACATATAAATTAATATATATATCACTATATTGTGGAGCAGCCTGCGACTCAGGCACACTCCATGTACTTTTTTGGAAGTAACGTCAGAAACAATTGGCCATCTCTAGCATAGGTTCAGATAGCTTTTTTAGGAAACTAAAAATAATTGTAGAGAAATATTAGAAAAATCTATAAATATACAAAAGGAATAAAAAAAAAATCTTATTTTTGACTATGTTTTAAAAGTAATTTTATTCTAATATATTTTTCCTCTTTCTCCTCAATTATTGATTATTTCAGATATTAGCCACTTGATCAATGGTTTCCATTAAATTTAAGGATTAATATATCTGGTTACATGAATTCTAGCTGTTTGTTTTTCTGATGTGCTATATTGATTATGGCTAGAATTCATCAGTCTGTGGACTCAGAGTTACTATTAAAATGTTGCTGTGTTTCCTCCTCTCTTTGTAAAAACTCATCTATAAATTATCCAGCTACAACACTTTATCCACTCTTAAAGGTTCAAATATTCAAATTATCAGCTAATTTGTAACCATAAAAAGCATTATTGTTCCACTTACCTGCCCTGGGAAAATTTATCCTGATACTGAGTTACGTGACCTTTAGATTCTTTCACAAATAGTGAAGCAGGTAGTTATTTAATTCAGGCTTTTAGTCAAATCCAGCTCATCAGTCTGCATGTATTGTTGAACTCCAGTCTGAATTGATTGAACCTGATACTGTTATTGATTTAGGAATGTAAATTTTCAAAAAGAGACTGTACTTAACTGCAGTACAGAAATATTTAGAGGAAGATACCATCCCATTTTTTACTTATTTTTCTGGGCTTTTAATTGAAAAAAAAAATGTTATTCTAAATCAGATACAAGACTAAAAGAGCTGTTGTAACTACAAATGCCAAATGTTTTTGAAAATGAGAATGTTTAAAGAAAGAAAACATTTCTTTTCAGCATATGTCTTTTTCTCCTAAATTTTAACAGTCCTTTTGTCTTCACGTGTTCTTAGTAATACCATGATTCTATCTATTAGTAAGTATTGCAAGAGAATACATATCCATCTACTACAAATACACAACTCTATAAATACCACTTTCAGTTTGAGACTGGTCACTTTATTTCAAAAGATACTGAGTCTCCTCATTGACTAGTGATGTATTGTGTGAGGTAGGAAACTGGGCTTTCAGTCATTGACAATGAAATTGGAAATGACTGTGAAGCTAGATGAAAGATTTAATTAATACATCCAGAGATATAGATATATATTTTAATGTAACAATTTTTCTTCCTTACATGCATGGCTTCAAATCAGTGTTATGGAACAATATGTATGAAGTTAATAACAGTATATTTCTTATGCAAACAGTGTTTGAATCTAGTTTGCAAACTCTTATCATTTTGTATCTGCAGAAAGTCGTAGCCAAACTCAGATGATTCTGATGAGGTTCCTTGGTATTGACTCAGGTCAATGCCACTGAAGCATTTTTCTATGAAAGCTATAATATTTATGAACCAAATGAGATAAGAATTTCAAAGTCAATTTTATCTTTATGGTTTTCAAGTTTACTTGTTCATTTTGATTTTACTGTGGTGCTTGTCATCTGTGTCATCTACAAAAGATCTCAGCTGTGAATTGTATTCTGCTTTCTTCAAATATTTTACAGTAAATATTTCCTTAGTTGTATGAAAAGCAGTATGTGACCAAGACAAGGGGCTAGACACTACTATTGGAAGGGTTGAATTACACAGAGATAGATTATACAGAGATCCAAATTCAACTCAACAGGATAGTGACACAGTTACTACTATGCTCCCAGGTGGTAAGGCATGGTATGTCACAAATTCCACAAATGCATCCACACATAGTGTATATGAAGATTATAGTGTATTTCCATTATTGCTGTCAGTAATCATCAGCATTGGCTGTATGAGTAGTTTTGGCCTGAGATATCTATACAGATACCTGTCTTATAGGAAATATCTGCATAATTCAAAGAAACCAAATTAATAAACAGCATCAAAAATGAACAAACAAAAACATAAAAACAGTGGAGTATAATAGCAGTTTATATATGAGTGAGACATTTTATCATTAAAAAAAAAAACAACTGTTTTTTTACTTCCAAAATCTGTTGACCTTAACTTCAACTGTGTACCTTATTTTTGCTAAATCCATGTTTTGTTGTCTACTATCAGTGGCAGCATTCCAGCCAAAGCATTTCTAAGTCAGAGCCACACCAGTGAAATTTTTCATTAATATTTCAATTCAAATTTCCTGTACCCAATTTGATTAGTTAATGAATGTCTACATACTGTAGTAAAATCAAGCTCAGCTGTGCTGCTTATAACAGCACCTGTCCCAAAATATTAATGTTCTCTATGTAATTTCCCTCACTTTTCAAGGGAAATGAAAATGTACTCTCCATGTAAATGTAGAAAAAGTGCCATGGTATTTGGAGTGGTAGCGTGCTGTGTAATTAAGTGACTTCACAGTTAAAGTGAAATTCATCTCTGTGCAGACAGCCCTAGTATGGATGTGGTTGTTAAATTTCTTTCTAAGGAAGCTTGTTCTAAGTATTTTCATGAGCCACTCTCTCATTTGCAATTTTAGACCTTTGAAGTAATAATGTCATTAATGTCTAGTTGATGAAGGCTTGTATAGGCTTATCTTCTGATCAAAATGAATAAGTTTTCCCTTTCAAATATTGCCTATATGTTTCAAATATTGACCGTCTGTTTATGTATCTGAACAGCAGCCTCTTTTCTCATATTTTTATAACTTTTATTAACTTTTGTATGCTTACTGGTGAAGTTTCTAAATTACCTGTAAGCATTACTTCATTTTCTTCCTTTCTTCCTCTTTCCACATCTCCAAATTAGGTAGTAAATTTTTAATTAAACTTGCCTTGACATTATAAGGACACTGAATATCTTTGTTATTTACACAACAGATAACAAAGAAATCCAATTTTCTGGCCTCCCACAAATTATTCCTTCAAAGAATACAGCTCTTGCTTCCCGTGTTTAAAATAAGCATTACCCTTAGCCTAGCAACCACTGTCAATTACTAATCTTTTATTATTGGCTCCAGGGAAAG
>JANHGO010000044.1:4959553-4984405 GCA_024606505.1 Aquila spilogaster | reverse complement strand
AGCTGCCCCGGCTATGCCCCCCCCCCCCCCCAGGTTCCTGTAAAAATTAACTCTATCCCAGCTGAACCCAGGACAGAGCCACACCAATTGCACTAGTATTTCAATTCAAATTTCCTATATCTAATTTGATTAGCTAATGAATGTCTACATGCAGCAGTGGAGTTGAGCTCAGCTGTGCTGCTTGAAACAGAATCTGTCCAAAGTATTAACGTTCCCCACGCAATTTCCCTCACTTTACAAGGGAAACAAAAATGTGCTCTGCATATCATCTAGGAAAAGTGCTATGTTACTTGATGCAGTAATATGCTGTGTAATTAAGTGACTTCACAGCTAAAGTGAAATTCATCCCTGTGCAGACAACTTTAGTGAAGTGTGAATGTGGTTGAAGAACTTCTTTCTAAGGAAGCTCACTTTTCTAAATGTTTTCTTGAGACCTGCTTTTATTCCCAGCTCTGGACTTTTAAAGCATAGGTAATAACGTCATTAACATCTAGTTGATGATGTGTTGCATATGTTTAGCTTCTGATGAGAATGGATACTTCTTGCTTTTCAAAAAAGCCCCTATGGTTCAAAAATTGACCATAGGTTTATACATAAGAAGAGCAGTGTCCTTTTTATCTTTTTTTTACAACTTTTGTTAACATTATATGCTTCCTGGTAAAGTTTCTAAATTACCTGTAAACATTACTCCATTTCCTCTCTTTCCTTCTCTTCTCCCACCTTCAAATTAGGTAGTAAATTTTTAATTAAGCTTGCCTTGACATTTTAAGGACACTGAATATCTTTGTCATTTACACAACAGATAACAAAGTAATCCAATTTTCTGGCCTCCCACAAATTATCCCTTCAAAGAATACAGCTCTTGCTTCCTGTGTTTAAAATAAGCATTACCCTTAGCCTAGCAACCACTGTCAATTACTAATCTTTTATTATTGGCTCCAGGGAAAGATTAAAGGAAAAGCTGAAACATAGCTGACAGTTTGGTTATCGCATCTGGAGTAAATGAAAAGCATGGCCTGAATCCATCAGGGAAGATTAGGAAAATGTGAGAAAATTACTGATGTCCTTTTACACGTGTAAATTCAAACGCATTCAAAAATTGAGGTGTCTAACTTTTGACTGATCTCTTCTATTGCTTATTTCACTTAGGAGTAATGCAGTAGATGGCAAAGATAAAGAGGAAAATGTGTTCTCATCAGTGAAACAAATGTTGTAATGTTGCTTTACTGTGCGTCTCAGGAGAGATGGGAACACGCCAACAGTGCATAAACTGTTCCAACTCTTAGCCACACTTGACAACAGGAATGGTTTAAAGGAACGTTTGGTCTCTGTCCTTAACAAAATTGAAATATTAATAGTTAGTGAAAAAAGGAAAACTTAAACACTTTCCTTATAGGATCTGGTTAAAAGCTGTCATCTTTCGACAAAGATTTAATAAAATTGCATAGCTTATTATTAATAGGTGAAATGCAACTATTATTTCGGAATATGTTGAGGTCAAATTAACTTTCTAGGAATTAAATTGTAAGGGGTTTTTTTCAGGTTATGGCATAAATAGTATCTGATTTTGTGCCTGCATATCCTCTAATGTGATGGAACACTAATCTTGACGGGAATTTGGGTGCTATTGCAGCATTGGAAATAATCCTTTAAAAGGAATTGTTGCTCTGTAGAGTGTATAATATCTACGGATGCAACAGTGGATTAAAACCTAAATGCCTTCTTTTGGACTTCAGATCTTCTATCTTATCAAATTTATCTTATTCTCTTTAATGGACTGAATGGTAGGTTTACATCCTGCAATATATATCTAAAACCCCACAGTATGTAAAGCTGCTATTGAATGAACAAGGTAGTACTTTCAAAAAAAGAAAAAAATAAAGTAAAAAAAATTGTAGAGCAGGGCAAACACTGGTTTGCAGGAAAGCTGGTACCACTATGATGGAAATATTTTGAGAGACTGAGACATCAGGCAAATCTCAAAGCTTCAGATGACCCTTTATGGATTGCCTGAAATTTGAGCATCTGTTAACAATCAAGATTCAAGCATTAATCAAATACAGTAATTGAGCATTAGATTTAAAGTACCGCACAAATATGATGCTGTCTTGTTGGCTATAGTCACTGGTGGTCCTTCATGTTGGAGGTGGAGGTGGCAGAGACCAGGCTTGAGAGCTCTTCTGCAGGGGAAGCCACAACTGAAGTGATGTCTTTGCTCTCTCCCAAGCTTCACTGTGCATCATTAGTGTTTCTATATAATTTTTTTCTGTGGATTAAGACCACTCTGGACCAATGGATTACATTTCCTCTTTGCAGACCAGTCTTCTGTGGCTTATCCAGAGAGGTGTTAACCTCTTGGGTGCCACGCTATCTTGGCTGGGCTGGTGGAGTGTCACCTGGTGGTTGTTACCTGGTTAGCTGATACCTACCACTACCTTAATCTTACCGTTTTTACGCAAGCAAGCAGATAACACAAAACAGTTTGCTTCCTGTGGTCTTGTGCTATGTGTATATGCAACAGAGCCATGCATGCTGTACAAACAAGACCTCATGCTGGAAGACATTCTTATCCTGAGATCCTTGTAATATGAATATTAGGATGTGGAAGAGTGATTTTGAATTATGCAGAAACAAACAGAATACAACATAAATATATGTTTAATGAACAAATCTTTACAGAGGCTTTCAAGCACCTAGTTTACCCATTCACTACTATTTCCAATAAAAATAATGAATGTAATTATATGCATCAGGAAGCTTCAGGGCTTCATTTCTGTTCCTGGTTAAAGGTTTCCTTCAGTCTCTGTCATATCCTACGAAACCTGTCAGTATACTTAATTTCATTTGACTTTAATAGACAAAATGACAGCAACTTTTCTTTTTAACATCTTAATTCATGATTTAAAAAAATTGTTTTCTTGAGATGAAGCAAAGATCATATGATGTAAAAATGTTATTATCAATTAAGGTTGTAAGAACCTGAATGCTATGTTAAATGTTTCAAAAATAGGATGAATCGTTAATAAAGCTCTGTCTGGGTTTTGAGGTTGGAAAGCTAGAGGCAGTTATTCTGACTTTTGAAAAACTTGCATCTCAGCAGCACACTGTATGAAAGCATGCAGTCTTATGCTTTTGGGTTTTGTGATCCTGCCAGGGCTGTGGATGTTCCGGCTGGGGTGGGCAAAACCAAACCCACCAAACGAACACAGATAAATACAGAATCTTGAGCTACAAATAAGATGAAATTAGCTCGTTCGTTGCGTATAAATTTTAAGGGTAGTAGAATAGACTCCTTTTAATTCAAAATTGATGTGCATTAGATAATAATTTTAGGTTATCTCCCTATTTAAAAGTTTAAATGACATGATTTCAGTTACGCTCACGAAGGGACATATTAATTCAATGGTGTGTCATCTTTCAGTCTAAGCATTGTAGCTGACTAGGAATGAAAACTGAATGGAAGAAACTTTGATCTTAACAGATTCAGAGTCAAGAAACTCCCCAAATGGATTTAGTCCCTTCATGAAAGCTTACCTTTCTGACTTCTTTTCAAGAACTTTAAGGAACTCTAAGATGATAATAAAATCTGGAGATTATATCTGTCAAAGATAAATGTATATCAGAAACCCTGAACAACCTCAGCTCAGAGGTTACTTTAACAGGCTTTAACATCAGAAGTCATTACTTTCTAAGCAGTTTCCAAATTCCATGAATTCATCATAAATCAAAGAATGCTCTATTTCAGTTATCTGTGATGCTTAGGATTTCAGTAAATACCTATTCTTTGATGGGAGAGGTTGGGGTTTTTTTATTTTATGAACTTTTTTTTAAGTGTGCAGTTCATGCTTCTTAATTCTTTCAGAAACATCTCTATCTCACAGGGACACAGTAAACTCTTAAAACAGCATTCTACTATTTCTTGAAGTTTTCTGGTAGGCTAGTCTGAATTTCACAGAAAAGTAAAACTGCAAAACTTGTCTTTATTATCTTGAGGTCTCAGGAGGTCCTAATACAGGTATACTCACTGATGTTTCAGTTTTCTTGATCCTGACCCTAACATAAAGATGACAGACACAATACTTCAAAAGAACTGTACAATGGTGAGAAGAAATTGATTAACTTTGATATTAAGAATGGCCTATTCCTTTAAGGAAGCCTGTCAGACAAACGGAGTGAGTAAAAATACTAGGAATCAGAGACTCTTCTTTAGTCCTTGCGTTTTCAAAAAGAATATATGTATCTTGCATTCATTTCAGTCCAGGTTGCTGACTAGGGCTACCAAACTTACAGAAAACCAGGAATTACCATGCTAATAGTAATATGTTCCTTTTACTTTACAAACTTAGTTATGCATATCAACTTATATAAATTTCATAGTTAATCTTTTTAAAATTTGAATTTGTTTTCTTTCCCTAACTTTCAGTTTCACTACAGTATCATGTCCTATTCTAGGTTTAGTTATTAAATTCATATTATTAAAAAGAAAGCATAGTGTAACTTAAAGGAAGCAATACATGAAAAGTTTTAAAACAGCAACAATAAATCTTAATTATAGGTTAAAAAACAAACCTAATGAGAGATTTGAGGTTTATAAGTACTCTGTGACTAAACAATATGATTCTTGGAAATTCAGCGAAGTTTACATTTAAAACCAATTCCAAGCAGCAATGAGTAGTGTTGATATGAAAATATATATTAAAACGTAATAGGCATCTAAAATTTTATTTCTTACAAAGCAGAATTAGAATCACTGAAATCCTTAGAAAAGTGTAATTAGTTACTGAATGATACTGTGAAATTCCTTGAAGACAGTAAAATACTTTGACCTCAGATTATGGAAGAGACCATGTGCTCATGTAAATGGCAATATTTGCTGATACATTGTTTCTTACTTTTTTTATCAAGGCATACCATTTTCTCCTGATTCCGATAGAAAATCTTGCAAATATAATCTTCCCTTCTGGTCTTCCAAATCTTGTTTACTAACAAGATTTGGGGATCTTGTGGGATAAATTCACAGGAATATATAAAAGTCAGTTTTCTTCACATAATTTCAGTATGTGAACTGAAAAGGGATAAACAAATTTATTTGGTTTCTATTTATAAGAATCTCACTCCTTTCCTACTAAACATAGACCTCTCACTCTCATCTTTTAGAAAAGTGGACCAATTTGATCACACGTAAATGTGCACATTTGGAGCAGCCTCTTCTGTTGAATCTGCAACCCCCCAGTTTCTTTTTAATTCAAATTTTACTACATTTAACTGCATTGATAGTTAATTTTAGAAACCTTCTGGGAAGCCTTCCAAACTCTGCACTGCCTCTCTCTTAGACATGTTGAAGGTCTGAAAGTTGACAGAATAATGGTTTATTCACATCTCAGACTACTGATTCAAGGCAGTTCTTCAAGGGATGCAAACTGATCCCTGGCTGACTTTTATTGCAAAAGCACACATTTTGAAATGAGTTGATAATTAGGCACTCAGCTTTTATTTGCCAAGTTTAAATAATTACCCACAATTTATTTCTGTTAAAGATGACACCGGCACTTTAATTTATGAATTCCTTGCTTTAAAATGTTTCTGAATATTTTGCAATGTAAGATGATGAATACAAAAGCCACAATAGTTCTGCATTTTTTTTTTTTTCTCTGTCTTCCTGAATGTTTCTCTTTCCTGCTTCTGTCTTCCTAAAGGCTTGACTTCTTACTAGTTAGTGTCTGATGACTCCATCCTGAATGTTTCAGAGGCCAGACTCCCCCATTCTGTCTGGCTTTCTCCCAGCCTCCCCACCCTGCCTACTATTTCATGTTCAACCGTCGATGTTAAAATGGCTTTTCATCCCCTGCTGCAGTGCCAGAACCCTCAGCTGCACAGGTAATCCCCAAATACATTATTACAGGAGGATCAGTCAACTTCCATGGCACATGTAAAAGAAAGAAGGTCAAGAACTGGATCCTTCCTGTAGATTCCACCAAGACTGTCTACACTCCGTGGTTTCTAATTTTGTTAGGTTTGCCTGCACCAAAAAGTGTTGTACTTTCTTTATTAATATATGTTGTGCTGCTGTTCTTTACTGTTAATCTGGCCAAAACCAGTAGTCAAACCGCTGTGTTAGAAGCTTTGCTCATCTGAGGACTTTTTCCCCGTTGGGGAGCAGAAGGAAGGTTTATCTTGTCCTCCACCCCTCCACTCAGCAGCCTTTTGTCAGCGAGATTCTGTGAATTCTCTTTGAATCTCCAAGTTGTCCTCCAGGGTGGTTTATCATGAGAAGCTTGTCACCCAAACAGGAGCCGCTTAGTAACTCTCAGTCTTAGGGCCTTATACTCCCTGCCTGAAAGATCTTAAATACCCAAATTTCCTTTGGCTTAACTGAAACATTATATGACAGCTTTGCAAACAGAGTACATGGCTTTCATTCTCAAGGAAGGGAAAGAAAAGCTTCTGTTAAGAAACACCTATTTAAGTGGCTTTGTCTATGAATAAATGATATTTCTCAAAAAAGGAAAAGAAATATTTAATATTGTGCCTGAGGGAGTCATGTTTCTGTTTTCTACATTGTATATTTCTTCTCTGGGTCTGTACTTGTGGTTTTAAAGAGATCTCAGAAGCAGTGACATTAAAACAGAGGAGGTAGTGACCGAATTGAGAGATGTTAAGAGAAATAAAAGATAACATATTTCATTACTTATTCACCTCTGGTTTTGCTTTGCGTTACTTTCACATTTATTAAGGTTTACATTCAGGAAACCAATAAGTAAATAATAGTACATACTCCGAGGAGAGAAAAGCAAGAGCAATTATAGCAAGATAGCTGGACAAGGAGGCAGAAAATTCAAAAATGAGAGGTAGGCGAAAAGAATATTATCTGTCATATGCTGAACTGTACACCAAGCCTATCAGTGTAATCCTGCTGCATTTTCTGTGAAAATACAGACAAATCTGAATATACTACAGAATCACCATGCCTTGTAATTACTGTCCCAGTGCAGTGACACTATATTCCACTTCCTATACTGTTTATTAAAAAGGACACTGGTTTTTCACTTTGATTTCTCTGTATATGAATGATACCTTTTTCCTGTGCTGCCATGACTTCAGCGAGCGCATTACTACACGTATGAAAGCATAGCTATGTCTTGCACTCAGAGTAGGGATGGCAGCTGGTTTGTGATCTTAGTCTGTGGGCTCAGTCTCATTTTAATCTGTGAAAAGTGAGGGAAGCTTTCATGATGCACTTGTTCTGAGACAGAAATCTGACAGAAAACCTGTTTCAGTCAGTCTTTGATTTCAAAACGATTTCAACCTTGTGTAAAATGGCCCTTTGCAAAACTGATTTACGTAGACGGAGCCTCACTGACCTGCTTCTGGAGGGTGCCTGGCCCGTGGAGGGATACAGACCTACGCGCTTGCTAGAGCGCCTTGTTCTGAACCACGGACAGGTAGGTCACTGCCAAGATATCAGAGCTATCAACAACTTGGTTTTTCTTTGCTTTCTGCGAAATCACCTTTGGAAAGTTCACAGACATCAGAAGAGGTGACAGTATAACTTGACCTATGCTGACAGAGGTTAGGAGTTGTACCAGATTTAATTCAAAACCAGCTGGGGTTACTAACTCACGCCGGTGAGTCCTGCCACTCAGTCTGTGCGTGTCTGCTGTCTTGGCACAGTGGTCTTGTGGAAGTCCTGCTGACAAACCTCTCGGCGAAGCATCTATCGGTGTGCATCACACCAACTGTTCACCTTCTGCAAATACTCCTCCAGAGGCTACCTTAAAATTCAAGTCTGGTAATTTTGTGATTAACATCTTCTGTTTCTTACAATTCTCTAATCAAAATATGTGTGTTATGTTCATTGAATATTTTGCATTCCTTTTTTTTTTCCCAGATATTTATTCTATATTCATAACCATCAAAGCATCATGTCCCTTCAAAGTAACTACTGTCAAAACTTCAACTACCTCTTTGCTGGTACTGACATTTTGTAGGGTAAGTGCTTTTAAAAATTCTTAACTCACTCGTAACTTCTTGTTCACATTCTGGAGAGCTTTATCTTTAGCGGGCCTTTTACCTGTTCAATAATTCCACTCAGAGTCTTTTCTGGTTCGTTTACTTCTGATACAAACTGGTGTCAAACAGTTGCTCATACTCAAAGAATATGGTACAGGTCATCTTCTTTCAGTGCCTTAATAGTGGTTAGCATAGGCCAACAGAGGTGTTTTCTGACATTAACACCAGTTTCAAATAACTAATTCCACAGAGTCTTCAGGATCTATACTGTCCTGCATATTTTGCAGAATAAATGCTGGGTATGTGTCTGAAATGTTTTTTGTTTGTTTGGTGCTTTCTTTTAGAAAGGCATTTAAACCAATTTCTGTATTAATGGTCAGGAAAGAAATGGACTGAGACCAGACATGCAATTAACATTTTTTATCTGACACCAGGGAAGAAACAAAACCAAAGCACCTTTCTCTCATCTTTAATAACAAATAAAATTGGGCAGGTGTCTTAGAAGAAAAAGGATGAATATCCCATATCTATTACCCTTTTCAGCATGTTTCCTGCTAATTAATTACTGAAACACTCTTGGGAACTTTGACTGTGTAAATAATCATAAAATAAGCTGATTTAGTTTGGACAAAAAACAACTTCTGCTCCTATTTGTTATAGTAGCTGAAAAGGTTTTGGAGACTGATGGTATAGCTGTAAAAGTTTGAAAGATAGAAGGGTTGTCTCACATTCTATTTAAAGTTATGAATAAAACCAGCATAAAAATAAAATATACAACAGTTGCTGAAATACCTCATAGCCTAAAGTAAAGTTTAACAAACAAATCATAGAAATTGAAACTTTTTTCTCCTTTATCTTACTGAGGTAAGAATCTATATATGAACAGGACAGTACAGTCATAATAAATTAAGCTCGGGACATTGAGTCTTTTTCTGCAAAATGAACATGTAGTGTGGAATACTGACCACTGTTCACGCATATCTTAACTATCAGCTTTCAGCATCCCAACTTGCTTTAATCTCATTCTTTAGGCAAATAATATTCATGTGAGAGACTTTTTAACTTGGATGAGTTATATTTGTTTCATAGTTGTTTTATTCTTTAACAGAATTAATTGAATATACAAGAGGGGGTTTTATATAAAAGATTAATAAAAATTCCACAGAGTAGTGGAATTTATATTTGTATCTTGCTGATGTAATTATAAAGGTTGTTTTGTTTATTTATAATTTGAGGATAGCTGTTGTAGTGGGCATTATTCAGAAAAAATGAAACATTCTGTAGAAGTTGTGCTACTGTTAACTAGTTACCTTGAAATTAAATGCTGCTTCAGTTATAAAATATTACCACAGAAAACCAAAGCAGATCACTAGATAATATGTGACTCCTGTGCTTTATGAGAACATTGTAGTCACAAAAAGAATATTATCTGTCATATGCTGAACTGTACACCAAGCCTACCAGTGTAATCCTGCTGCATAATTTTGCCTCAGGAGAGATGAAGAAGCTTCAAAATTAGCTACATCTCAGGGTTGGGGATCGAAAGAGCAAAAAACTCTGATCTATTTTCCCATGGAACCTGTTCATTATTTAACAGAAGTAGGTTTGAAAATTTATTCCATACAGTCTAAACCTTAGTAACCCTTTAATGAGAGGATTATACAGGTAGATATGAACAGTAGTGATGAGACTCCCTCTAGTAATGCTTTTTTAATGGAGAAGGAGACATAGGAAGCATCAAAGAAGTAGGAAGAACATTTCTGCACATGATTGACCTTGATTTTTTGGAAGCAGAAATTGATTTTCATACCTTTTCAAACTATACTAAGAACTCAAGCTCACAATTTCCTCCTCTCCATGTGATTAGAAATTGAACTGTTGTAAATTGTAAATTAAAAAAAAAAAAAAAACAAACCACAAAACCCCCCCAAAACCCTTAGAGAAATTTCTCCATCCTGGTATCCTTTTTTTTGACATAAATTTGCCTGGCTTTCTTAAGAGCTAACTCTCAAGACTGTCACTGTGATATGCGATCAAAGTTACAGGCATTTTTCACAATATAGTTCAGAGGCTTTGTTTTTTGGTTCTTGTAAATCATCCTGCGAGCAACAATGGAGAGAAATTAATAGAATAGAATATCTTGAATTCAAGTGGCTTAGCAGAATTGTATTTTGAGTGGTCGTGTAACTGTCTATTTGAATTTAACCTTTCTCTTAAAAATTTAACTTGGAACATATCAGTAATGCTGCTTTTACTGATAAAATAAGCTGAGTGATAACAAATACTGTTTTCATAGGAAACAAATTCTGCACATTGGTGAATGAAGGGAAGGCAAGTAGTACGTGACTAAAACCTGATCATTCTACCATCCATACAGATGTAAATCCATTAGAATAGATTAAATTAAATGGAATTAATTTTCATGTATTTCAAACTGTACCTCCTAAGTATTGAAAAACTTGTGGTAGTGAATGGGAATTTCTATTTAGAAATTTATCTCATAAGAGCCATAACTAAGTTTAACATAAGTTAAAACTGCAGAGCAGATAAATTAATTATTTGTGCTGGTGTTCACTGTAGAAGAGTCTGGGGAGCTGAGTGTATACCCCTGCTTCCTTAGCACCTGAAAGTCTGGAGGGTTGCACATTTGTGGGGAAGAAAAAAAACAAAACCAACAACAACAAAAACCCCCAAACAACCAATCTTTACAAAGAAGTAGAGGAAGAGTCTAGACAACTACAACTATGTAAGCATATATTTAGAGAATATCATAAAGGATGGAATCACTTAATACCTGAACATGCACAGTTTACGTGGGAAGAGTTACATGGCTACATGGCTTTTATAAAAGTGAGGTTCTGTCTTGGCAGCTGCTTGGAGTTCTTTGAAGGTGTCAGAAAGCACACAGATAAAGGTGATCTGTTTTCTCTAAATTACTACCATTTCCAAAAGGCTTTTGACAAAATCCATTGCAAAAGGCTTTAAGGAAACCAAAAAACCCCAATGAAATACAAGAGAATGTCCTGCCATAGATAACTGGCTAGAAGAAGGCTGGAGTAAATAGCCAGCTCTCAACTTAAGTGAGACCATAAGCACAGATTCATTCGGGTCTGCTCAGGAAATGTGATGCTTGTAACCACAGAAAACAAAGGAGCCATGTATTCCACGGAGCTGTGTGTAAAAGTTGCTTCTGGAGTACTTGTGTCCAGCAATGTGACTGACGCTTATGTGGAGTAAACACGTAACATTTTCCATATATATTGCATGCAAGATGATATCCAATATCTTACTTGTTCTAAGAATATATTTGCTTAAATAATATATATAACAAAGATAAATTAAAAATAAAAATATCTACACAAACAATGTACATGTACATAATGTACATGAGCAGTTATTTTGCAGTTTATTGACTTTAAACTTTGCAGTGAAAGAAATATTCAGGTTTTAGTTTTTTTGATTACCATGCAAGGCCGATGGAGAGGATGTCCTTTATGAAGTGCACAGAAACAATAGTACAGTAGGTATGATGTGGATTTATGTTTCAGCTTGACAGCGTCATTTAATTAAAAAGTATATTTTCTTATATCCGTTAGGAAAAGTTGTGCACTACAAATATTTTATATATGTAGATTGAGCTGGTGTTTTCAATTGCTGCTTAAGCTTGCTTTTCAAATTCATTCCTGCTACCTATCAGGTAGGTATTGTTTTGAGGAGGAAATTCTGAGTGTATAGGAAAGGATGTATGTGATAGCCTCTTTAAGACAAGAGGCCACTGTTTAATTTAGTACAGGTAAGAAATCCAAATATTGTAGTGAATCTTAAGGAAATGAAATTCTGTGGGATACATTATAAATCTATCAGAGAGCTAAATTTAGAAGATTGTTGCCATTGCTGTGTGCTTGTTTGCATAGTTTAATATTGTGACAACACTACACAGAAACCTCATCAACCATGACTTTGTTTGAAATACGCCAGCTGTTTAATTGCCTATCATAACACAAAATGAGACCTCAGGAAATACAAAACGATATCTCATCTACCAAACTGTATTAAAAATTGCTGATTTTGTAAATATTATCATACGTTTTTAGAGACACGTGCTTGTAAGAAGTCAGTGGCATTACTATTTTTCTATATAAAAGGAGAGTGAAAACAAATACCATCTGAAGGAGGTAGCAAATTTTTTTTGTAAAATTGACACATTTTGGTAGAAATTTCAAATTTTATTTTTATGAAATAGGAGTAACTGTAATTTAACCCACTGCAGTAAAATAGGTGTAGCCTATGAGAAGCTGTGCTGATGAATTTATTTCATGTTTGCAGTTTGCATTGGTGGTTGTAACGGTAGTCCAAAGGTAGAGCTCTCAGAGCAGTTTAATATTCAGAGCTTCCACCAAAATCAGATCTTATTTTCTGAGTTAGCAATTATGTTATGATATTATCAGGGGGTTTTTTGTTTGTTTGTTCATTTTTCCCCTCTATCATGACTGACAGATTTATAACATGACAGGTAGAGAAATTAGATACCAGAAAAACAGTGCTAAAAAACAGGCTATGAAAAAATCCAAAGCACTGTTTTACGTGGTTACAAAATTTTCTTTATATTAAATTTTATAAAAGTAAGTGTAGGAAGATTTTTGTGGCAGATGATTGGCTAATATTTTTGTTTGCCTTTAGTTTTTTACCTTTTATATTCTAGTTGGATCTTTACATACTCATTAAAATAAATTGCTGACAATTTGCAGTGTTCATATGTTTCAGTTCCCCCCCCAAAACCCCAACACTCATGTTGTGTTCTACTAGCTCACATCTCTGAGCTAAGATGGTGATCACCTGTTCTGATATGTAACCTGCTTTAATGCTTAAGATGCCAGGGGAAAGATGTATGCAAAAAATGGACAAATAACATACACAGTTCAAACAGACAACAAATGTGCCTGCAAAAAGACATCTGCAGAGCATCCAGAGATCATTTAACTTTTACATACTAAGATGTATTAATAATAATGAGGAGAATAAACAACTTAAAAGATTATCATCTAACCCCAGGAGAAGGATTCATCTTTTTGAGGTCGTCTGAAAAGTTCGTACTTTTCATACCTGTGAATTCTAGGCAAGATTAATGAATTCATATTTTACAAGTCTTTTGCCCAATGGCAGAATTTGACTTTTTAATACCCAGTCTTTTTATAATTTTCTTAAATGGAGAGGAGGTAGGTGGGGGACAGGCAACAGTTCTTTGTGCTAGAGAAAGTGTGTCCATAATTGCTCCAAAGAAATGTAAGAGAGTTAAAGATGACAGCATATTAAGAATTAATTTCTACCTTTTAAAAAGTATTTTGAAGCACAGACAAGCTTGTACAGATAGTTTTTATTAGAGTTCCTGAGATAACATCTCCTTTTTAGTCTAAATACTCTGAATTATCACCTACAGTGTATGGTAAGAAATTACCACAAGAAAAAAATCTTTTGAAAATTTATCTTCCCATCTTTTCAGGTTCTACAATAAGAAAATTTAAAGGATAAGAGTAGTTTTCTCTGAAAATTACAAAGCCTTTTAAAAGATCTGGGAAAAAAAGACAATTTTTTGCTAATAAGTAGCTTTTCTTTAGTCTATCCAACAAAACACTTTAAAGGAAGTACTGGATCATGTTATATTACCATATGAGGTCACATACTGTTAATAATCTTTAATAAAGAAAATATAAAAATTTAAACTTTACAATTTAGAATTTATGCATTCACAGGCACGTTACCAGCTAACAACAGAGAAGACAAAGTTATAAGATTCAAAGCTCTGTGACATTGTTTGTGATAAACATTTACATTTATGAAACTTGTTAAGCTGCTGTTCCCATATGTCATATTGTATTCTGAAAACTATTATGTATAAAACTAGCATATAAAAATTCTTTATAAGCAAAATCAAACTTGCTAGCAAGGTAAAAAGGGATTGTATGGTTTACAAAGAATATGGCTGAACCGAGGACCTGGGAGTACATCCTACATTTTCCTGACGTAGTTTCAGAGCGTGCCAATGTGTGCGTTTCCTCCGGGAGAAAATCAGGGTGTGTAACAGGGACAGAGCTGGACGCAGCGTGCAATAGGTCCTGCAATCTGCACAGCAGCTTTCAAAACATGGTGTTTGGATCAGCTTTTCTTCTTAGGAAAGTAGAAACACAGGAACTGCTTGATGGGTGTTTGTCAACTTTCTTTGTGGTCCCGAAAGAGGGAAAGATATTTCACGTATGGAGACATAGGGGTATATGTGGCATCTGTAAAAACATATAAACTAATTATGTAGCAGACATATGCAGTGCAGGTGGAGAGATTTAAGTTTCAAATAAGTTATTTATACAAATCTCATTTACTGTTAATGGCAGTCGGGGCTTGCCTATATTTTCTGCCCTTGGTACTTTCTCTAATTAAGGGAAATGAAAGAGTTGAAATCGGGGATCTGTAATTGCTCTTTAGGTAAGGATTATTCATTGTCTTACTGAAAATGTGATATGGAGCACAGCACTGGCATGCCAAGAATGATTCTCAAGCAAAACCCAACCGCATTAAACATTTCTAAAGGCCCTGCACATGATTAACCTACCTCTGAACAGTAATATTCTTCATTTGCAGTATGATGTTAGTCAGGAATTGTTGCTACTTTCTTAATGACGTTTTAATAAAGCTTTTAAGCTGCTAAAATTACCTGAAAGTTTAGCTTTTTGCTGCTCAAAATATATGCAGCCCCTTTGACTTCAAAAAAGGTGGTAGATCATGTGAAAAGTGTGTATGTGCATGCATTTGTGTGCATCCTCAAGTAATAAATGAAGAAGAATGCAAAAATAGCATATTCTCAGTTTAGTTCAGCAGCTTAAAGGTAATTATCTTTATCAATAACTTGTAGTGCTGTTAAAAACACACCATTGTCGGACACCACAAGTACCCTTTTGTAAAATGAAAGGTAAACTGGTATGGAAGCAACAATAGTATTCTATGATGTTTGTGTATTGCTGACTTTGGAGCAAAACCAGCCTTTTTCAGACACATGATATATTTGCTTTCTAAAGTTGCTTGCATTGTCTGGGGATGAGGATTAAGGCTTAGACTTTTTATGTTTGATCTGTCTGTGTCCAGGAGGTATTATTTATATGGCATGGGATTTAGGACATGATTCACATTTCCAGAAGGAATAAAATCATTTGTTTTCAGTAGGTAGGTTCAGTCTGTGAAGAGGCAGATTATAAAATTTTGATACAGTTCTGAAGAAAAAAAAAATGTATGTAAGAGCTTGTAGTTAGACTTGACAAGCTAATTAAATGCTGTCCAACTCTTAATTATTAGGGCTGTGGTAGAAAAGGAATGTACAAGTATTTTGTAAATCCGTATTTGACCAAGCAATTTTATTTTGAAGATAAGACATGTTTATCTTTTGTTTTTACTATTAGGAAGACCTTAAAAACAGAGCAAATTTTAGGAAAAATAAATCTATTAATATGTGAGATGGCAAAATTATGTATTTTTCTAATAAAAAGCTCTTCAAATAGAAAAGGATGGAAATCCCTCTTTCAAAGGTGAAATTCAAATTAAATGAGACTGGGTTAAAATGTTGAGTAGAGAGCAAAAATCTGAAACCTTTGGGCAGATAGTGGCCTCCATTGAAAACACTGGAAATTTTTCTGCAGTCATTAATGGGCTTGTTGGTGTAAACTGTCTGATTTCTATTAGCTGGACACAGACCAGGTTCAGCAGCCACCTCCATCCTTGCAAACCTAGTTCTAACCTAGTTAGAAATAGTTATCTGCCATCATTTTTTGTCTGAGGTGGAAGAGGAAATCAGAGAAAACACTTGTCCCCGTGCCACCTGGTAAAAGACAAGAATTACTAGATGATAGCAGGAACCCTGTTATGTAGTTTGATACCCGCTAGGAATAGGGAGTATTGCTTACAAAGAGAAGTATGCCTTACAAATGAATATTCAAAATGGAATTATGCTGATAAAGGAAATTAATGGGAGATTTTTGGAGCTGCTGCTGGTAGATATTTGTTTTGCACAGGAAGGATTATGCAAGAACTTGAAAGGAGGTGTTTATCTAGATTTGTTTTTCATTAGTTTGACATATTTGTTGTCTGTGTGCATACACACAGAACTGCTGAACCAAGAATAATGGAGAATATGTGATTTTTCTTTGATGAATGTATACTTCTACTATAAATGTCATTACTGATTTGTAAATGTTATTTTGGGAATGTCCAGAAATATCTGCCAGTATCCAGAATTACAAAAGTAAAACTGGTAATTATTTGGATAGTTTATGTACACATTGTTGAACTATAAAAGCTAGGAAAAGTATTATGAAATAACAATGATAATAATGTTCACAGAAGAGAAGAATACTTTCCACTAATGAAATCAAAAGAGGTCAAATATTTGAAGTAATGTAGTATAATGAAGTATGACTCAGTTAATCTTGGCGCTATTAAAAACTTAAAATATTAGAAAAATTCTATAAAATGAATTTATAGCCTTGCAGTAACATTCTTTTTATTCAGTACTCTTTCTCATTTATCAGGTTTCTGCTAATGGCCTTAGAGATTTAGAGAAAATAATCTGAGTGGTGTGCTTCCAAGGGAACTCAGTTAAGTCTGCCTTTTGGATTATTGTTTTGGGATCTGTATGATTTAAAATGAATAAAACCTCCCTGTATAGCAGTGATAAAGATTATATGGCTAGCACAGTATCTTTCAACATACAGCATTTAGGGGAATCTAAGAGTGCAAATTCCTCCACCATTTGACATGGAATGAAATAAGGATTTGGATCTGGTCATAATGGAAAAAAATCAGCTTCTATAAAATTTTTAATAAAGAAAAGCACTTTGCACTCTTGCACATACCCTAAATGAGTTACACTGGTTGTTTCTGTCAACATGACATGCTCGCATTTGTCCTAAGAAAATGAAAATATTTCAGTGAAAAAATACTTCTCGTTTTCATTTTCCAAATGTCACAGAAAAAGCCCCACTTGTTCAGTTTAGCTCTAAATTACTCTACCAATTAGTGACAGTTTTAGGTTGTAGCATCTTTGGAGATTAGTCTCCTGTCAACTAAATCAAAGCCATGAGAACAGACTGGCCAAGCAGTGGTTTGTTAAGGCAGCAACTAGACTGTACGGAAAATGAAATAAACAATGGAAAATCCACTATTTTTTATTGATCAGGTAGACACATAACTTAAATGACTTTCTTAATCTGAAAAATCTTGGGAATATGTAATGTTTGTATTTGGTACTACCTCCCTTGTTGTCATCCTTGGCTTTGTCTTCCTTAGATGCGATTTCTGCAATAAACTGTTCATTTGATGTTCCGTATACAACATGTTTTAGTAATATATTTCATTGCCAACATTTGCCCATACATTTAACTGCAACGTGCAACTTTTAAATGGTGACTATTCTGAGGATAACGAGTAACACCATCAGGAAGATTTGGGGTTTTTTTTCCTTAGGTTATTCATCAGAGGAAATTATTACGTTTGTGCACTCTAATACTTATATAATTTCAAATATTTAACAAGTCACATGTTCTCTGGGCTGAGACAACTCAATTATTTTTTTCAGTATATTAAGAGAACTAAAAGCAATGAAATAAAAAATTCAGCAGTAACTTTAATCAATGTGGTTGTTGTTGTACAAGTATGCTTTACAAAGTCACTCCAGTATTTTGCTGTTTACATAAATGTTTCTATCCACTGTAAGTGTTGTAAACTATTCTCAGTAAATAACATTACTTTCGTTAGGTAACGTAACTAACAGCTTTCTTTTTGAAGTGCTTAGAGTGCTATTGTTTATGATACAAAGTAATTTCTAAATATATTTACAAACCACAAAGCAACTTGAAAGTTTGTTTTGATCTGTTTGAGGTTCTTATTCAAAACTGTGTGAAAATTATCATATATGACGGGTTCTTTGGCTACAATGACAATACATTATGGAAAAGCTTGAAATGCTATGAAAGGCTGTCTCATCATGTTTTTGTACTACAAAAGGCTCTCAATTCAAGCTTAGTCTCTGAAAGTTTGCCTCATCCTGTGCTTCAACAAATTAAAGCTTACCTTTTTTCCCCTGCAATTAGTTTATAATTCTTTAGGTATACAGCCTCTTGTAAAAGTATATAATCTAATTTCAAGCCTAGTTTGCTTCTAATTATCTGTTTATCAGCGATTGAGAATTTTTTTTCTCTTTGCTCACAAATTTTAGGCTCTCGGCAAAGGAACATCTGGTATTGAGAATGGAATGTATTAATTATATATTCTCTAATCTAATATATATTAACATTTAATTTTGCCTTATTTTAATAATAGTCAGAAAATAGTTTGATTTGAGACTGCTTTCAAAGTGTTCACTTTCCTTTTAAATAGTAGGTTTTGAAATGCATGGAAGTTTTATGTGTTTGTTTCTGTATCATAAATCAATTTCTTGATAGAAGCTATGACTAATTCTTTTTTTAGCAAGCCAGTCCTCTTGGTGTTAGCACGAAGGGCTTTACTTGATCCTTCTGATGGGCTACTTACAGTCACAGTGTTGCTGAATTCAAGAGGTGTGGGGTTTTGTTGGTTTTTTTTTTTTTAGTGTGTGTGATAGGCACTGTGTGCACAAAAATACAAAAATCCTTTGCAATATTTTCCAATTTTAGTGGAGAGTTGGAGTGCTCTATCCCCCCAGTTTTTAGTAAATTTTCCCACTAAAAGCGAGTCATTGAAGAGTTAAGTGACTGAATTTCATACAAGTCAGTTACAAATCTCTGAAGTACCAAATCCGAAAAATCATATCAGTTCTATCTGACAGATTCCCATTTTAAAAGAGAAAACAGAACCCAAAGCTAATCTCTGTTTTAACCTTTCCAGCTGTAAGGCAAGTGTATGAGAATTCAGGACTCAAACTGGCTCACAATAACTTTGGTAAATGGAATGACTAAGTAGAATTACCCACCTATGAACAAATGTGCTGGGTAATTTTTTTAAAACAAAAGTCTGTGGAGAAGAACTAAAAAAACCCAAACAACTTGCTAGACCAAGCAGAGCCTGTCATTCTGCATCCAAACCTACTGCTATGACTAAAAGGATTGTGAGGTGTACCAGGGAGGGGTATGTAAGATATATAAGATATAAGGTATATATAAGGTATATAAGATATAAGTGGGGGACAGAGCAATTTCAGCTGTAAGACAAATTTCTATACTGTTTCACATGTATATTAGAAAATACTAAGACAAAACAAAGAGGACTTGGAATTAAGTCCAACTTTCTGTGGAAGACAGAGTAGAATACATATATTCTTAAAAGCTGTGTTGGTCAAAATTTAGATGTCCATAGAACCTTTAGTGACATTAATTTTCTAATATGAAAATGAAACAATTTCACAATTTCATAGAACATAGTTTTGTTAAATGTTTTAGCTTCTTTTATCTAACACTAACAAAAGTTGTAGAATATTTCGAAAAACATTTTCCAAAGAATTTATTGGACAGTGATTCATGCATTCTGTGATGCTCTGTATATTTACAGAGTATGTATATATCTGCTTTATATAAGACACCTTACTTGTGAGGAAGAGTGTGTATAGAATCCAGGAATATAAGTGTCTTTGTATTAAACTGAATAATGGGAGAATGGTGAATATTTTTATAGGAAAGACTTCTTAAAAATATTAAGGGATGAACTTTGGATGACTCTGTAAATAAAAAATATAGGTTTGTAAGGGAAACTTTTTGTAAAGATAAAGTTGTTTCTCGCCTGCCAAATCTTCATTATTAGCTCTACTTTGGAAGAAGGGTGAAAAGTCTGTGCTCAAACTTTCCCTCCTTTCTTAGCCTTGGCAGCACTACAGCAAATTACTTGCTTCGTAATGTTTTTGAGAAATCATGTCAACCTTTTACATGATTTTTAGAAGTAAATTCAACTCTGCTTTCGGGAAAGGAAAGAGGAAAAAATATAGTAAAAAATATGCAAATATGAAAAATACAATAGTGAAAATCATATCTAGGTAATCAGGTCCTCAAAAAGACAAGGCCCTGTAAAATCAGTTTTACTGAGTTAGGAAAAACTTGGTTCTAAATTCCCTGAGATTTCAGATCTTACCACTTTAATTTAGGGTTTTTTAGTGGCCACATCTAAAATTAAAATATCTTTTCTATTTTAGCATTAAACTCAATTAAATAGAGAGACTTACAGTTCAATGGGCCAATGTTTAAACAAGATCTGAATGTCAGTTAAAGTTACAGATTCTTTATCACATAGACTTCTTGGATTTTCTGCCATTATTCAATATATATCTTATAATCCATTATCCCAAATATTACCACCAAGATATTATTTTTAATATAACCTAAAATATTTGATTTTTTTTATTATTTTCAAGCATTAAAATAATTTAATTCATCTTTAATGGATATACTTGTAATTGTCAAAATCTTGGAGGTCCTTTCCCCTCTGCCTTTGAAGCGCTCCCTGAAAAGCAAAGCACAAAGGCACACAAAAATTACCTGGACAACTAGTTATCACTTTTAGCAACGAATCTTTTCTGAATAGCAGTCTATTTCATGGTCTGCATGAACTGTAATGCTTTCAAGACCTGTTTTGGGGGAGAGGGGATGATGAAGGGGAGCACAGTTCGAGTGGTGCCTGAGCTAAAACAGGCCAGGTGATTTCAGTTTACTCAGAAAAGTATTATCCGAGACAAAAATCATATTAGAAGAAAAATGGAGACTCTATGTTAATGTATTAAAATGGATGTACGGAAAGAGAAGAAACAAACAGAAATAGACTGCAGAAGCAAAGTGGGTGACACCAATTGTGATTTTCTATGCATTACTGAAATTTAATGTGCTGGTTCATATAGATGGAATATTAATGAAAATGAAAAGGAGTAACTCAAGGAGCCATGCAAAGGTGAGATTTGGAGAGGTAGTTTTATGTCAAAGGAGTCTTGGTTTCTTGCATGCAAAATGAAACTCCAGGGAACATAGCAGTGAAATCTTCGGGAAGTGGAAAATAATGCATGGGAAAAAAGCTGGGTTATCATTTACCTCTGACTGCTAGTGCTGAAGGACACAGAAAATGAAATTAGAAGAGGTATCTGAAAATCTACGAAGTTATGCTTAGAACTGACCTTGTAAAAATAACTAAGATCAAAGGAGGGACTAATACAGAAAAAAAATTAATACTCATTTCTCAAATTCCAGATTATGTGCATCCTTTGGGTATTAAGGAAATTAGCTGGAAATACTCTGCTGTACAACTGAGAATTTCTTTATGAAAAGTCATGTTTAACTGGGAAGGTAAGCAAATATTAGAACAAAGCAAATGAAGTGACAATTTTCAGAGGACAGAAGAGTGAACCTGGTAATTAAAGATAATTAATTTTAAAAGACCAAGGCTTAGTTCACAAAAGGCATTTAAAGTACAATTGGGGCAGAATATAGGCATTTTATGTCAAGAAGTGTAATCCTTCCGATTTCTGCCTGAATGTGAAGAGACAACAATCAGCTAGTGCTTCCAAGTGCTCCAGGAAGATTGATCTAAATTCTGGTCTCTTTTCACACACAAGATTGCTACTACTGTGTCACAGCTTAGCCTCTATTCACATCTTGCCCTAGGTGAGATCTTCTGCCTAGTTATTCCAGGTCCCTACTGTCCGAAAGGAATGACCAGCTATGCTCAGACCATACCTGCTACCCAGAGTCCCTTGTCCCCTGCATCGCATGAAATACAGATCTCTGGATGACCATAGTGTCACAATTCCTAAAAGAATTCAACATACTCTGGGTATAGGGAGAAGAAAGATTATAGGCAGAAAATTGCATAGAAGATCCTGAGAAAAGCATGTTGTTATTTTTCCCTAGGGAAACTGGTCAGGCTGAAAGGGTTCAGATGATTCAGTGGTTTCAAAAGGATTGAGCCCAAATAGTAGGATAAGTAAAGGGGCATGGAGTACAGTAAAATTGATTGGGTTGGTTGTGGTAACCAGACAGTGAAGTGAAAGGAAAACCATAATCAGCCAGACAGGTGAGGGCATCCTCAACTAAGTAATCAAACCCAACAGACAGTAAACCGAGTAAGTTAATGTTCAGAGTCACAGACATCTGTTTTGGTTGCTCTACATGCTTCTTAGTAATGATGAATGTGAATACAAGAATGAAAATTATGCATATGTTCTTGTGATTTTGACAGCAGCAACTTCTACATTAGCTCTTGACTGAAATGACTGATTTTCCCTGTGAGAAAACTTGCCTATGTGCCCGGGTTTCAGAGTTGTCATGTATGACACACAGTTATTCCCTGGGCTATTGAAGGGTGAGCAACCAGTAGAGCCAGGATTCCTCACTTCCGAAGGGCCTTCTCCACTGATTATCAGAAATAATTATCATATGCTGCCTAACTGTGATTTCTGAAATCTTCACTTTCTTGTGTCATAATTTCAATAGGAAGATTTTTAGGATAGTATAAAGTACTCTCTAGAACAGCTAGAAATTATTTAAATCAGATTTGAACCTGCCTACTGTATCTAATGTGTTTTGACTACAACACTTCTATATAGAAAGAGAAAATACCATTATCATATCTAGATTTTTAAGGTATATTACCATACGCATTCTTTCTAAATAAAGAGATAAGCAATTACTCTAGTGCTGGTTATAAATTCTGACAGGAGGCAGAGAACTCCTTGAAGACCTGAGCTTAGTGTGTAAGCCTCAAGAGTACAGATCTGCTTTCCTTTAAAGTTCACCATTTGTTTTTTTCCTAGTCAATACACCAGAAGCTGTGAATACCATTCTGAGGTATATAACCCCTCTAGACATGACATACCAAATACAGTCATTTACATTGAGGATGCGGATTTCAGTGAGAAATGTAAAAGCTAAGTGTTATGATAGCAGTAAAAAATACCATATGTTAAATTCCAGTTAAGTTGTGGTCGAAGTCAAGACTTCTCTCTGTCACTGTGATTCTGCGGTTAACCTAAGAGTAATGAAGACCTTTAATTGTGTAATAACTTTCACTTTCATTGTAATTTTACTCTGAATGCAGCTTGCATTTTCACTAACAAATTGTGAATAGCAAACAGTAGCTGTCAAGCAAACGGCATCAGACAAAAGCACATGAATCAAGCCTTGAACCAACCTGGCAAGAGATGTCTGAGAGTATAATTTCAATATACCAGATTTGCATACTCAGGACCTAAAATGTCCTGTCTATATGGATGTGTGATGAAAAGCTGACAAAAGTGCCTGAAGTATATTCAAATTTCTGCATTTCAGGAGCAAAAGAACAAACTGGTTACAGTGTATGAACAAGGTTCAGAGTATGGAGATTGAGTGAAATGTCATTCATGAACTCGGATAAAACTGAGGTTATTTATTTTCTGAATCATAAATGATGGCATGATTTCTTGGAATTACTCATAAAAAGTAGTGTAAAAGAGTATAGACTGCAAAATTATGTATCATTCATGTAAATTTTCCAAAATTTATATTCAGGTCATAAAGTACAATGACAGAATAAAATATAATAGCAGTAAATATCAGAGATGTTTGTTAGACCTTCTCGATAATTAGAGAATGTATTCCCATGAGAGTAGAATTACTGTAATGTATGCTAGCAGGATGTTTGAAAACAACCCTCTTAATAAATGGAGTTGACAGAAAATACACTGCAAAAGGATTATTGGCAAAGGCATGTAAAGTAAGAGATTTGGCAGGAACTTTAAGAACACAAATATGCATCACTCAAGGGAGAAGATTTCTATCCAGGGAACAAGCTGTCTTTGTAAACAGGATTATACCCATAACAAGCATCTAGAAAGCATATAAGAATTCCGTCAAAGAAAAATTGTATCCAACAGAAATAAGGCATATCAGGAATATTTCAATGACAGTTACTTCAGGTTGTTACTCTAAATAGTTAAAATTGTAAAATCAGTTTTATTAATTTTTACATTTAATTGTTTATTTAATTATTACATTAACCAGTCACTTTGCTTTTCTATCCCCATAACAGATGTTCATTATAAAAACTGAATACATTAAGATGATTACATTATTCAAACTCTTTGATAATTCATTTGTATTAAAAACATAAGACTCTGTTGACATTTCCCTAGGGTACATTTGGTGAGGTTAAGCAGGATAAATGTCACAGTTAGTAATGCTGTTAAGATAAAAACCTTGCAAAGGAACTACATATTATTTCTCTGCTTTATGGTCCTTAACAGCAACTTTTAGAGCTATATTTCCTTTTTAAATGATGCATTATACCTTGAAAAGTAAAATAAAAGGACCTGAAATTATGATTCTTGCTCATTTCATCAAGAATAAATGAATAGAGGAGAAGAAAACTTAAAGAAGTGTGCACGATTTTTTTAAAAAGTTTTGAAATAAAAATAATATACTATATATAATTATAATGGCCCTGGTGAGATGTGGTATGGAAGAACGTATCTTAGAAAGAATGCAAGATGTGTATTAATTCTAATGTAAATGCTTCGAAATAGGAAGTGAATGATAAAATCACTAAGATTCAAAGAGGAATCTCAAATACAGTACAGACTTCCATATTTTAGAAATGTCTGATTAAATAGCGTGATGTAGCTGGACATGGAGAAAAAATTAGGTTGGGATGACCTGTAGAGGTCCCTCATTTCAGCCTCCTTCTCAACCCAGTGTTAAATACCAAGATCAATTTAAATAAAGGTATGCCCATTCAATTTTTATTAATATAATTTTACAAGTAAAGTCAGGTTGCTCATGCCCTTCTCCAGGCAAGTTTTGAAAAAGAACTGATAACGCC
>JANHGO010000044.1:4937878-4959453 GCA_024606505.1 Aquila spilogaster | reverse complement strand
GGTTAAGCAGGATAAATGTCACAGTTAGTAATGCTGTTAAGATAAAAACCTTGCAAAGGAACTACATATTATTTCTCCGTTTCATGGTCCTCAACAGCAAGTTTTAGAGTTATATTTCCTTTTTAAATGAACCACTATACCTGAAAAGCTAAGTAAAAAGACCTGAAATTAGGATTCTTGCTCATTTTATCAAGAATAAAGGAACAGGCGAGGGGAAGTTTTAAAGAAGTTTGCATAAATATTTTTTAAGTCTTTTGAAAGAAAAAGATTGTGCTATATTTAAATATAATGGCCCTGGTGAGATATGGTATGGAAGAATGCAGCTTAGAAAGAATATAAGATATGCATTAATATCTATGCAAATGCTTCAAAACAGGAAGAGAACTATAAAATGACAGATTCAGAGAGAAATTTCAAATACAACACAGACTTCAATATTCCAGAAATAACTAAATATCATCACGCAGCTGAAAAACAGATTGGGGTGATCTGTAGGGGCTCCTTCATTTCAATCTCCTCAAACCAGAACTAAATATTAAGTTTAATTTTAAATAAATATATGCACATTTAATTTATATTAGTAAACGTGAAGAAGAAAATTCCAGTTACTTTGGACAGGCTCTGAAACTCCAAAGCAGATACTGTACATGAGCACTCAAAGCCATGGCTTTGCTACTCATCTTTTCCATTGCATGCAGCCTAACCATACACTGCAGAGGTGGTAACTATCACCACTTGAGTTGCACTGTGCATGTCAGAGTAGTCTCCTTTCTGTCTTCTCTAAGATTCTCTGTTCTTTGGCTGACTGTCAGTAGATTCTTCTGGCTTATTCCATTTTATGTAGAAGGCATAATCATCTTGGAATGAACAACTTCATTGAATGCCCTTAGTCATACCTGACCACAAGCCCCTGTACCAAATCCCCTCCCTGGCACTTTGTTAAGTTTGGGTCATCTCTTGTACTGTGGGCCTTGAACAGGCCATGCTGAGCACAGAGCAACATTGGCTTCCCCTGACCTGCTGCCTGAGCACAGTAGTGCCTTTCAGTAGTGCAAAATACTGATTTAGTTTATACTTCTCATTAATCTAAAGTGTGTTGCTTCAGCTTCAGTGGTCATTGTAAAAGTTATTGTTTATGTGGCAGCTACTGAAAGTTTTTCTTCACTTTTATTCAAACACATTTTAAAAGGAAACTAAGTATATTGCATTAAAGAATTAATTGCAACAATTCCAACTAGCAGTAAGATTAGGTGTACGCAAAGGAATATAAAGTATATTTAGCAAAATTAACAAGAAACTACTTAATAATGAAAGTTAACTTCATGCTTCTCAGCTGGTTAGAAGCTTTTTGGTTGGGCTGTGGGTTTTGGTGGTTTTTTTTTTTTTTTTTTTTGTGAGCCTGGGTCATAGCTAATATCTGAACAGAACATTAATTATAGATATTACTGATCATCAAAAAAGTAACAATTTCACAGTTATCTTTAATTGCAATATCTTTGACTATACTCAGCCAAAATTGGTGCTGATAAAAATTTTATTATTAATAAAAATACTCATAATGCATTCTTCTGTGAAATGAGAGCGACAATTTCAGAGGGTAATAAAAATGATCAACCAGCTAAGAACTCAAAAAAAAAGAAAAAAATAGTTGAATCCTAGAGGGCTTCTCAAGATCTATTCCTGTCCCTACTCAAACAGCAGGTTGTTCAGGGTGGGTTCTGTGTATCTCCAAGGATGGTAACGCCACAAGCTCTCTGGGCAGCCTGTGGCTGTGTTTGACCACTCTCACAGCAGAAATTGAAAAAATGAAACAACCTTTTTCTTATATCTAAGTGAATTTCCTGTTTCAGTTTGTGCCTATCATCTATTGCACTGTCACTGGATACCATTCAGGGAGGTCTGGCTCTGTTGCCTTTACTACCCCATCAGGTAATTATGCACATTGACGAGATTCACCTGAGCTTTGCTCCTTGAGAGTGAATTGTTCCAGCTCTCTTAGCCTCAACTCATATGACACACAGTCCTTTAATCTCCTTTGTGGCCAGTTGCTGGACTCTCTCTCTTGTAATGGCAGCTCACAGCTGCACATAACGTTCAAAAATATGAAGGAATGCAGTAATTGTCTTCAAATGCAAAACATAACGCTGAGTATTTTTTTTTTCTCATAGACATCATGTTTATCATGCACAGATAAATAGTAGTGAGGATTAATTGCAGTAAGACATTCAGATCTTCTGGGAAGGAATTAGCAGTAAAGATTCTGAAGCAGTAGTGTGTCGTTTCCTAACCATTCCTGGCAACTTTTAGGAAAAGGTTAGACAAACATCTGTAACCTAGTTAGAGCTCATCTACAGGGAAAGGGCCAGATGACCTTTCAAGGTCCCTTCCAGCTCTACAACTTTTCTCATTCATGAAAGCCGCCATAGAGAATTACTGACTAACAACAGAATCAGCTATTAAAAGCAAAAAATAAAAGAGAAATGAAGTATCTGTCTCTTCCTGTGCTGTATCTTTTTCTATGCAAACCAAGACTATCAATCCCAGGTTTGATTTGGTATGCTTTTGTTGTCAGTTTTATTCTTTGTCTTATCTGAATGTTTACTTTTATTTCCGTGACTATCTAATATGTCAAAGGTCTCAGGCTATTTATCTAAAATGGCAAAAACTGCAGATGTTGCTGAATATTTCTATAATATATCCGCATTGTTTACGTCAAGAATTCTACCCTAAGATTCTTGCTTGTTCTAATTTTGGAAGGGTGATTTGAACAGCAAACACCAACTTTTAGATTCACACACTGTCAAAATCATTAATTATCTGAACAAATGGGAGCTTTGATACATTTTCAAGTACCTTACCCAAGATACTGTTAGGCCATTTTTCAAGGTAAATCCTTGACTTGAATTATTTTTTAACCATAAGCACACAGTGCTTAACTACCTGTTAAAAGATTTTATGACTATCACATCTGAATGGCAAGCAGGAATAACTTGAATTTAGAAAGCAGCATTATTAGAGGTGGTTCATCAAAATGAACAGAGGACCACACATTCTGATGAAATGCTCTACCTTTCCCCCCATGGCTGATTTTGTGTACCAGCTCTGTAACTACCACATACCAGGTTCTCCAAAAATGTACTACCTTTTCCTGGTAAGCATTCAGTAAGGTCTAATAAGATTCAAACAGAGAAGCAAACCCAAAGAGAGAATCTTTATATTTTTTATATTTTTATGATGTTTACCAAGCTGTTTTGGTAATAATCCTCTATTGTCCAAATGCACATAGCATGCCTTACACACTGATTTCCCCTTATTTAATCTATCAGGGATGTATTTTCAAAAAATAAAAACAGATGTTTATTAATAAATGATGAAACTTGTAATTATGAAAGACTTTGGTACCTTCTGTTTTTCTGCTTCTTTCAGGGAATTTCCTCGTGTGGTGCAGGAGTACAGCCAGAACATTGTTACATTCTTCACTCTATGTACTTCAAGCATGTTGTTTTGAATGTTTCCACTGTGTGCTTCCAGAGAAATTAAGACTTTGGTCCACTTAAAATTCTAGTGGCCCTACAGCATTGAATTTCAGATGGCTGCTTAAGAACTTTGGAAAATCTTGACCTTACCTTAGTGCTATTTTTCATTTAAATCAATCATATCAGAAAAATTGAGTAGCATCATTTTAGGGCTGGTGGGAAATTAACCTGTACATTTTCATATAAAAATTTTAGGATATATAGGAAGAGTACTAGAAGTAAGTTTTATCTTTATTGTTATTTTAATAAGAGAGAGAGAGATTAATATCAAATTTGACTTGACAGGAAATTTTCTGTCTCAACTGACATGACAGTGTTTTGAATACAAAAAGCCATGATGAGAACATCGTTTAAATACAATCCTGCATCTGGGAGAGGTTGTGTTAATGACATTACTGGTCTTCCCTCTCTATGTTAATAAGTTGTCCTTATTCCAGTTCTATTTATAGAGATCTTACACAGTAATTCCACTTGTCTCTTTTCATTTTAAGCTTTTGAACATTATTGCCTCCTTTTTGCTGTGACTTCAGGATAAACATTTTTTAATAACTACCATGAAAGCTTTCATTGCTTCTTCAGTAAGAGAATATTGTATTTTATTTATATTTTTTATCACATTTTATAGAGCCACACTTCTGGTTCCCGTTCAGATTAGAGAAGGAGAAAAAAAAGAGAAAGTTTCTTTTAATTACTTTATTGTAAGTGACCTATGACAGAACAGAGCAAATAGCTGCAATCTACTTCTATTCTACATCAATTTTGGTTTCATAAGTATATGAAACCCTAATGTATGCTGTTGGAAACTCTGATGAGTCCTTACACATTCTTTTAAATTGTCACTTACTATGTACTCTAAAAGTGCTACATTGAAATTTCAGATGCAGTACACTGGTAATAAAAAAACAGATTTTCTCCTGGAAAAATGTACTTCACAGACATTCGAAAATGTCATTCCTGCTCTTTCAGTTTTGGAAAGTGACTTTGTCTTCTCTTTTGTATTTAGAGTGTGTGGATGCTCAAGGACAGTAGTCAACCAAATAGAGCGTGCAGTTAGGGTAGGAAGAAGTCTGAAGGTAGCATCTGTGGATTCTTGCATTTGTAAAACTGGAATGCTTCTTATTGATGATATTAAGTATATATTTCCAAATGACATTAAAATAGGAGTTACTTATGTTAAGAAATTTTAGATTGTCTTTGAGAAATTTGAGATACAGCTCAAGAATATGGAGATTGCTTTGAGGCCCATTTAGATATATTGAGAGATATAAATAAAAAGTTCTTGACAAATTATGTAGTACAGTAGTACTACATCATCAGTAGTACTACATCATCAGTAGTAAAGAACTGAGTGATTTAGAGCAGAGAAAGGGATCTTTTAAAGCAACTGAAGCAACTGTTCTTATAAAAGTAGCATATAATGACTCAGATTAGGAGGAACTACATATCCAGTTCAGTTTTTAGGAACTCACTGATTTCAGAGATTTCACTGTTTTTCCTTAGTAAGACTTTCTCTGTAGGAAGTTTGACAGTGATGTTGATTGCAACTCATTGTCAAAAGCATTAGAAAAAGTTTGCAGGAAAAGGTAGGGCATTTAAATCATTAAACTTCTATTTGCTAGATAATGTCTTGACATTTCTAAATGATTAATTCAAAATCTTTTTGTTTACCTGTTTGTTTGTTTGTTTGTTTGTTTGTTTTATACCAGAGTGGAAATTTACCACTTATAAATTAGTAACATATTTGAAAAATGACTATTAATTTTCAGTGTTTCTACAGATTTCCAACTGTGTGATTTTTTTTTTTTTAATGTTTTGCAATTCTTTGTTTTTCTCTATATTGCTCTGTTTTGGGTACTGTTAAGTTTTGGATTTCAGTAATGCTTTTAATACTGTTTATCACAGTATCCTTCTGAACAAAATTTCCAGCATGTGGCTGGACAAAAACAAATTGTGATCTGTGAGCAACTGGTGGATGGGTTGGGTCCAAAGGGTTGTACTAAATGGGTTTACATCAGGCCGGTCACCAGTCAATAGTAGGATTCCTCAGGGCTCCATTTTAGGGCCAATTCTCTTTAATGTTTTCATAGATTATTTGGATGTAGGACTAGGTGTTTTGATCAAGTTTGCTGATTATACTAAACTGGGAGGTGCTGCTGTCTCTGTTAAGGATGCAGAGGCCTTGCAGAGGGATCTAGATAAATCAGAAAGCTGAGTAATCACCAACTGTCTGAAGTTTAATAAGAGCAAGTGCCAGATTCTGCACCCGGGAAGGGGCAGCTCTGGGTATATGTACAGACTGGGGATGAGAGGTTGGAGAGCAGCCCCACTGAAAGAGATCTGGGAGTTCTGATTGACAGCAAGTTGAACATGAGTCAGCAATGTGCCAAGGCAGCCATGAAGGCCAACCATATCCTGGGGTTCATCAAACACACACAGCATTGCTTGCCAGTCAAGGAATTGTCCCTTTCTACACTGCACTGGTGCAGCCTCACCTTGAGTACTTTATGCAGTTTTGGGCACCACAGTACAAAAAGGACATAAAACTATTAGAGAATGTCCAAAGGAGGGTTACAAAGTTGGTGAAGGGTGGGAGGGGAAAACATATGAGGAGTGGTTGGAGTCCCTTGGTTTCACAGAATCACAAAATCACAGGGGGTGGAAGGGACCTCAAGAGATCATCAAGTCCAACCCCCCTGCTAAAGCAGGTACCCTACAATAGGTCACACAGGTAGGCATCCAGCTGGGTCTTGAATATCTGCATAGAAGGAGACCCCACAACCTTTCTGGGCAACCTGTTCCAGTGCTCTGCAACCTTATCATAAAGAAGTTCTTCAGCATGTTAGTATGGAACCTCCTGTGTATAAGTTTTCAGTCATTACTCCTTGTCCTATTGCTGCATACCACCAAGAAGAGCCTGGCCTCATCCATCTGCCTCCACCTCCCTTTCAGTATTTATAAACGTTTGTCATATCCCCTCTCAGTCTTGTTTTCCCCAAGCTGAACAGGCCCAGGTTACTCAGCCTTTCCTCATATGGGAAATTCTCCAGGCCCTTAATCATCTTTGTGGCCCTCCACTGGACTCCTCCTAGGAGATCCCTGTATTTTTTAAACTGGGGAGCCCAGAACTGGACACAATAGCCTAAATGTGGCCTCACCAGGGCTGAGCAGAGGAGGAGGATGACCTCCTTTGACCTGCTGGCCACACTCTCTTTAATGCACCCCAGGATACTATTGACTTTCTTGGCTATTTATTCATCCTAGAGAAGAAGAGATTGAGGGGAGACCTAATTGTGGCCTACATCTTCCTCACGGTGGGGAGAGGAGGGGCAGGCACTGATCTCTCTCTGATGACCAGTGATAGGACCTGAGGGAATGGCATGAAGCTCCAGCAGGGGAGGTTCAGGTTGGATATCAGGTAAAGGTTCTTCATTGATAAAGTGATCAGGTACTGGAACAGCCTCCCCAGGGAAGTGGTTGTGGTACCGAATTTGATGGAGCTCAGGAAGTGTCTGAACAATGCTGTCAGACATATGGTATGATTTTTGGGTGTTCCTGTGTGGAGCCAGGAGTTGGATTCAATTATCCTTATCTGCCCCTTCCCACTTGGGATATGATTCCATGATTTTTTTTAGGAGTTCTTATATTTCATATAGCAAAGGGAGACCTGGGATTTACTTTATTTCAGAAAATTAATAACTGTAGATAGTAGATGGTTCACTAATTGTAGGGTCTGATATTAACAAATGTTCTGTTTTTCAAAAGTAGAGAAGCCAGTGATGTGTTTAAATGGCCTGCAAGAAAATACCTCTGTATGATTTAATACATTTTAACTACACTGAGATACAGGATTTTTCCAAAATTGTCTTTTAAAGTACTTATATGCTGTAGCTGATTGTATTATAGATATAAAAAAATAGTGTTTCAAACTATTCCAAGATTTCTTGTAGCATTTTTCAGTGCAAACTCTAAATCTCTCCTGGAGGAAATTAGTGTTTGAGGCAAAGAAGATTTGCAGAAGACTTAATGATATTTTAGGAGCAAAATCTACATCGTAAATATGAACGGGTTATGGTCTGGGGCTTGGGGCGGGGGAGTGAGAGCATTAATACATGATGTTTTTTAAAGTTCAATGAGTTGCTAAACAATGAATAACAGAGGAGGCGATTTTCCTATTCTGTTCAGTGTTCTGTTTCACCAAATAGAGAAATACTTAATTTGGAAGAAAGAAAATAAGAAGGTCAAATCTGCCTAGTCAGTGAAGCCTGGAATTCAAGTATGGATTTTAATTCCAGCTGAAAAATATCTTGTTACAGAGGAATTTCTTCACAGAAAAATACTTGTCTGTAATTGTACGAAAGCAGGTATACAGTAAATGGAAAAGCTTAGATTATAGGGGTTTATCAGTTTTACTGAATATACAAAGCTTTTCTGCTAAGAAAAGTCTGATTTCAGTAGAGTTGTGTAAAATGATTACATTATCAGCTTGTTTAAATTACAGTAGAGGAAATGCTGAAAAGGAGAACATGTTATAGACTTATTTAAAAATACCTGAGCAACTTGCAGAAAATCTTGCATATAAAGAATTGCTTCCCAGAGATAAATTACTCGTGCAACATCTCTAAGCTTAGAGAATATTTTTTTTTCTTTCAATTTTTTTATCACTTATCTTTCACTTAATGGTAAATTTTCAAACAGTTAACAGGAAATCTGCATCATGCATCTAGAAAATTTCCTGTTCCATCCAGATTTACAAACATACGGAGTGGGAACAAGTAGATACACACGACAGAAATCACACATGGAAAAATAGGATATCGGGTTATTTGAGACTCCTAAAATATCGGGGGTGACATGGCAACGTGTTAATTCAGCCACTGACTATCTGTTCCTGGATTACAGTAACATGATGCCAAAAGGGCATACAGAGGTGAGAGCTGCTCCTTTTGTCCTGCAAAGATTCTGCACAAGTTCATTGTGCTGTACAGATTCCTTTATTCAAAAACTGTAGGTCAGTAGTGGATTCTTAATTTTCAAGTAGGAGGTTGTGCAGATTCTTTTCATTCCAAAATGAGCCTTCACAGTTAATGAATTGAATGTTGCCTGTTAAGTATACTTGTTGTGGGAGATTACTAATTCATTGCTTTTTGAATGATAATAATTTTTAAGAATGACCACTTCCCTTGATTTTTCTCTAAATTTACTTAATTGCATGTGTTCCCAGAAGTATCATGGCTTTATCATTTTGGCCTTTGTAATTCCTGTCCTTGCAGATGCACATCCTTTTCTCTTTTTGTTTTGCCCCAAAAACCTGATGGCAGACTCTCACAGTATCTATCTCTTGTATGTTTACTTTTTCTCTATTGTACAATTGTAATTATACTTTGAGTTCGAGAGAGATTGCATTTGTAGAAAGAAGTAAGAGAGAAACACAATTAAAACTCTGTAGCAAAAAGGCATACCTCTCCATGGCAATTTCTGATATGTAGATTGGACGGCATAGTTCTTTGCAACTGAGGAAAAAAATGCAATGCTGCTCAAGACCCACAACCCTACATGTAACTTGTGTTTTGCAGGCGGTTTAATTTTAGATATTCTACTAGTGTAGGAGAGCCCCAAGTTTATCACTAACTTCTGCTTCTCTCAATAATTCCTCTGTATTACAGTTGTAGAAGTATAGGTTTAATTAGCTGCTTCTGCTCTTCCAGTTTTCTCATGTCATGTTGTCTTTTTCATTAGATTTCTCTTCTTCATTTGTGGTAGACATTTGCACATTTCCTAGCTTTAAGCAATCTGGGCCATAATTGGGGATCTAAAGTTGGAACATGTCTTCAGTTACTGCTTTGTTAATTCCTTCTATTTTCCTGTCAGAACTGTATTTTATCGTGTATTGCCAGTGAAGTGAAAGAAAAGTCAAAGGTAATCCACATCAGTTTTTTTGCCTCTAGCAAAGGCTCTATGTCTTTATACTTGTTTTCTGTTATAAATGTTCTACGAATGTATCCATCCTATTTTCAATTTTTTTTCATAGAGGCTGTGCACAAGCATGTTACAGAATGCTCGAGGCTTTTAAGTTTGTAACATCAAAAGTATCAACGATTAGTTTTCTCAAACTCTGTAACTTTTCTCTCTGTTTTTTTTTCTGTCACATAGAAATTTGTTTTTTATAATTTTAAAACTGGGATTGTGTTGGTGAGAACCACTTCGCTGGAAACCTGCTGAAGTTGTTAAGGTAAAGTGGCAAAGAAGAAAATGGAAAGCAGGGTCAGCAGGCTGGAAGTTTGAGTGTATGATGGAAAACAGAAAGATCTCACTGTACAAATGTTCTATCAGATGCGTGGAATAAGCGTTGTTTTCATGTTACTGGCAATGACTGTGGGGACAGTTCATGCTGTGATTCTGGAGAGTGATGTTTTCAGGTGAAAAGCAGTCGTGGAGCTCTAGTCTCTATGTGATGGAATTCTGAAATAAAAGTGGTAATAGAGAACATGCTGCTGTTGCATATCTTAAGGGCAACATAACATGCTTCTTCAAAACAGTTCTTTTTATCAGCCTTTCAGGTAAAGCCTGTAATCCTCTAAGTATTTTTGAGGTTGAAGGTAGCTAGTTTGATTATTTTGACAGTCTTAAAATTGAGCAACTTAAGGAAGTGAACTGCATAAATTTTATTAACTTTGTCATCCAATCTGAGCCATTTTATATAAAAACAAAAAGCAAAAACAAAATCTATATAACAGTGCTCTGCAAAGCATCTGATCTCTTTAGGATTTGAATGAAGTTCACTGCCAGATCATTACCCAGGTGTAGTGAATTTTCTATGTTTACCGTGAGGAGCTTGCTTAGTAAGTTCAAACATGAGGCTTTAAAAAAATTTCCTGAGGTTTGGCATTTTGGGGGATTGGTTTTCCTTTTTGTTAATGAACCATAAAAAAAAACAAACAAACAAAAAAAACAGATAATTTCCTCTAAGTTGTACTCTTTCATGTTTCCTATATATTTATGAGGGTACCTAACATATATTTATAGAACATCTGAAAATGATATGGTATGATGCACAGAGAGATCTCTTTCTGTATGCATTTGCCCTACTTGTATCATGACATGACATTTATAGACTTTCTTTTAGTGGAGTTTCCGATGTAAATGTTTTTGGCAATATTGTAACACATATTACAAAGACTTATGAGACAAAACAGTATGAATGCTCTAATAAACATTATAGTCAGAGCTCAAGTTTCACTGGATGAGATTCCAGAACTTGTTCATATTTGTTTGCAGAAATATCTGTCTCAAACAGATTTTCTTTTAATGCCAAGTCACCTTAGTTTAACAAAATTCATTTGAGAAATAGTTACAATAGTGTTTAAGATATATAGTGACTTGAAAAGAGAAATCAAATAATATTTGCTTTTTAAGAAGGTGAATTAAGAATGAAGAGAGACAATGGCACACCAGTGTGGCAAGTTTTAGAAGAAACAATACAGTAGAGGCCAGAATGAGAAAAGCATTTTGGGAAGGGTTGTGAAAAACATCCCTTAAGTCAGTGTTTTGTTATCCTCTAAATTCCATATACAGACTTAAATAGATGCAGAGATTGTTAATGTTATAGAGACAGGTATTTCATTATGATCTGTTTCATTACAGTAGACACTACACTTGAATGTATCAACTGAAGAAAATGTTTCCAATAATGATAGAAACTCGGGACTTTCATATGCAATAGTCATTTGATTCCTTCACTGGACAGTCACTGATCCAACTGGAGGATATGCTATTAGCAGGTCAAAGAAGATAACCTGGGAATAAATAAGCATGAATTGATACATTTTCAGATAATTAATAGGGTAGACAAAAACAGCGTGGTTACTGAGGTTTCTAATTCCACAACAGACTGAGAAATTACCAAAACTAATTAGTTAACAAGACTGAAGTGCCACGGGACTTAATGTGAAGTAGTTCTGGAATCTGAAGTCAACATTTCAAAATCTATCCTAACTTCAGTGCAAACAAGGAACAGCAAATTGAAATGTTTCTTCAATATTTGTTTAAAAACAGATTATCTAGAAGGTAGCAGACATCAAAAAGGTGTGATGGAATTAATTTTTGAAGAATTCCTTCTTGAAGATAGAAAGGTGTATAGATAACAGTGGTGTCCTAAAGTCACACCAAATTATGCCTTATAAAAGATATTTTGGCCAGTGTATGTTAGCCATAGAGAGCACAAGAAAAGGAATGAGTGCTTAGTTTGATGAAGCAGGCTTAAGTTCTCATAAATAAGATATTCCAAATACTTCCCCCAAATCCGTTTTAGTTTGAGCCTAATTTCAATGAGAACAATGGAACTGGTAAGTTAATAGCAGTTCTGGATGTCCACATCTTCTTGGCCTCAGAAACAGCTTTTTAAATCTCTTTCTACTCTCCAATAAACATAGCTGTAATGGTAAAAATCAGATCAAAGCAAAAAGCTTGCAGGTAGTCAAAGCAGTGAAAACAAAGCCAAATGTTTTAACAGATTACATCTACAGTAAAAGAACAGCTGTTGAAAAGATTTGTGATGTGTTTCATACGTTCTGATGAAAATATGACTATTTTGTCTTTATCACTTCATTTATAAATACCTTTGGATGTGAATACACATAGTTTAGCAAGTAGTACTTTTAGTTGCTCTTATTTCCTCTTATTTCCTAAATCTGGAACATTTTTTTTTTTTTTTCCTCTGATCTTTCTGCTTTGGGCATATCTACAAAGCTGGATGGATTTTGAAGTTACCATGCAAGAAATAAGGCAGCTTACCCATAAATACTGTGTTGTGATGTAATATGTGAATTCATAACCTACTTACCTTGTCTTTACAACATATAATGAGTAATATCTATTTTGGCATACATATCTTAATCATAAAAGGAAGCTTTTAGCATCTATTTTAGTATCTTTCAACAATTTTGTGGATTTTCCATTATGTCGCCAGCTGTTTTTTGGGGTACGTTTTTCTCCAGATTTACATCCAATTCAGTGAAGTTGTCAGGATCAGCAATCCTGAAACAGCTATCATTATAGTGGAATTTGCTGAAACATTCTCATACATTGAGTATAAGATTAATCTTCATGATTCTAAATGTTAATATTTTTAAAGCAGTCTATTAAGTCACACATTATTTAAAGCACTTAAATTTATTGTATTCGTACATTTCCTTACACTACTATTGGTTTCCCTAACAGTATAGCTTCTGCATGCAAACTGAGCAAAATCCTCCTTGCTCTACAACATCCGGAATTTGACTGTTTTTTTTTCGGCATTCAGTGTTCACCAAAATTTCTTATTCCTTTTAAAGAAAGGAGACAACAGTGATTGATGGTATTTTCTTAAGAATAAATTTATCCAGAAAGAGAAGACGATGATCTTACAATTTAGATTGGCATGTAATTCTTCTGCTCCTGATTTTGTTCCAGATGTACCTTCTGACTGAAAAAAGATGCTTATTAGTTTATTCAGGTAATACCTTGTTGTGCCTTGACCTCAGATCATTTTCCACATTTTTAATACAGTAAAATGATTTTTAAATAGTTTATATACAGGAATAAAAGTTATTTTTATGGTACACTTTTTGAGTGGGAAACTACTGTTTACAACTGAACAAGAAGTATTCAGTAAAATACCATTTTAATGAAGTGTTTATTACTTTGGTAGAATATGATGAACATTAGTAATCTATCCTTTATATTTTAGTAGGTGCTATGTGGGGATGCGATGAAGATAATCAAATGACTTTAATCTATACTAGCAGTATTCTGTGTTACTACCATTTCATATTATTCTTCTAGCTTATATTTAAAAAGAGTATTCTGGAGCTCTATGAAAGAAGCAAGGCAATGTCTGTGTTTTCAGCTGCTTTAGTGTTAGCAGACATTTTCCCTGCTGTAATGAATGGAAAGCCCAAGTAAATGTTCAGCTGTGAACAAATTAGGCATAGGTCCTAACAATTAAGAACTTTTTATTCTTTTCATTTCACTTCATAATGTAAGAATTCTTCCAGAAGCGATTAATGTTCTATATAGATAATGACCTCAAGTTCTTACACTTGCCAACAGCCCACTGTCTCCAAATGCTCTTTCCTTGTAAACACAGAATGATGAGATACCTAATCTCCTACTGCTGTTTTAGTCACTGTGACTGCACTTCAGTTCTTGAGCATCCCACTTTTGTGGACAGCTACACAGTTTAACAGGATTTGATCCAAAATTAGAGACTTGATTAAGTATATATGTTTCAAGACGTGAACGTTTGTTAGAATTTTGATTGAGCTATTCTTCTGTAAAAGACTGATTTATCAGGGTTTATCTGCTCTGATTTTGTAAATAGGATGTACTCAATCATATTTGCAGTGTAATGGGCATATATATTTAGCTAATTGACTGCATTCTGCTATAAGAAAAAAAAATAGTTTTAACATTGAAATTAGTAGTGGGTATAGGAAAAAAAATTCAAAATGAGACACTGGCTATGGCGGTAATTAATGAAATAATTGTTGTATGTCTTTAATTAGGAGAGAAGAAGCAGTGACAGAACTGTATCTTTCAGATTCCGAAACAAATGGGATGATTATTATACTGCATGCTGGGGCAGCACTTAAATACCCTTGGATTGTAGTATTACTATTTTCTGACTGTATTTTTTGTCTTAATGGTAGTACAGAATGCTTTATGGGTTCCAAAGCAATCTTCCTCTGAATAATAAATCACTGCTCTTTTAGTGCCAGCTCTGACCTTTTCTGATTGAAATTGTAACACATCATCATAAAATAATGTCAGCGTGAGAGAAAATCATCTGTCTCGTGAAGAGTGATTCTACACATGGACACTTAAAGAGTTGGCTCTGATCATAATTACTCTTCGGTTACAAAAGGGTGACACTAACCTGGCAAACTGTCTTAAAACAAACAAAACCAGTTATACACTGCCTTAGAATATAAAAGGGCTTTCAGGAGTTCCTCTTCTGGAAGTTTCTCAGGATACAAAGGAGGTAAGTACAAACAGTGGTGAGCACTCTCAAAAGTAAACCCAAGAGTTTCTTTTTAAAGAGTTTCCTGTCACTGATATTGGTCAATATGAATACTGAAATGAGGACTTTCTTTAAGCATACTGGTGGTTTTTAGATCAGACTGCTTTCAAAGCTCTCTATCGCTCCACTCACATCAGTTTTTTATGTAACAGTATGTGTCCTGATCAAAATGCTTGATTTCATTTTCCCTTATTTCTGTCTGGGCTATTTTTATATTTTCACATTTTTTATTCATTTTGAACAGGCGCAAGGTATAGGAAGAAGCCATAGGATTATATTTACAGCTGGTGACTGGTCACAAGTGGTGTTCTCCAGGGGTCGGTACTGGGGCCTGTCCTCTTCAATATATTTATTGATGACCTGGATGAGGGTATTGAGTGCACCCTCAGTAAGTTTGCAGATGACACCAAGTTGGCTGGAAGTGTTGATCTGCCTGAGGGTAGCAAGGCCCTACACAGGGATCTGGACAGGCTGGATTGCTGGGCTGAAGCCAATGGGATGGGATTCAACAAGACCTAGTGCTGGATCCTGCACTTTGGCCACAACAACCCCAGGCAATGTTACAGGCTTGGGGTAGAGTGGCTGGAAGACTGTATAAAGGAAACGGACCTTGGGGTATTGCTTGATGCTGAACATGAGGCAGCAGTGTGCCCAGATGGCCAAGAAGGCCAAAGGCATCTTGGCTTGTATCAGAAGTAGTGTTGCCATCAGGAGCAGGGAAATAATTCTTCCTCTGTACTCAGCACTGGTGAGGCCGCACCTCAAGTACTGTGTTCAGTTTTGGGCCCCTCTCTGCAAGGAAGACATGGAGGTCCTGGAGTGTGTCCAGAGAAGGGCAACGAAGCTGTGAGGGGTCTGGAGAACAGGGCTATAAGGAGCAGCTGAGGAAGCTGGGATTGTTCAGTCTGGAGAAGAGGAAGCTCAGGGAGCCCTTACTGCTCTCTATAACTCCCTGAAGGGAGGCTGTAGTGAGCTGGAGGTCAGCCTCTTCTCTCTTATAACTAGTGATAGGACTGGAGGGAATGACTTCAAGTTGCACCAGGGGAGATTCAGCCTGGGTGTTAGGAAATACTTCTTCTCTGAAAGAGTGGTCAGGCACTGGAATGGGCTGCCCAGGGAGGTGGTGGAGTCACCGACCCTGGAGGTGTTCAAGGAATGTTTAAACACTGTGTTGAGGGACATGGTTTAGAGAGATCTGTTGGTGATAGGTGGATGGTTGGAGCGAATGATCTTGTAGTCCTTTTCCAACCTTGGTGATTCTATGATTCTATGATTTGTTACCATGCAAGAATTTGTTCTGTTCTTCATCTAATTAGTTGTTTTATGGCTTTTGTACAATGTAGTGACTCTGTACTCTAATCCTCTTACAAATTCCGAATACTGAAAACAGTTGTCTTTGAAGGAAAAAAAGTCAAATCTGTGCATATTTGTGTCAGATTCCTCAAATTAGTCTAGAATATTTCCATTTGCATTTCCTCAAGTGTATATATATGTGTGTATATATATATGAAAGAAAGAGGATACAAATCCCTGAGAGGTGCCTGGGCCCCAGGGAAGCTGGAGTGTTATTTTTCTCAAGCAAAAATACTGAAACCTCTCATTTACCACAATATTTCTACATTTCATCCATGTGTGATTACTTATTAGTATTTTTTGGCATTAATAACACACACAGTTGATCCTTTGTGCAACTTCACAGCATTATGTTGCACAAAGCTTATATATATTTCTGTATTAAAAAAATCTGACTTATAGAACCTATGTATATGAGCTATGAAAAGAAATACAGTGAAATTTTTCCTTTCCTTTTTTCCCTGCTCTCTCATGTCATCCTCGCACTTAACCTTTACTTATTTAATCCCACTTTAGTCATAATTGCATGCTCTCTACTCCATTCATTTAGCATCATTCAATTTTTTTGTGTGATCTTAATATATTGCACCATTGGAAAGTAATCTTATGAAAGTTTCAAATGTTATCCATGTTTCTTCTACTTGCATTATGACACAAGAATAAAAAATATCACCAAGGAAACGGTAGACTTAACAGACAATTTATTCTTTTAAGTCAGACCAAAGTTTAATTTAGATTAAAATCCTGGAAGACATAATTCCTCACAAAGTCAGTAATGTTCTCCTCGTTACCTGGTAATGATAGTCTAATTCTATCAAAAGGAATTTTTAATAATATAGCTGCATGTCTGAAACTTTGCAATTTAGAATGAAGATGACACTATCCAAAAGCTTAAGAAAACACGTTAACTGAGGCTAGAATAAGTCACCAACAAAGAACATTGTCATTCTCTCAGTTGATGTTTCACCTTTTTAGCCTCATCCCAATACAGCTTTTGTATTTTCAGATGGCATAAAAGTACTCAGGATGTCCAAACCCACATAAAGAGTGGAAGAGGTCACATTTGGAAGTTATATTTAACTTCTAACATTTTTCCTTGTTTTCTTTGTACCTGTCAAGTATCTTTCTGTTTTTCAGTGTTGTTTTGCTGTATTAATTATTACTATATTAAGCTCTGTGTAACTGAGACAAGAAGTGCTGATTTCTGGAGACGGTGCACACATGCAACAATTGCATATTGTCCATTTGTCTTACAGGTTACTGCAATCAGTTGGTGACTTCTGATTAAACTACATAAATATGATCACAGTTTACCTCCTACTGCAGAGCAGTCATCAGCAGCAACAATTTAAAAGAGCTTTAGTGTGAACTCAGAAACAAATTATATACTGAATGAGGGGCAAAATAGCTGTCAATCAAACAGTTTTGCTGCGTTCCCTTCCAAGTATAAAAATGTCAAAAAGTTAGATGTAATATTGCAGTGATGAAATGTGATTAATCTATACAGTGAGCACTATTCAAATCAACATTTTTATACAACTAAAGGAAAATGTGAACCTGCTACATTATAATGCAAACATAAAAGAAAGCATCACATCAAGTAACTGAAGTTCCAAGACATACAGATGACAATAGGCCAGAACAGTAACCTTTCTGTAGAGTAATGAATACAAAAAACACCGTAGTTATAAATATAGATGTTGAAAAACATGTTAAGAGAGAGTATTTTTGTCCTCACTGAAATATGGAAATACTTAAAAATGGTACCCAAAAGTTAGTCTTATGGATTCATTTACAACTCAGACAACTGGATTTCAAAATATTTATCTTGTAATTCAGTGTGACACCTTCAGACTATTAAATTAGTATTTGTTTTTCAACATTTTTCCCTTTATTATTTCACCTTTCTTAGAAGCAAAATATGGCAAGGATGTTCCTTTTCTTACATGCTTTTGATTATTCTTCCATTTACTGAATTTATATAAAGAAGGCTGAAAGTTAACATTTCATTTAACATCCTTTTAATAAAGAAGATACATTTTGTGATTCATTTTATGGTCCCTTTATAGTGTTATGTATACTGGCTACAGCTCCGAGCAAAGCTGAATTTTCTAAATGAAAATGATGTATTTCTTGGATATTGAATCTTAGAATTTAACCCATTGTAATCAGATTCATCATAAGGCCTGAGTTCCATCTTAATTTCATACGATGCCTTAAGCAAAGTTAAATGTAAAAGCCTACAAAGTTTTTGATATTTTCCCTAAGCTGTTATTCTAATCATGTTAATCTAAAATTTTGGTTTTCCATTAACATAGTCTTTATCTATCCCCTGCATGATTTAAATAAGATACAGACATGTCTTCACAAAATGTCTGCATCCTCTTGCAAGGGGAAAATTCAGACTATGGAGGATGTCTATCTCTTTAGTTCTCAAAGGAATAAGAGCAGGAATAATAGAATAATAGCAATACAGAAAGAATAATTTACTGTAGTAATCACAGCCCTTCATGATAAGGATTTTGTAGGTTTAGCTGTCAGTGATAGCTCTTGTCACATTCATTTCTGAAGAAGTCTTTGCATGGTCATTTGTAGGATACTAGTGACATATATTGCAAGGTTGCAGCCTAAACTTCTGCTCAAGCCTACAAATGTGAAAAAATGTCTGCAGGACTGATGCTGCATGTATTTCCCATTGCATATTCCTGCTTTCCTTATGCTTCTAGATTATGACTGAAACTGCTTCTGTAGTTGTACTGAAAAATATCAGATGTATGGCAGATTTCCAAGTTGTTTGTGACAGCGCTGCTTACAGCGCTGTAAAAAATCATCTACTTTGCACCCTCTCTTCAGGTATTTATACACGTTAGTAAGTTCTGCGTGTTGTGTTTTTTCTAGACTCCCAGCTGTCTTGAGCTTCCCTCACAGGAAAGATGTTTCAGTCCCTAGATAATTTTTGTGGCCCTTTGGTGGACTCTTTCTTGTACTGCACAGCCCAGAACTGGACACAATGAGTCCAGGTATAGCCTCACCAGTGTTGAGTGAGGAAAGCTGTGCTTTCCATTTCTAAAGAGAATTTTGCTACTAAGTTGAAAACTAGCACTTATTTAAAATTGAAAGTGAAATAAGGATTGTAATAAGTTTTTTTTTTTTTTGATAAAACCTGGAATGTACTTCTTCTGTGACATTATAGATATCTGAGACAGTTGGAATAAGCAATGTTAACTAAGGGGGCAGTAGCGATGATGATCATGGGGAAAGTAATCACAGAGATTTCCAAACATCCTTGATTAGTAGAGGGCAAATACGTTGTAAAGGACATAAATCTAAGAGGAAATTGGTATGAAATGAAGAAGTGCCTTAGTAGCAATAGGTCTGGAAAATCAACTTTGAATTTATTATAGTTAAAAACCTTAAGACTTTCTGCCTAACACACATGATATGAAGAAAATTAACAGATGTTTTACTGAGGGACTAGAATATAAATCAGTTTGAGAGCATTAAGCTATGCAGAGCTTAGTATTTTCTGAAGAAAAACTTCTGAATTAGAGAAGCTAAACTAGTATGATTCCCACTCATCTCACTGTTAATTACTTAAGGTTTTGTACTGTAAACAGTTTAGGGAGCAAACTATCTTCATTAACACTAAATTGGTGTATGGATTTCAGTGCATTCATACAACTTCATTTTGTAAACATCTCTTCAACTTTGTCCATGATTTGTTTAGCCAGCTGATCTTTTCTCTTGCTGTGAATGGAAAAAAAAAAAACAGATATATTCATGTTAAGGTAATGAAGGGCATCAGTAATGGTTACCCTTCAGTACTTACTAAACTGTTTCATAGTGCCGTGGGTGAAATTCAGTTTGCATTTAAATGAAATTTCTGAATTTAACTGTCCTAAACTCTATTTTTCATAAAAATGCAATAAAACTGCAATTCTAAGTAAAATTATATACATCGTGAAGTTTTGAAAATACTGTGAGAAAGTAGCAATGCATTTTTCTCCAAATAATTTCTTCATTAAAAAAATGTGATTAAAGAAGTCACTCTGTCCTCAGCATGTTGAATCCAGATGTGTCACAAGAATTTAAAGTTGCATCTGTTATAATTTGAGGCATGTTACTTCTTTTGGTATTGTCTCCACCCACTTTTCACCCACTGCTGGGAACAGTATGTTGCTCAAGGTCATCAGTTCTGTGCCTCTTCCTTTTAACTGAGAATAATTTATCTTTCTTAAACAAGTATTCTAAGCTGGTTTATAAACAGCAATGTATGTGTTGTTATCTTGCTGCCAGAAATGTATGTTAATTCCAGCAAGTGAATAGATATTGTATAATTATTATTTATTTATTTGTATATTTAGAAAATGTTGAGATGAGAAACATATGTAGAAGATATTTCTGAGTTTTAAGCTTTTTCATTATTTAATTCCTTTGAATTGCTTATTGAGTAAGCAGTATGTTGGATGTAAGGAGTATGCTGGACAAAATATGTTGGAATTATCCATTGGATCACTTTGAGGTGTTGCAACAGCAGAAATGGGAGATTAATAGATAAGTAATATACATTATACACTTTTGCTTAAGGGTGCAATGACATGAAGAAAGGTTAAGATGGAAGAATCTAAATGAAAATGCATGAGTTCTTCAGTTTCCTGGAAAGGAATGCCAGCAGAATACTAAAAGCTTTCTTTCTGGAAGGATCATGTGTATTTCTATCCCCTCTTTTTGTCTTTTAAAATACTTTAGAGTTAGGAAGAGCCCTTACAATTAAAAAGTAAATATATATATATATATATATATAACTTAGAAAAATACAGCACTTTAAACTCAAATGATGTAAGTCATCCCATTGTTATCCACAAATACCCCAAACTTTAAAACCAGAATTCCAACAGTAGCGGGATTCTTACTTTATCACATCACAAGATGTACCTCCAGCCTGCCGTAGGAGAAATAAAATTGGGCTCTTTAGGAAGACAGTATCTTTATCTTTGTAAATACATCTCAAGGCTTTTATTGAAATAACCAATGTATTTCACAGTGTTTCTTATATATAGTTTCTTGTGCCTGGACTTGTTTATTAATAATAGGTACCAACAGAGTATTTGTAGAAATTTTAAATGTCTGGTCAAAGAAAATGAAGATTTATTTATATATTATATTTACACTGTATTGTATGTAACCTTCAAACAATAATCAATTCTGCTAGGACTATGGATCCTGAGTCTACCACTCAAAGGTCAAAAGTAAGAAAAATTGATCATCTGTTGTATACCTGTATATCAAGATATATAGTCTTTCTTCAGTGTGCCCCTCATTAACATTTCTAGAATAACATTCTTTAATAGAGTTTTGTCAGCTGAAGTCTGATGCTCTAACTTTTTCTTCAGAATTATTCCATATTTTAAAAGTACAGTTTGGAATTACAGCAAGCTATTTCTACTATGTGAGGAACCTGTTACTTACAGAAAGAGAAATCAACCATTATGTCACTTCCAAGTTTTTACAATTAAAAGTTTTATTCCTAGAGGAACAGAAAGACAATTAAATGAAATGCTAACAACAAATTAAATGCTTTATAGGTCAGTCATCCCATTAGGTCTCTTTAGGGAAGCTGTTCTCATATA
>JANHGO010000044.1:4894148-4937778 GCA_024606505.1 Aquila spilogaster | reverse complement strand
AGTGCACAGTTAGCATAGGAACAAACCTGTGATAAAAAAACTGAGATAATCTCTCACACATATGACTATTTCAAGGATATGGGGAATGCTTTAAGGACTATTGTGACATTTTCAGATACTTTAAATGAAAAATACTTGACAAAATCTGTAGTAACCATGATCAGTAGCAAAGAACTAAGTAATTTAGGTCAGAGAAAGTGATCACTGGGAAACAACTGTAGCATCTGTTCTTATAAAAATAGCGTATAATAATTCAGACTAGGAGGAACAACTTAGTTTTGTTATGAGAAACTCATTGATATTGGGGAAAAAAAGTAGTTCATTGTTTTTCATTGGTAAAGCTTTCTCTATAGGAAGTTTTAAAAACAAGACACTGTTGATGACATTAAATTGTCAAAAAAGCATGAAAGAGTTTTCAGAAAAAAGCAAGAAATTTTACTCATTACGCTTACATTTGCTAAAAAGTGTCTTAAAAATTTTAAATTATTAAGTCAAAATCTGGTGGGTTTTTTTTTTCTCTTATGCCAGTGTGGAATTTGACTGCTTATAAATTAATAAGTAACTTGAAAAACTACCTTTAGTTTCAATTGTTTTTACAAATGTAAGACTTTTTTAAACTATGAAATTCTGTATTCTGTATATTAAATCTTAACAACCTGCTGTGCAAACACACATATTGTGATTGGTGCACTCTTAAAATGGATTTTTTTTAATTTTTTTTTTTTAGAATGAATTCTTCTATTTCATATTGTGAAATGAGACCTGGGATTTACTTTATTTCAGAAAGGTAATAACTGTGTAAGATAGATGATTTGCCAATGGTAGGGTCTAATATTAAGAAATGTTCTGTTCTTCAAAGCCAAAGAAGCTGGTGATGTGTTTAAACTGCCTACAATAAAATAGCTCTGAAAGACTGACTGTATTTTAATTACACCGAGATACAGGATTTTGCCAAAATTATCCTTTAAAATACCTATATAGTGTAGATGATTGGTTTATAGATTTGCAAAAAAGTGTTTCAAGATATTCTAAGACTTCTCATAGCATTTTTCAGTGTGAACTCTAAATCTCTCTTGAAGGAAATCAGTGTTTGAAGAAAAGAAGATTTACAGAAGACTTAATGATATTTTAGGAGTTAAATCTACATTGTAAATACAGACATGTTGTCATCTGGGGGTGGGGGGAGTTTAATCCATGATGGGATTTACAGTTCAACGAGTTGCACAACAATGAATTACAGAGGAGACTAGTTTCTTATTCTCCTCAATCTTTTGTTTCACCAAATAGAGAAATACTTAACTTTGGAAGGAAGAAGGGGAGAAGGTCATATCCGCCTAGCCAGCGAAGCCTGCAAGTCAAGTAAGGATTTTCACTCCAGCTAAAGAATAGTTTATTAAAAATATTTCTTCACATAAAAATATTTGCCTGTAATGGTGGGAAAGGAGGTACAGAGTATATCAAAGGCTTGGGTTATAGGGGTTTATCATTTGTGTTGAACACACAAAGTTGTTCTGATTCCAGGGAAGTGGTGGTGTCACCATCCCTGGAGGCATTCAAAAACCACGTAGACAAGGCACTTCAGGACATGGTTTAGTGGGCATGGTTGATGGTTGGACTCCATGATCTTAAAGGTCTTTTCCAAACTAAAAATTTCTATGATTCTATGATTAAGTCTGATTTCAGTGGAGTTGTGTAATCATTAACATGATTACATTATCAGCTTGTTAAGTAACTGTTGTGGAAATGCCGAAAGGAGAGCATGTTACAGACTATTTTAAAAACCTTAGCAACTTGCAGAAAATCTTCCATATAAAGAATGTCCTTCCAAGCAATAAGCTACTAGTGCAACTCTTTATTGTTTTTGTTCCACTTTGTAGCAAATTTTCAAAAAGTTAACAGAAGTCTGTAAAAACATCTCAAGCATCACGAATCTAGAAGATTTTCGGTATAGATTTTAAAAAATGAGGGAGAGGGAACAAGTAGATGTACACGATAAAGAATCACTCATGAAAAGATAGGACTCCTAGAGCATCTGGGGTGACATGGTGATGCGTTAACTCAGTCTCCCTCCACAGATTTCCGTTCCTGTAACATTGTCCAGTAGCGTGTGCAGAAGTGAGAGCTTCTTTTTGTCCTGCATAGGTGTCCGTGCCAGATCCGGAGCCTGTGTTCCCGTTCCGCATGGAGATGGGGATCCTCCCGTTCAGAGGGACCTGAGCATTGCCCTTTGGTTGCCCTTTTCTAGTGCATGCTACCTGTGGAAATTGAATGAGTCTTATTGCCATGTTACTTCATTGTGGTTGCACTCCACGTGCCAAAAATTAACAGTATTAATGATCCATGCCAAGTCCCTAATTTCCTAGTTTCAAGTTCATTCTGCTGTACAGGCTGCTTTATTCTATAGCTAGGTTGTAGATCATTAGTAGATACCTTACTGTCAAGTAGGAAGTTTTGCAGATTATTTTAATTACAGAATGAGCCTTCATAATAAGTGAAATGAACATTGCCTTTTAAATATACTTCTGCTTGGTTGTTGTTAATAATGATGGTGGATGGAAAGAAGAAAGCATTTCACAATGTGCACTACACAGCTTTTTATCAAAACCCTGCAGCAAAGAGGCAAACCTGTCCAGTAGAATCTTTGGTATGTAGATTGGATGGCATAGTAGGTCACAGCTGAGGGAAAAAAAAGCAACGCTAGCTACTCAAATCCCCCAACCCTACATATATCTTGAGTTTTGCAGGTTGTTTAATTTTAAATCTTCTTTCAGCGTAAGAGAGCTAAGAGTTTATCACTAACTTCTGCCTCTCTTAATAATTCATCTGCATTACAGTTGCATAGGCTTAATTAGCTGCTTCTGCTTCGGTTTTCTCATGTCATGTTGTCTTTTTCATTAGATCTCTCTTCTTCATTTGTGTTAGATGTTTGCACATTTCCTAGCTTTAAGCAATGTGGGCTATAATTGGGATCTAAAGTTGGAACACGTCTTCAGTTACCGTTTTGTTAATTCCTTTTATTTTCGTGTCAAACCCGTGTGTTATCATGTATTGCCAATGAAGTGAAAGAGAAGTCAAAGGTAATCCACGTTGGCTTTTTTGCTTCTAGCAAAGGTTTGTGTCTTTAGACTTGTTTTCTGTTATAAATGTTCTATGAAAGTATCCATACTATTTTCATTTTCTTTTTTTCATAGAGGCTGTGCACAAGCATGTTACAGAATGCTGGAGGCATTTAAGCTTGTAAAATCAAATGTATCAATGATGTAGTTTTCTCAAATTCCCTGCAACTTTTTTATCGCTCTTTTTCCTTCACATATAAATTTTTTATTTTTTTTTAATATAATAATAAGCTGGGACTGAATTAGTGTGAACAACTGAGTTGAAACACTGCTAAAGTTGTTAAGTTAAAAGGGGAAAAAGGAGAAAATAGAAGGCAGAAGTAGCAGACTGGAAGCTGGAGAACACGATTGAAAACAGGAAGGGCAGTCCCAGCATACAGATAGTTTATCAGACGTATGGAACAGGCTTTGTTTTTCCATGTGATATTTGGAATGACTATGGGGACACATCATGCTTTGTTTCTGGACAGTGATATTTTGGGGTGAAAAGTTGCAGAGACAGCAGTCTTCTGCAAAGCTCTGGTCTTAAGGTGCTGAAACTCTGGAAGATTTAAATAAAAGCAGTAATAGACAACACACTGCTGTTGCATAACTTAATGGCAAATTAACATTCTACTTTGAAATGATTGGTTTCATCAGCTTTTCAGGTAAGATCTGGGCTCCTGTATTTTTGAAGTTGAAGGTAGCTATGGGTGATTATTCTGCCGATCTATAAATCAAGCAACTTGTGGAAGTAAACTAGAAAAAATTTAATAACCTTGTTCCTCATCTCTTCTGTGTCATTTTTCATACTAAAAAAAAAAAAAAAAAGTCTATAAAAAACTTCTCTGTAAGCCATCTGATATCTTTAGGATTTGAACACAGTTCTGTCACAGTGACAAATACTTGGCTTCCAAAAATTTTTATTTTCATTGTGCAAATATGTGTGTTTTCAGCATAATACAAGGCAGATTTTGGATGTGTACTGCCGTGAATTTACCCAGGTAGAGTGAACTTTATATGTTTACCGCTTGCTTATTGAGTTCAAACATGTGATTGATTGGACTGTAACAGATTTTGTCTGTGATAAAGCCACTGAAGTTAACTTAGCTGAAGATAAAAAGTTAACTTAGAGTTATTAAATTCTATTTCTCTGACTACTTTTGCTGCTCATGGCATGTTTTAAACATTAATTTACTTATTTGTTATGTGCTGTAGACTGTAATTAAGTAGAATCCACAATTCAAAACATGGAGAGATTGATGAAAATTTCTGCTGCTGTCATGTGGGATGACATGTCCTTGAAGTTGAGGATTGAAAATGAAATGGCTTTGATAATGGAAGATATGTTTTCAGTTTTGTGAAGGGCTGAATAGATCTTCTGATACAGTAAATTAACAACCAGCTGATCTTCTGGAGTGCTGCTTAAAAGGGCTGTGTTTGATTTTGAAAAAGTGATATTTTTTTTGGTTTGTTTGTTTGAAACAGCCATTAAAATGAAATTAATTGCAGTGACATGCTTGCCACTGGATAGGAACTGAATCTCAGCAAGTGTTTGAGAATTCATTTCAAGCTGAAAAGAAACTGAGCAATCAATGTCAAGTCCAGCTCCCCAGTGTCTTTGTGCAGTCATAATCCCTAGTAAGTACTTACCCATTTTGACCAAAGCTCATTACAACAATAACTCTTTTTCTATGGTTTCCAACTCTGTCTTCTTCCAAGGCTGCGACAACAATTCTTACATTATATTTGGTTCTAATTCTTCTCAACAACGACTCCTATCTTCCCATAATGATCACCCTGAAGAGTCCATTCTTTATATCTTTATGGTTTTCTTCAGCTCCTCAGAAATGCCCCCTTGGTGCTCTGCACTCAGTCTTTTACCCTGTTTCAGAATCAATGTAGTTGTATACTAGAATTAATGAAGGCAGTTTCACTACCAGGTTCTGCTGCCAAACTGTGGATTTACAAAAGGCTTTATTTTGGATTAAAAAAAAAAGAAACAGCTACTCAAATTAAGAATATGGGAAAGATTTATAGGTTAAAGAGGTTGTGCGGTGTGGTTTTGTTGGTTTTTTTTTAATTTGTTAAAATGAAAATCTTAAACTGATTCCAGTTGAATTGACTGTTTCATTCTAAGATACATATAGATCAATTACATGAAGTACATGCAAAAGGATAAAATAGGCTAAAACATATATTTTAAACTGCGATATGCATACTGAAATCTATTGATGCAAACAGTTTATCTCGTATGTACAGTAACCTATCCTGGACCCAACATTGAGATCCAAGATAGAAAAATCTTGGTACAGAACTAAAACAGAATGCCAGTAAATAATTCTTTGCAAAATGTTTTTTCAATATTTTGTCAGTTGCTATCTAGATTCAAAACTCCAACAGGAAACAAATGTAACAGATTATGGTAATATATTACCCCATTAATGTGTTTTAAATAACATCAACAAAACAACTTTCTTACAGGCCATCTATGTATAAAATTAAAGATGAGGTTTTAATTAGAAGGAAGAATTAATGTGTTTTTCAATCAAATAAAAGACTAGAAATGTAGGACAAATGTATATTGAATACAAATGATAAGAAAATGATGTGAGAAGTAACAAAGACTTATTCTGTTACATATTAAAGCAGAACACCAGATTGAATAAACAAGTTGATTTTTACTTTTCAAAGCAGAAACTTTAAAGAAATAAAATAGGTGGAGCAGAGGATGGAGTTTTGAAACATAGATAATCAATATTACAGTTAAAATGAGGCTTTAAAAAATACACTCAGTGGTTTGGCAGTTTGGAGGGTTGGTTTTGCTTTTTGTTAATGAACCATACAAAACAGAGATAAATGCATTGAAATTATACTTTTTCAAGTTTCTCATACATATACATATATAAAGAAAGTACCTCAAATATATCTATGGAGCACCTGAAAATGATGTGGTAGAATGTGCAGAGACATCCCCTACTCCGTAAGGCATTTGCCCTGTTTGAATCATGACAGGACACTTGTACAAGTGCTTTGAATGTGGGTTCCAATTTAAACATTTTTTGGCAATATTTTTACTGATATCAAACACTCATGCAATAACACAGTATGAATGTTATACTAAATGCTATAGATACAGCCAGTTCAGATTTCAGTTTCACTGAATAAGATTCCAGAGTATGTGTTCATATTCCTGTGCAGAAATATTTGAATCAAACAGGTCTGGGTAGGTGTTGGTTGTTTTTTTTTTTTTTTTTAATGTCAAGTCATCTTGGTTTAAAAAAATAAATTGGGAAATAATAGAAATAGGGTTTAAGAGCCATCACGACTAGAACAGAGAAATTTAAGAGGACTTGCTTTTCAAAAAGTTGGGTCTGAAACAAAGAAAAAGAGGCAATGGCACACTGGTGTAGCATGGTTTAGAAGAAACAGTACAACAGAGATAAGAATCAGAAAATCACTTTGGGAAAGATGGTGAAAAAACATTCTCTAAGTCAGTGTTTTGTTCTGCTCCAGTTTCCACAGACAGATTTAAATAGATGCAGAGATTGTTAATGTTATGGAGAGAGGAATTCTACCAAGATCTGTGTCATTACGGTAGACATTACATTTGCACACATTGACTGGAGCAAGTGCTGCCAATAATGATAGAAACTTTGTACTGTCAGATGCATTAGTCGTTAGATTCCTTCACTCTGGATAGTCAGTGAACCAACAAGAGGGTATATTAGCTGGTCAAAGAGAATAACCTTGGAATAAATGAGCATGAATTGATATATTTTCAATTAAATAGAAGGATAAACAAAAACAGGTTGGTTACTAAGGTTTCTAATTCCAAAAGAGCAGACTGAGAAATTACAGAAACTAATTAGTGAAGTCAACAAGATTGAATGCCAAGGGACTTAATGTGAAGGAGCTTTGGAATCTGAAGTCAAGCTTCAAAATCTATCTGAACTGCAATACAAACAAGGAGGCAGCAATTTACGGAAAATGGAAACGTCTCTTCAATATTTGTTTAAAAAACAAATTATCTAGAAGTTACCTGACATCAAAAAGGTAAGATAGAATTAATTTTCAGAGCGCTCTTTCTTGCAGGTAGAATGGTATAGGGATAATAGTGCTGCCCCCAAATCAGGCCAAATTACGCCTTACAAAGAACATTTTGGCTAGTGGATATTAGCCATAAAAATAAAAAGCACAAGAAAAGAAATTAGTACTTAGTTTGACGAAGCAGACTTACGTATTCATAACCAAGACTTTCCAAATACATCCTTCAGATCAGTTATGTTTTGAGCCTAATTTCAATGAGAGTAATGAGGTTATCCAAGGACAGGCAGGTTAATAGCAGGTCTGAGTGATCCATGCCTTTTTGGTCTCAGAACAGCCTGTTAAGTCTGTCTTTCTACTCTCCCATAAATTTATAGCTGTAACAGTCACAAAAATAAACTCCTTGGTAGTCAAAGCAGTCAAAACAAATTCAGACATTTTTACAGATTATTTTTACAGTAAAAGAACAGCTGTTGGAGAGATTTGTGATGTGCTTCATACATTCTGATGATTAGATGAATAAGTTGTCTTTACCACTCTAACATTTATATTTTTTTGATTTAAATACACATAGTTTAACAAGTATTGCTTTTAGAGGGTCTTATTTCTTAAATATGGAACACAGTTTGGGGTTTTTTTTTTTCTCTGATCTCTATGCTTTGGGCATAAATATAAAGCTTGATGGATTTTGAAGTTACCATGCTAGAAATACGGCAGCTTAACCATAAATACTGTATTGTAATGTAAGATGTGAATTCAGAACCTACTTACCTTGTCTTTACAACATGTAATGAGTAATATATATTTTGGCATACATATCTTAATCATAAAAGTAAGCTTTCAGCATCTATTTTAGTATCTTTCAATAATTTTGTGGCTTTTCCCTTATGTAGCCAGCTGTTTTTTGGGGTACATTTTCTCAGATTTACAATCAATTCAGTAAAATTGTCAGGATCAGCAATTCCGAAACAGCTATCATTATAGATATAAGGGAAATTGCTGAAACATCCTCATATATCAGGTATAAGAGGAATCTTTCATAATTTGAAATGTTAATATTTTAAAGCAGTATATTAGGTCACACATTATTTAAAGCACTCAAATTTATTACATTCATGCATTTTCTTTCACTGCTATCGAGTTCCCAAATAGTATAGCTTCTGCTTGCAAACTGTATTCAACAGAGCAAACCCCTTCTTGCTCTACAACATCCTGAACTTGGCTGCTTCACCTCAGCGTTCAGAGCTCACCAAAAGCCTTTATTGCTTTCAAAGAAACTTCAAAATTTCCATTTAAAAACAGAAAAAAAACAGTGATTGATTGCAGAAACTGTAATTTGGTTAAATAAAAAAAAGAAGTCTCCAGCATGAGAAAAGAAGACCATGATCTTACAATTTAGATTGGCACATAACTATTCCATTCCTGATTCTGGCACAGAAGTACTTTCTGACCTTACTTAACAAAGGTGCTTATTAGCATGTTCAGGCAGTACTTATTATCTTCTTGTGCCTTAACCTGTGATGATTTTCCACAAGATTAATATGGTCCAAACTATTCAGAAGCTATTATTTATCGTTTAAAAAAATAATAATTCTGAAGTACAAGTGGCACCAGTAACTCAGTTTTCCTCAGTGGAAATGATGATTAAATTAGTTTCTGATACTGAAACCTTGTAACAATGTATTAACTCCATAGAGGCTTGGTTTACTTCAAGCTGCCTCATCTATATTCAGATCTCTGTGCTCCACAGAAATCTCCTAGTCCTTTAAAGCCTGAGACTGTATCTTGACTTCTTCCATGGTCTCAAGTTTTCCAGGCTCCAGATAACTGCAGAGAAATCCTGCCTTGCTTGTTTGCTTTTCCACTCCAAATGCAATTTTGAAGAAATTTAAATATTCTCATGCTTGATTTTCTCATTTAGGATTGGCTTCTTTTTTTAAAGATATTTCTGCTAGCCACTTATGATAATACTGTTACTGAAGATGGACATGTGAATTTAAGAAATTCCCTAATGATGCTGATAAGAATTAGAAGTTAGTATTTTAATGCATGCTATGAAATAATAGGTTACATTAACTGAAGACTTTCAAGAGATTAGAAGGAAAATTCCATTTCTACTGTAAAAGTGTTTTAAAGTAGTTTATACACAGGAATAAAAAGTATTAATGTACTGTTTCTGAGTGGGAAACCACTGGTTAGAACTCAGCAAAGTATTCAGCAAAATCAATACCATTTAAATGAAGTATTAATCGCATTGGTCAAAATAAGCTGAAAATTAGTAAACAGTCCCTGAAATTTTGGGAGGTGCTTTGGGGTGATGACGTAAAGACAACCAAAGAACTTCCATCTATATTAGCAGTAGTCTTTTTCACTACTATTTCCTATTATTCTTCAAGCTATATTTGAAAAGAATGTTCTGTAGATCCATTCAAGAAGCAAGGCAATGTGCACGTTTTAGTCCAGCTGCAACCATTTTCCCTGCTGTGATGAATGCAAAACCCAAGTAAACATTCAACTGTGGACAAATTAGGCATAGATCCTAACAATTACGAGTTTTTTATTTTTCTCAGTTCAACTTGTAATGTAAGAATTCTTCCAAAAGAAATTAATGTTCTGTCTGGATAATGACCTTGAGTCCTCACACAAGCCAACAGCCCACTGTCTCCAAATGGACTTTCCTCGTTAACAGGGAGTGATGAGGTACATCATCTCCTACTGCTATTTTAGTCACTGTGACTACACCTTGGTTCTTGGCTATTCCACTACTGTGGATGTCCACAGAGTTTCACAGGATTTGATCCAAAATTAGATTCCTAATTAAGTGTATATGTTTCCAGACCAGTGAATACATATCTTAGAATATTAATTGAGCTATTCTTCTGTAAAAGATTGGTTTATCAAGGCTTATCTGTTGTTTCAGATTTCTTAAAATGTCCACATAAAATTTAGAAAATAAGATGTCCTTGATCATGTTTGCAGTATAACAGTCACATATGTTTAGCTAATTTTCTATCTCCTGTCCTGTTCTAACAAAAAAACTTTAGTTAATATTTCATTACTATTTGAAAGAGTACTGGTCTATAGGAAAAAAAAAAATCAAGATTGGACAGTGGCTTTGGCCATTATTAATCAAATTGTTACTTATGACTTGAACTAGGAGAGAATAAAAAGGCACAGAACTTTAGTTTTTAAATTGCTAAATAAATGGGATTATTCTTATACTTCCTGCTGGGGCAGCAGTTAAATACCCTTGGACTGTAGTATTGCTACTATTCTGACTGTAGTTTTTGTCTTAATGGTAGTACTGAATGCTTTATGGGTTGCAATGCAATCTTCCTCTGAATAATAAATCACTGTTCTTTTTAGTGCCAGCTCTGACCTTTTCTGATTGAAATTGTAACACATCATCATAAAATAATGTCAATGTGATAGAGAATCATCTGCCCCATGAAGAGTGATTCTACAGATGGATCCTTAAAGAGTTAGCTGGCTCTGATCATAATGACTCTTTAGTTACAAAAGGGTGACAAACCTGACAAAGTGTCTTGAAAAAACTGCAATACACTGCCCTAGAATAAATATGTGCTTTCAAGAGTTCTGCTTCTGGAAATTTCTTGAGATACAAAGGAGGCAAGCACGCACAGTGATGAGCATTCTCAAAGGTAAACCAGGAGCTTCTTTTCAAAGTGATTGATTCTGTTGTCATTGATATTAGTCAATATGAATATTGAAATGAAGGTCTTTCTTTAAAGATATTGGTGCTTTTCAGATTGAACTGCTTTGAAAGGTCCCCACTGCTCTACTCACATCAGGTTTTTTATATAACAAAATATGTTTTGGACAAAATGCTTGATTTCATTTTTCCCTCATGTCTCTCTGGAAAATTATTAGATTTTCATATAATTTTTATCCACTTTGAACGGGCACTAGGTACTTGAAGAAGTTCTTTGGATTGGATTTCTTACCGTGAAATAATTTATTCTGTTCTTCATGTAGTCCTTTGGTGTATGGCTTTTCTACAAGGTAGTGATTCTGTAGTTGTTTTATTTATTACAAATTCCAAGTAACGAAAGTAGTTTTCTTTGAAGAAAAAAGTCAAATTAGTACATATCTGTGTTGGACTCCCCAAACTCATACTATATGTTTCCATTTGCCGTTCCGCTCGTGTGTGTATACATATATATAGATTTTAAAATATTGTACACAGTATGGAAAGAGAGAGAAAGAGAATATGAATCTCTGAGAAGGTATATGGACTCCAAGGAAGCTGGACTGGTAAGCAGAAATAACTTTAACATCTAATTTTAAAAAATATTTCTACCTTCCTTCCAAGTGTGTTTATTTACTAGTAAATTCCGTCATTTAAAACACAGTCAATTGATTCCCTGTGCAACTTCATAGCATTCTGTATTGCACAACACTTATATATGATCTGTATAAATTATCTAAGACTTACAGAACTTGTATGTATGAGTTATGAAAAGAAGCACAGTGAAATTTTTTCTTTCTTTTTTTCCCTGCTCTATCATGTCATGCTTGCACTTAACCTTTACTTATTTAATCCCACTTTAGTCATAATTGCATGCTCACTACTCCATTCATTTGGCATCATTCAATTTTTGTGTGCTCTTCGTATTTTGCAGTATTGGAAAGTAATCTTACAAAAGTTTCAAATGTTTCTTCCACTTGCATTATGACACAAGAATAAAAAATATCACCAAGGAAACGGTAGGCTTCAGAGACAATTTATTCTTTTAAGTCAGACCAAAGTTTAATTTAGATGAAAATCCTGGAAGACATAATTCCTCACAAAGTCAGTAATGTTCTTCTCATTACCTGGTAATGATAGTCTAATTCTATCAAAAGGAATTTTTAATAATATAGCTGCATGTCTGAAACTTAACAATTTAGAATGAAGATGACACTATCCAAAAGCTTAAGAAAACACATTAACTGAAGCTAGAATAAATCACCAACAAAGAACATTGTCATTTTCTCAGCTAATATTTCACCCTTCTAGCCTCATCCCAATATAGCTTTTACATTTTTAGGTAGTGGCATATAAGTAATCAGAACATCCAATCCCACAGAAAGGGCAGAAGAGGTCACATCTAGAAGTGTGCTTTAGCTTCTAGCATTCTTCCTTGTTTTTCTTCTATCTGTCAAGTACCCTTCTGCTTTTCTGCGTAGCTTTACCACATTAAACTCCATGTTACTAAGAGTGGGACAAGAAGTGCTAATTCCTGGAGATGGAGCACAGCCCTTCATGCAAAATTGGTATATCGTCCATCACAGTGTGTCTTACAGGTTACTGCAGTTGGTTGGTGACTTCTGGTTAAACGACATAAGTACAATCACAGTTCACCTCCTACTGCAGAGTTGCCATCGGTGGCAACGATTTAAAAGAGCTTTACTCTGCATTCAGGTTTAGATCTCACACTGAATGAGGGGAGAGGGAGCTGACTGTCTGTACAGCTTTTCCTGTATTGTCTTGCCAAGTATGAAGATGTCAAAAGTCAGATGTAATAGAAATTTATGGTACTGCAGTGATGAAATATGATCAATCTGTACAGTGAACATGTATGAAAACCCCACCATATTTAGAAATACAGCCTTTGCAAAACATGCTAAAAGGGGTGTGCTCTTTTTTTGTTCATTGAAATGTGGGAATACTTAAAAATGATACCCAAAAGTTAGTCTTGTGAATTCATTTGCAGCTCAGACATGACTGGATTTCAAAATGTTTGGCTTGTATTTCAGGTTATTAATTTATATTGTTAACTGCATCCATAGGGTACAAAATTTCAGCCTGAGTTATAAAAAATTTGTTACTCTCCTCTAAATGCTAAACCACACTTGGAAAAACAGGGAAATCTATTAAACCTTTCATCTTCAGCCTATTATAGTAGTATTTGTTTTTTAACATTTTCCCCTTTATTATTATTTCTCCTTTCTTAAAGCAAAATATGGCAAGGAAGTTCCAGTTCTTATGTGCTTTTTGATTATTCTTCCATACACTGAGTTAATATGAAAAAGGCTGAAAGTTAACATTTCATTTTACATTCTTTTAATAAAGAAAATAAATTTTGTGATTCATTTTATGGGCCCTTAATAGTGCTACGCATGTTGGCTACAGCTCAGAGTCAGAGCTGAATTTTCTTTAGAATCACAGAACTTTAACCTTAGAATTTAACCCATTATGAGCAGATTCTAACAATATTCATTCTAAAGCCTGAGTTTTCATCTTAATTTCATACAATGCCTTGCCAGCAAAATTAAATGCAAATTCCTGCCAAGTCATTTGACTTTTTTATTTTAACCAGTTATTCTGACCATGTTAGTCTAAACTTTTTGTTTGCCATTAATGTTGTCTCTATCCATCCCCTGCATGGTTTAAATAAGACACAGATATGTTTTCACAAAGTGTCTGCATTCTCTTGCAAGTGGAATACTCAGACTATGGAGAACATCTGTCCATTCACTTCAAAATAGAATAATCAGTAATAACAGTAACAAAGAAGGAAGAATCTATTGCAATAACGACAGCACTTCATGGTAAGTAATTTATAGATTTTTGTGATATTGATAGCTCTTCTCATATTCATGTCTCAAGAAGTCTTTGCTTGATCACAGAATAATTCTTTCATAAGACACTAACTATATATTTCTGAAAGGTTGCAGCCTAAACATCTGCTGAAGCCTGCAAATTTAAGACCTGCAGGACTGGTGCTGCAATTCTTTCCCTTTGCAAATTCTTACTTTCCACATGTTTCTAGATTATGACCGAAACTGTGCTCCTGTAATTATGTAAAAAATACTGTGGATGTATGGCAGGTTGCCAAGTTGTTTATGAGAGAGCACCACCTAGAGGAAGATGTAAAAAATTATCCAATGGACTGATGGTTGCATGCAGTTTATGTATAAACTTTTAAGAGCTGAAATTTTAAACCCAATATAGTATGGTGAAACATGACCCATCTGTGTTTTGACTGTAGTGTTACTTCACTTACATTTTTTGAAACAATTAGCAGTGACTGAATATTTGTAGAACATTCATAAGAAAAAAAATTTGAAATTTATTCTTGGAAATTCAAACATGACATAATTTTTATTTTGTGTTTGTTCCACACTGTTCATCCTAATATTTAGTAGTCTAGTCTAGTTATCTGTTAGGAATAGTGAGTGAGTTTCGTCACTTAGTGTATTTTCTTCTTTTCAACAGGAAAGTTGTGTGTTGATCTTGGAGTACAAATCCCAAAGAAATGTGGTTTACATTTGTAGGCTGGGTTTGATTTTATATGATCTGGAGTTCCTCATGAGTTCATTACACTGTCTTAAATCAGCCTTTAAGACAGATGCCTTGATGAAGGAGCTTTTACAGTTACTACACAAGGGATCTGTTTCTTCACAAATGAAAACAAATGCCATGTAGTTTGGATGCTATTTGTTGACAAACACAGAGCAAGGTCCTGTTGTGTTATAAAATATTCATTCTGGTTAACTTTTAACAAATAATACACAGAATAAAATATCAAGCTATGGAAATAATTCAGTGGATAATCCTGAGTAGCAAGAAATAAATTAAGCTAATTCAGACAGTGACCTGGAAAGAGGCTTAGTTCTCAGTCTCCCTGTCCTTTCCTTTGCTCAAACAAAAGTGATACTAACTTGAAAACTATCACTTATATAAAGCTGTGAAAGTGAAATTACAATTGCGCTAAATTTTTCTGGCAAAACTGGGCCATATTTTTTTCTGCAACATTATAGAAATCTGAGATAGTTGAAATAAACAGTGTTATCTGAGGGGATAGTAGAGATTATGATCATGGGGAAAGCAATCAGAGAGATTTCCAAACATCCTTGATTAGTAGAGGGCAAATACATTTTAAAGGACATAAATCTAAGGGGAAGTTGTTGTGAAATGGAAAACTGCCTTAGTAGCAATAGGTTTGGAAAATCAACTTTGGATTTATTATAGTTAAAAACCCTAAGGCTCTCTGCCTAACACGCATATCATATGGAGAAGCTTAACAGATGCTTTACTAAGGGACTTGAATATAAATCAGGTTAGGAGCATTAATCTGTGCAGAGCTGAGTTTAGTTTTTTCTGAAGAAAAACTTCTGAATTAGAGGAGTTAAACAAGTGTGATTTTCCACTCATCCCACTGTGAATTGCATAAGGTTTTATAATATAAACAGTTTAGGGAGCAAGCTATCTTTGGTAACATTAAATCTGTGCGTGGATAGCATTGATTTAGCGCATTCCTACTGGATACAACTGCATTTTTGTAAACATCTCTTCCACTTTCTCCATTATTTGCTTAGTCAGCTAATCTTTTCCCTTTCTGTGAATGTAAAAACAGAAATAGATCATTTTAATGTGACGATTGACATCAGTAATGATTACATTTCAATGCTTACTAAGCCATTGTGGTCACAGTGCCACAAGTGAAATTTGGCAGGTTTGCAATTAGACATTAACTGTCCTAAACACCACGTTTCATAAAATTGTAGGTAAAACTATCTCAAGTGTTGCTTTTGGGAAGTGTTGTAAAAAAAAGAAACAATGCATTTTTATTCTCTCGCTCTTCAGCCACGTTTAGAAATCCTACCTGTTGCCTTTTTCACTCTGATTCCTTTTCCAATTAATTACTTCCAGCCAAACAACTACAGGAATCACTCTGTCCTCAACACTTAGAATCCAGGAGTGTTACAAGAATTTGCAGTTGCATCTGTTATACTTTGAGGCCTGTTACTGCTTTTGGTAAAATTTCCAAGCAATTTTACTGTCCTTTTCACCCATTGTTGGGAACTCTAAATTTCTCAGCATCATCAGTTCAATGTCTCTTCCTTTTAATTGAAGTTAGCCTATCTTTCTTAAACTAGTCTGGTAAATTAGTTTATAAATTGCAATGTGTGTGTTTTTATCTTGCTTTCAGAAATGTATATTAATTCCAGAATGTGGATAGGGTTTGTAGAATTAAAAAACGTGTAGTGTTTTGTTTTGTTTTTTTAAATTATGCATGTATTTAGAAAATAGTGGGATGATAAAGCTGAGATATTTCTGGGGTTTAGACTTTTTCATTTTTTGTTTGATTGCTTTGAATTGCTTGTTGAACATGGTATTACACTGGACAAAATATTTCAGAATTATCCACAGTGAATAAGTTTGAGGTATAGTAACATTAGAAATGGGAGATTGATGGATAAAATAATATAAATTATACACTTTTGCTTAAGGGTGCAATGACATGAAGAAAGGTTAAGATGGGAGAATCTAAATGAAAATGCATGAGTTCTGTGGCTTCCTGGAGAAGAATGCCAATAGAATACTATAAGCTTTCTTTCTGGAAGGATCATGTGTATTTCTATCCCCACTAAAAATATGTCTTTCAATTTTATTTCGATACTTTAGAATTAGGAAGAGCCTTTACAAAAATCTTGATTTTTTTTTTTTTTTTCTTTTCTTGCTTCAGATTAGAATTGGAATCTTTTGCTCTGACCTTTTAAAGTATGTTGTTCTCTGTTTATGTTTATGTTTAATATTCTCTGGAGCAAGGACTACAACATATCCATCACAAATCCATAGCTGTTTAGCAGTTTTTGTCTTTGTCATATCTTATCAGCAGACTTAGCCTATAAACGTGTTTTACTAATGACTGAAGTATTTTCATTTGTTCAATTTGTAGAAAGGAGGTTTCTTTTCATAACAAAAGTATTAACATAATAAATGGTATTGAAATGAAGTATAAATTTCAGATTTTAAGTTTTAAAAAAGGCTAGGTAAGAAGAAATGTCATAGCTCCATACCAGACTTTTTTAGAATCATAGAAAAATTTAGGTTGGGAAGCATCTCTGGAGACCATCTGGTCCAACCTTCTGCTGAAAGGTTAACCCTGTCAAGCTAAGGCTAGAATATTTTCAGCAAGATAGATTCCACCACTTCTCCGTAACTTATTCCAACGTTGTTTTTTTCTTGCAATGAGTTGTTTTCTTATTTCCAGACCAGTATTTCCCCTGAAGCAACTTAAACCCCTTGCTTCTTGTCCTCTTAGAATGCATCCTTGTGTAGAGAGTACCTTCATCATTTCAATAATTACCTTTTGGGTACTGGAAGTTTGTGATTGGTTTTTCCCTGGTCTTCTCTTCTCTTGGATGAACAAAACAAATTCTTCCATCCTTCCTTCACATGCCAAGCTCTCCCACTATCTGATTATCTTGGTGGCTCTCTGCTGTACCTTTTCCAATTTTTATTGTCTCTTTGAAACTGATGGATCAAAACTGGATGAAGTATTCCAGGTGTGGCCTGACAAGTGTTAAATGGCGTGGGATGATCACATCCCCTGATCTTTGTGGCTGTTCTCTTGCTGATGTAGCCCAAGATGCTGTTGACGGTCTTGGCTGCCAGGACATATTTCTGGCTCACGCTCAGCTTGCTGTTCACCAGGACTCCCAGGTCATTTTCAGCAGGGCGACTCCTCAGCCTGTACTGTTATTTGGGATTATTCCATCCCAGGTGTAGGACTTTACTTTTATCTTTATTGAATCTCATGCAATTCTTGCTGGCCTGATCTTCCAGTCTGTTGAGGTTTTTGTCTGCCAGTGTAGTATCGTCTGCAACCTTGGTGAGATTGTATTTGCTCCCATCATACAGCTCGTTCATAAGGACATTGACTACTAATTGTATCTAGTATTGATGCCTGGGGAATTCCACTGGCTAGGACTTTCTTCTTGGACATATAAATACGTCTTAGATCTAAGTGTGAATGCAGACTATGCTAACTCCTTTTCAAGTTGAATCTCCTGTCAGCATCCCTCCTCATGTGGAACATGGATGTGCATAACCAACACATAGGACTAAAAGGAGAAGGTTTGGGTGTGAAAAAAGTTGGTTTTCTGATGTGGCAACAGCACAATGAAGACTATAAATAAATTCAGATTCTATTTAGATTTACAATAATACAAGTTAGTCCAAGTATTCACAATAAACTCGGAAGAAATAGTATAACCTACATCTCACTTGTTGCAACACTTATCCAAGATTTGTAAGAACCTTTTCCCAGTGAGATATGTGTCTCTCTATTGACATAAAGATTTACACAGAAGTTTTCAACTCTAGACAGATAGGGGCAATAAGGTTCTCTCAGATCTGCCAGCTGATATTATTTGGCCATATTTAAATAGGCTAGAAGCAGAAAGCCTAGCCATGCCAGGATTGGTTGACTGTGATGGATGTGTCTCCTCTGCTTACGCAGTTCTACTTTGTATGGATATTCATCTGGCCTAAAAATAATACTCAAAGATACAGGGTTAGGTCATCACATGGAATATAGTATATCCAGGTGCCAGAACACATTTAGATAAATGCATAATGTGAAAGAAAGCCCTCTAGAGATGTTGAGGAGCTTCATGCAGAAAAATGAACCACATTGTCGTTGGGAAGCACAGGGAGGCACTGCAGCTGGTTCCATTTCACTTAGATACCTCAAATACTGATGTGTTGCTTAAAAAATGTTTCTTCCTCATTTCTCTGAAAGAAGTCCTGGTATTTTTCACTCAGTCAGAAAAGTATAGCAATTTAAACACAAATTATGTCAGCCATCCCATTGTTCAATAAAATAAGTGCCCAAACTTTAAAACCAGATTCCTAACAGTAATGACCTCTTACTTTATTGTATTGTAAGAGGTGCTTTCAGGCCTGCCTTTGGAGACATAAAATTTGCCTCATTATGAAAAAAAAATAAAATTTATCTTTGTAAACACATCTGAAGGCTTTTATTGAAATAACCAATACATTTCATAATACATTATTTATATAGTCCCTTTACTTAGACTTGATAATTAATACTAGATGCCATTGGATTTTTTGTAGTGATTTTAAATCTCCTTTAGTAGTTGGTCCAAGAAAATGAAGATTTATATATATACTCTGTTTACCCCCTATTGTATATAACCTTCACATAATAATCAATTCTGCTAGGACTATGGATCCTGAGTCTACCACTCAAAGGTCAAAAGTGAGAAAAATTGATCATCTGTTGTATACCTGTATATCAAGATATATAGTCTTCCTTCAACGTGCCTTTCATTAACATTTCTAGAATAACATTCTTTTAATAGAGTTTTGTCAGCTGAAGTCTAACATCCTCACTTTTTTACCAGAATTATACCAAAATTTTAAAAGTACACTTGGAAATTACAGCAAGCTATTTTTACTGAGAGGAACCTGTTAGTTACAGAAAGAGAAATCAACCATTATGTCATTTAGAAGTTTTTACAATTAAAAGTTTTATTCCTAGAGGAACTGAAAGACAATTAAACGAAATGCTAACAACAAATTAAATGCTTTATAGGTCAGTCATCCCATTAGGTCTCTTTAGGGAAGCTGTTCTCATATAAAGCATGCCATAACCTATTTGCATAATGATTCTATCTTAACTGTGCCTTCTGCTCTTTTATGGTGTGTTGTTTATCCTAGTGCATGGCTGATATAGTAGAATCGCAAAGAAAGTAAAAGCTGCTATTTATGGCAGACAAAACATTGCGCCATTCAAATATATTATGCAGGACGGTACCCAAACTGCAAATATGATTTAACACACAGAGACATTATACTCCCCCCATTGCAGTAGCTTAATTGTTTGAATTATATACACAGTTACCATCATTGTTTTTATAAGATTATACACACAAAAGCAGTTCCAGCTAGAGCATGTGGAAGCTTGTGAAAGAAAATGTAAGGTTTCTAAAGACAGGGCTAATGGTATGAGCTTGTTTGAAAAAGCAAAACCCTTTCCATAGGGGAAAAAAACCCCACTTTTGAGAAATGCTCATCTGTGATGCACACTGACACAAACATTCTTTCAAATTTTTTGAGGGAAAGATATTTCCTAAAATAAGTCTTGATTTCTGGCTTTGGATTATAGCCTAGTTATTTACAAGATTGTCTTTGTCTCCATGGGCAGAAAGTGAATAGATAAAAAGCTTGGCATGTGGTTAGAAATCTCTGGTTTTGTTTGTGTTTTTTTTTTTTAAACTATATTGTTTTCAAAAGGTAGGGAAGAAATGTAAACAAGTTTCTATTAGTAGCATTTGAACTCACAACAATGTCAATTTACTTGACCAGCTGTAGGGAGTTCCTAAAGTTTATTTTCCTGGAAACTTAATTTAGTCACTCCAGCTTGTGTATAACCTCAGAAAACTAATAAGGAGTCCAGAAGTACCCGGTGTCTTTGCTCCTCTGTCTAAACAATCCTTCTTGGATCTTAACGGTATCAGTTGCATATGCAAGGTATTGGATGCAGATTTTGCAGGCTGTATCAGGACGTGCTGTGATAAAGCCATGGGATCAGAAGTCCTTAGTGGCACAAACAACAGTTTCTTGCAGTTTACCATCTTTAACTAGTTAACTACAGAGTCAGTCAATTTTCAGTTCCAACGCAATGGAAGAGAATTGAAGAACAAGGCCAAACCTCCTCTTTCGGTGGTAGATAACCATTAGACAGGTCTACTTTATCATCAAGTCATACGTCAGTAATAGCAAACAGTCTTGAACAAGCTCTCCCAATGTTACAGACTGCATTGCGGCAAAACTTCCGTTTAGGTTTTCACAGATGTTCAATTCTTTTAAGTATCTGACTAATTCCTGAAACAGTGCTTCTTTTCTGTTTGGGAACTTGAAGAAAGTGGTTAAGTTTTCAAAAAGGCTGAGTTCTCAACAGTTCACAATACCTTCAAAAATAGATATTAAAAAATAACAATTTGAAAGCGGCATAACCAAGGAGAAGACTCTCAGTTTGTTAAGAAAGAAGATACTAATTCTTACCTTCTTAATGTTTCAAGCATCACATTGTGTGTAGCCTTTCTGCTCTTGTGTTTACGCAGCAATGAGATCTGGACTGTCTTGAAGTATAGTCATTGCAAGCACAGTTTTAAACTATATTCTGGCATATGCTGCAAACTTTTGCCTCAAGTGTCTTGGTCCTGTAGTTGGTAATACTCAGATATGCCACTTTTTGTGGACCTGCCCTGGATGCTGTGCCTAGACTACTGTTGATCACACAATCAAACCAATCCTACTGGTTTTGCCGAGAAGGAATCTGGATTTTGCTTTGTAGGGCAGTCTCTTCATGGATGTGAACCTCTCCGGCTAGTGGCACGAAGTCTTATTTCTCTTTTCCAGACCTTCTTGAGAGCATGTTATCCACACTACAGCCAAGCATAAGTCAGTATCAATTCCAGTTGGAAAACTTCAAGGCTGGATGCAGAAGTATCAGACACAGCCAATATCTTTGCTGCTGTTAGCCAAAACACAGATCTTGCTATATGTATTTTGCCTAAGTATCAGCAGGATTTGGTCTTCTCTCTGTACAAAAACTCTGGAAGTTGAGAATTACCTTACACCCTTTACTTTAATGAATTATTCCCTTCCAACTAAATGTGTATTTCTCAGCATGAATATGACACTAAATGGCATGCAAATGAATTAAGCAATTTCCTCCAGAGACCTGAAATAACTTCCTTCTGTTACTAAGGAATTTCAAGGAACATCCTCTGGTGGACCTTAGCAAATTAAAAAGATCACTTCTGCTGTTCTGGTGTCTCAGACCTTCTTCCTCTCAACATATATCCAGTATTTACCTTTCCTCTTCATGGTACGGAAACGTTTGCTACAATTTTAACTTTAAAACAAAATATATCACTACTCTTTGTAGAATTAGAGACACGATCTGTGGATGAGGTTAGTGTATATATTTAATGTGAAATGAGTGGTGATTCAATCTCATACAGACAATGGACTTCTCTGAACAGATGTGTTTTATATACTTCTGGCCTGATGCTGTACTTGAGTGCACCACCTTTGCAAAAGGCAGCAAGATTGCTGTTATTTAAACCTGTGCTGTTAAATGCTTAGGTTTCTACGTAGAACTATTTCGTACTTTGAAGAATGATACTACTACTGTTTACTGTGAGTATATTATTTCAAGACTCTCAACTCTGAGTGATTTCCCTGCGTGGAAAAGGAAGGTTGTGTTTAAATTGTTTCCAGCATTATTTCTGCAATAAATATATATTCAGGGGAAATTTCTAGTCATGGCTGTAGCTACTACAGAGTTCAATTTTCTTTTTCTTCATTTCTCTTCAAGTCAAGTGCATCAAAATAAGGCTTCCCTTATTTCTTTAGCTCATGTACACCTAGAGAATTTGTAGCATACCTGGAATAGGTCTTGTTCCTGCTGTAGCCAAACTGTTAAGTAATGAATAGATTATCTAACTTGCTTTTAAATGTCTCCAGTGATGGCAAGTCCTGTAACCCTTCCACCTGTCAGGAACGATGTAGATATTATCTTCCCAATTTGTCTAGGATGCTAGACTGTGACCCTTTGTGTTCTATTTTCTGGGTGATGCAGAGCATTCAGATGTTTAAATAATTTTATAAATGTAAAAGTTCCAGGGCATACTCAATGTTTCATTTGATCCACTTTCTGTCAGAGGATTTAATGTGTTGTTGCTTATGAATGAATTTTGTGGGTGTCTCACAAGATCAGAATTAAAGATGTATATATAAGAGTGGCATGTTTCATCATGCTTCTATGCCAATAAGCCTTAAGCTTATAATGTAACACTTTCTGTCTGCGCATCATGTAAAGTTGTGGAGAAAACTCTCTTTTTAGTCCAACAAATTGTGAACACTGAGGGAAGAGTCCTTTTTGTGGTCACTTACTTCCCTGCTGTTCAAGATAGACAGGAAATACGGAATAGAAAATACTAAGAAGTAAATTAGCAGCATAGTTTCAAAAAGCCTCTTTTACTTAACCAATATCTAATTGTTTGGGCTACATTTATTCTCCCATAAATCCATCATCCTTCATGCTACTGAATTTTTGCTTCTTTGATTTTTTTGTTTTATCTGAGTTCTCATACAGAAAACACTTGTGCTTACTACAATAAGAAATAAAGGGCAAAACAGGAAAATAAATTTACATACAAAGTACAGGCTGGGGCACATCCTGCTGGATTATGCATCTTTAAAGACTTTCTCTGTAAGTGTATTATAAGCAAGACTTCTTCCAGGTTAGAATGATCAAAATTACTATGTACATAAATTTTTCCCAACTGATTTAAAACGAAGAATTCTTGCTGAAGCTGTATTTTGTCTACAATAAGCTGCATATTTTAAACAATTATTACTATGGAAAGCATATCATAATTGATATGATCAGTCACTGGTTTTAAAAATGGATTGTCTAGCAAATAATTATTTCCAGGCTATGTCTGTAACAGTACGTGATACCAAATGCAGTTTATGCATGAGATACCATTCTAGAAGTATGTCCAAATGCTTGAATTTACTTAGTTTGAAGACAGAAATTTGTGTCGACACCTTGAAAGATTGTAATGTTATGGCTGGTATTACAAAAAGAACATTCTGCCAGGTTTTGATTCATCATTATTAACACTTAGCATTCAAAGCAGCACATAAAAATACCAGGCCAAATGTTCCAGAATCTGAACGTTTTCCTCTGTTGATATCAGCAATGTCTTACCAGTTTTAACACACTTCATTAATGAACACCCCATGCCAGATGTGCCCCTGTTTAAATGCCTAAAAATAACTCTTAAGTTGTTCCCTAGCAAATGCTAAGCTGACATAAAGATGAGCTTATGGCAATAATTATATTGCTGCCTTTAAGGTTTATGTTGCACTTGCAATTGAACACACAATTTGGAATTTTTACACTGAGAATGGTCTTGAGGCTACTACCTAGGAATATTAGAGAAAAGTTACGACGTAAAGAGAGAAAGGCATATAATTAATTTTGTCTAAGAGTTATACTTAAAGTAGTGAACAGACGGACAGTTTTTAAATCTGAAAATCCTATCACTTGCCAGCTGTAGTATGTCACATATAACATGCCTGGCTCAAATACAGAAAAATCCTACTTGAAAAGTTAGCAGGTATCAGGAATATTTTGCCAGTTCTTTCTACTGTTGCAGAAAGGGTAATTGCTGTTTCTAAGAAAACAGTATGTAGGATGAGGGAGAAGCTGATATTTAGTCTTTGTTCAGGGGAGGGAGGGAGAGAAACATGACAAGGAATAAAATAAAGCCTTACTGAAACTTCCTCCTGATGATTCATTTAACACATGAAACGACTAACTTATTTTGAAGTACTTATATTCATTTAACCAGTTCCATTCTCTTATGTACTCTTGAAATATTTGTTGAAATTGAGGCCCATTTTCCCTACATGCTTTTCAACCTGTGGATGGTATGCATAGAGATTATCTCAGGAATGACAGCTGTTACTCCCCTATAAAATAATATTTATTCTAGGTAGTATCATCTGTGTTTGTAACAACACTATTTTGCGATGTTTCTGATGATGATGACAGCCAATGTGTAATGCACCTTGCCAAAGACGGTTTGCATTGTTGCTTTTCTGGATTCCTCTGCCCGCAGGGAAAACATGTTTACAATTTTCCAAATATCAGTTTACAAGGTCAAGGAAACAAGCAAAAGGAATAGTCATCAAATACTATCAGCTTGTGTTTGGTTATACCTTTATTACTCTTCAGAGAAAATAATGTAATATCTTGTTGACATCCTGTTGTAAGCAAAATACTAATATTCTCAGTTCTATATACTGGCTGTGATCTTTAGTTTCCTCTCTCTATGCAATATTTATTTTGTGAGTAATTTTTTATGATTCATTAAACTTAGTGTTCCATGGTAAATACCTAAAGCGTATGTGGCATAGCCAACTTCTTTCAAATATCTAAATGGGAACTACAAGATGTAGAAACTACTAACATATAAACTGGGAATATTACAACTGAAGTAAATGTAAGGAAACAAACTTTAAATGATTACACTTCGGACTGTGGAAATTTCCACCCACTCTTGAAAGTTTGTAGCTGAAAAGATTGTTTTTGAAAGAGCAGAGGAAAGATGATCAACAGAAAACTAATGGTAGAAAGCAGAGAGTGACAGGTTTGCTAATGGACCTGTCTTTTCTACTTGTATCCCAAATGTGTTAGGAGATCATGTCTAGGTAGGAGAGCGACCTCCTGTCGCTGCTGTGGCTGTAACAGGGTCTCTGAGGCTGTTAGAGAGCAAAATAGCCTTAGGAGTTTAATCCTCTTTGCAATAGTGTTCTTTAAAATGACATCAAGTGATGATGCAAGAAAGGGATGCCAAGAATCAGCCCTTCCTACAACTGGGAGTCACTAAACACATTATGCCTTGGAGAACTAGAGGAAGAGAGAGAGATCCTTGGGGGTTAACAGCGTAAAGGGTGTCAGTACATCTGCGGGCACGACAGTGCTCTCCTGCCGGCTAGTCCAGGAGGTGTGGAGCAGTGCTAGGATAAGCTAGGACTGATGGCTTTGGGATTTTTCTCTTGGTTTTATTCCTGTCTCTGTCTACATTGTGCTGTGGAGCAGCCCCTGTTTGCATGGCACTGCTGCTCAGATCTCCCAGGACAGCTGCTGAGGTGACTGATTGTTTGAGGTGGTCAGCTTCACTTATGAAATTTTCTTTAATTCATCTTTAATGAGTAGTGAGGCCCTTCAAACTGTTTATCTGTAGTATTTTCTTGTTAAAATAATGTTTACTTGTTAAGGACCAGAAGAAAAGAAATCCAGAAAAAATGTTAAAAAGAGAAAAAGCATATTCTTTCTGTAGTACTGGACTATATGGTCATTATGGTGAAGGTCATTAATTTGACAGAAGAAGATAAAATAGTTTACAATTACTATTCAAAATATGCCTCTCAAAATTGGGAGTAAGCTAGAAAGTTTTGTCTTGACTAAGTAAATGCCGTGCTACTCATGACAGTATTTCATCTACCAAAGAATTTGCAGAGGTTAGATGTGTGAAGATGTTTAGAATAATGTCTAAAAAGTATGAATATAGTCATCAGCATTAGTGTGTGAAAATACAGGTTTTGTTATACAGAAATGGGATTGGAAAGGGGAAATTGGACATATCGTACCTAAATTCCATATGCTGGGGAAAGAAATGGCAGGGAGAGGGGGGTGTCTGAATGTCCAAAGAGGTCTTTTGCAACAGCTTGGATCCAGTAAACAGGAGACTTTATTCTCTTCTTTGTGCTTCCCAGTATTTCCACAAATCTGGGAAGGAAGAGTAGCTGGCATGTCCACTACTTTTTAAATTAATATGAAGAGCCTTAAGATTATTTTTATGTAAATGTCATTTTTAATAACTGAAAGTGCCAGTGGCAGCATTAAAGCCTTATGGTATCTAACAGATAACAAACCAACAATTAAATGTTTACACAAAACACTTTGTTTTCTCAACAAAGTTCCAATGCCTAAACTTTAATAACAAACAAACAAAAAAAGTTTAGACATAGGAATACTTTTGAGAATTAATCTGTTGTATTTTATTTGCAGCTCAAAATTGGTGATCAAGGACTAAAGGATTAATTCAAGAAGAAGGCCCCAAATTAATCTGTTTTTAAGCCAAGATGAAATTTTAGCACATGCGGAAAGTCTAGCTGGCCTGCCACTTATTTAGACTTGTCTTATCCCTTTCTGTGTAGTCAAGGAGGTATATTTTGAGAACATTTAATCCTTAAAAAGATTTAAGAGGAAAATATACATCTGAATTTCATCTTGCAACTCTAATACTGATATTGGTAGTGGTTACAGTGAGCTACTTTTTAAAGCCTATAATTCATATCAATAAAAGTTTTTCAAGTTATTTTATATGGTCTATACTTTATATGGCTATAGCCCAAATACTATCCTTGCACATGCTTCCTACTAGCTTGCATAGAAGAGAATGTCAATCTATTGGCTCATTCTCTGAAGAAACTACTACTTTAAGTGCCAGTGATCTTCATTCATTCTTGTCCAGGACAATCTGAAGATTTACTATTACAAAGCATAGTTGTAGTTAGAGATAATCCAGTCTGTTGTCTCTTTGAAATAAGAGTGAGAAAACATCAACTGTTAAAAAAAAAAAAAAAAAACAACCAACAAAAAAAGTTATTTTTCTCCATGTCTTTCATTACGTGAGAAAATGGGAAAAAACATCTGGAGTTATCTATGAATTCAAAGGTGCAACCTGAAAATTCCTCTATTGGCTCATTACACCCATTATCCCATTATCTGTCTTCATTTGCTGCCCTTTTTCAACTGAATCATATACTATTTCCTTCTGGACTGCTGTTATTGTCTGCTTCATTAGCTGCTAATGAGTTGAGATACAGAACAGCATGTCTTCTTTCTTTATTCTTTCCTAACATTTACTGAGGTGCTGGGTGCTTTTTTTTTTTTTTTTTTTCTTTTTCCTCTAGGTAGAGGGCTGGTGGTTTGAGAAGGAGAACTAGAGATATCAAGATAGATGAGATCCAGCTCAATGCTCACAGATTTAATTGTGCTTATAGAAGAATTTTTGGTGAAAATGAAAATTATCTTGATTCTTTTAAATCATAAAATCTATTTGCTTCTCTTCTCAATGAATCTTTTTTATTCAGATCTGTAATACGTATGGTCTCATAACCTGAGAATGATAATGAAGGTAAATTGAACTATTCATTTTTAATCCTTATTCTGATGTTGACTAGCACTGGGAATGATGATTCACGCCTACTCTGCATGTCCGTTTACAGACTGACATTTTAATTATTTATAAAAAAAGTTGTTTAGGAAAGGATTCTATAAGGAAGTATAGGTTTTAAGGTTTTGGTGGTTTGGTTTTTTTTCTTTGTGGGTTTTTGTGTGTGTGTTATTTTTTCCCCAATTTGATTCTCAAGGCAGGAAAAAAGAAGAAAACATCTTTGAAGTGCATACTGTCTTCTAGTCTCTCCAAAATGAAAATGTCGATAAGGAAATACACTCTTTGTAAGTTCTGGGACTTCTACGTAAAAGGTAATGGACTCTCTCTGTAGTTGTGTAGGTAGGTTCTACCAAAATGATTTCTCAACTGGGAGCCATGGTAATTCCGCAACAATGACAAAACCAGTAAGACCTTTAGTACTTGGAAGCACTGACTCGTTATTGGTATTGTGCTCTGAAACAATAATAAATTTCAAATGCAGGACACAAGATTATAATGATATTTTAAAAGATGTTTAATTTATAATGTCCAATAGTGCCCTTATAATGTCCCAAAACCATACAACATTTAAATGCAACTCATTTAAAGGTGATTAAATATGTTTTAAAATATATAATGATATAATTGACTCTTCAAATAATCTGTAATTAAAGTTGAAATTTCATGGTGGGAATTCCAATTCGTTAAGTATGTTAAAAGGTACAAATTTAATCCACATGCTGTAGTAACACCAGATTATGAATGACACCAACCTTTTGAATTTGGTCAGCAAAACTGATTTTTTCTGTGAATACCTTTTTTCTGTTCATGTATTTCTAGAAATACATGCAAATTTGTTCTCAAGCAAAAGTCATTTATGGGCATATTTTTTCCTTCTCTCCTTAAACTTCATAATGTGGTGAAATGATTTTTGAAATGCAGGTTTTCTCATGAAAATAAATACTTATTGCTTTATATCCCCTGCATAGGAAGTGATGACATGTAGATTTTATTGGGATTATTTATCCTTTTATTTTGACTTATACTTTTCTTCCTTTCCAATAGTTATGTATAGGTGTAAATATAAGACCAAACTTTAAAGGCGTCCTAAAATAACATTTTCTGGGTTTCAATGTATATTTCACTCTGAGCTTTTGGCAACTCCCAGTGCTATAGGCAAATACTACATAACTTTGTCATCAAGCCTAGAAACCCAGCTCTGCATTGAGAAAGAATCTGTGATGCAAAATTCACCTTCAGGTAGAAAAACAGCATGTCCATTTACACCTGGAGTTAGGCTTCTGTTATAGTCGTGTTAGCAAATGAAGTACTGTACTGTGCAACTGCTCCTTCTTTAGGGCTGGACTTTAACACATTCTTTTATGTCTTTTAAAAAATAATATGGAAAGAACACATCCAAAGATATGACAGCCTTAACCTAAGCTTTGTAACACATGGCCACAATGAGACTTCTGTTCTCCACTCCTTTGATGTTCAAAAATAAGTTCAAATCCTGTACTGCAGCAGAACCAAGATAGCAATGGAGTAGACCTCAGACTTGGAAAGGAACTTTGGGAAACTTCTTCTTCCCCAGGTAATAACAAAATTTCTTTTATGAAAGACAAAAGAAATGGGGCAAAGAAATCACTAACTAGATCAGATTTGACTGGGGTATGAAAATGAGTTAAAATAAATTGAATAAAATCTAAACATGAATACTAAGAAATAGGAAATTGTTATCATAGTGTCTACTTAATTTACAGACTTGGATATAGATGTGCATCAGATCAGAAAAGGAGTTGTCTGGGAAAAATATGAAAGGCTAGGTTCAATAAAATGTTTCAGAGGTAACATTTGAAATAATCAAATTAAACCAAAATGAAAATGGCTTTAAATCTCTCTAAATAAAATGTATTTGCAAAACACATGAGGAGCAGTGCACCATGAGTCCATGGGCTTATCTAAATCTAGCATATGAAAGCTCACTTTAGAATTGTGTACTTCTTACATCTGCACTGTTTATATCTCATCAGGTTACCAGGAATACGAATAAATAAATCCATATGCTTCTTAAAATAAAAATAAGAATCAGAAAATCCAAAGATCACTGATTTGCCTTTAATTCATAATGACTCTATAGAATGCAGTACAGGATTCTATCAGTTACATGTCCTGCAGCAATGGTTAGGTCTATATGCCTCACAGAGGAAGAAAAAAATGCAAGTAATTGCCTTGAGGAAATTATTCCTATATTCTCTGCTCGCATTTCTTTTTAGGATTCTGCACAATGCTGTTGACTGAAGAATAGTGGCAGTACACAGTTTTGAATGCTCAGCTGTTCCCAGAAAAATAAAAAAGATAAGAGGAAGAAAAAATTTATTATTGGCCATCCTTTAAGTAGAACTTATGTTTTATTTTACTTATTTAAATTGCAATTTGTAATCAGTCTGTGACTACGCTGACAGGTCATGGATGAATACTTCCTACAGGGCAGATGGAAGGAAGTATAGTATATGCTACAGGTAAAACAAGATAAAGGTCCTCTTTAGGTCAGTCATGAGATAACTTTCTAAAAGATCTAAAAGAAACTGTACTCAGGCAACCAGTGAGATACTATTACTCATTACGCAGTAACAGGCAGCACTCAGCTTGAAATATTAAACTTGGATGTTAAAACTTTCCCTTAAAAGAATTTCAGTAATACAATGTGATAATTGTCCACCGCATTCACCATCAACTCTCCTCTATTTAATAAACAGTGCTGTAATTCTGGCATGTGTTTAGGATCTAAGAGCAGGCTATTTTTCTAAGAGGGCATCTAACAAGTTTTGACACATAGTCTTTCAATGCCTACTGTTGATAATGAAAATTTCAGCGGCTTTATATGAAAGATTTAATTCGAGTTTGATTTTTATGAAATTAAAAAAAGATCCATCCATTATCCTTTTTTCTATTGGAAAGACATTAAAAAAGAAAGAATGAGCCTGATAAGCAGTTTGGAAAGAAAAGAGCGCATCAATAATTTATGAGGATTAATAAAGCACTTGTAGTTAATTTGTTATGTGAAAACACGAGTGGAAGATTTTTAATATAGGGATGATTGCTCCTGTGCTATTATAGAGCTCCTCAGAAGTAGGGCACATGAGGTTTAGGGATGTTTCGCAGTTCGTCTGTGCCACCACCTACTGGGTGATGGGATGTAGCACTAAAATCCCACCAAAATTTGTTTATAAGAAAGAAATAAAGGAAAAAGAGTTAATGAAGGGTGGTTGGCAGAGTGGCTATTAACTTCATACATTGCTGCAGAAACTACTTCTGTTGCAGACACACCAAGTTCGAAACACTTAAAATTAAAATTTTTAAAAGATTTATTTGGAAACAAACATTCAGTTGGAGTGACAGTCTCCTTCTACAAATACATATAATAATGCTTGGTATAGGTTTGCAACTCTTCTAATATTAAGGAGAAATATAAATTAAGACTTTTTTTTACACAACTCTATGCATGTGAGAGGCAATTTTTGTTGTGCTGATAGAGATACTTAGAACATAAGTTGAAAGAGCCAACTACTACTGGCATCTCATAACTATCTTATTTACCATAAGGACCTTTTGTCCAAGACAACCGCTCTTCTGATGCACATTTTAAAACCACAGCAGCACTCTTGCTGTATGCAGTGAAATCTCCCATAGCCCTAAGAAGAATTTGCTCTCCACAAATTCAAGATGACTCTTCCTGCGTAATAATTACAAAACCTAATCCCTGTCACATTGCATCCCCTCTACATGCAGTCATTGCAAGCAAACAGCCATCAAGAAATGAAGATGAGAGGAGGGAATGTGTTTAATGTTATTTCAACACAGCACAGATTACTGTTTAGATGTGCGAGTTTCAGTTCTACTTTCTATGCTTGATAAGAAAGTGAATACATGTAGATCTTCGCTACCATAAAAATTTAATTAAAAAACCCCTCAGTTTGAAAGCAAAAGTTTTTCCATAAAGTTACTTGCACTCTCCAGTGCTGTTTTTGTGGCCATGACAGATAAGTCATTACATAAGATTGGCTTCACTGTCATGGTTCTGCTTATGAAGATAAAATTAAAAGTCCAATTAAACACAGCTAGATGGTGTGAAAGAAATGAAATAATTATCTTAGACTTCCAGTGCTTTCTAACTGAAAAAAAGAATGCGTTGAGATTATCAATAATTTACCTAAACAAAATATAATAACAAAAGTAAATAGCTATAACCCCTTAGAAAACAAACTCACAGGAAAAAAAAATACCCCAAAGCATTAAGTTTTTATACAGAGAAAAAACCAACAGTTTCACTTCCCTGTATGTTACTTTATCTATCAGTCAAAGAACAGGTAATTAATTCAGTGTCTTCCACTCTGTTCAGATTTCCTTTAACAATGTGTACTAGCTATTTTAAAACTGGTACTTTTCCTTGGCTCACTTGGCAATCAAGTAGTTAGTTTCAAACTTAAAGAATAGTGGAGTATGAAATAATAAGCAAAAATTATTAATATATTTTAACCTGGCTTACCAGTATGTTTCAAAACATTCATTTCATCAATTGGGAAAGGTATGTAACACAGAGAGAACTGCAGGTAATAATAAAAGTTAATAAGTCATAAATACAATAGTTGTCAAAAAGAGAAATATATTTTTCCTGATCATATTATCACTGCTTGCTGAACAGATAACTTCTTTAAATCTGATTGTATATTTTCAATAAATTAATTGTCTTTAATTTTTCATTAGGTCAAAAGAAATTTCACATGTTTTATCTCTCTGGCTATGTATAAAACAACTTTCTTCAAAAACATGTCCATCTTAATTTTAAAGCTTTCATGACTTTCTTGAATGCTGTGTGCTACTATTAAGTTTAGAGAAATTAAATAAATAAGAATTCTATTTGCTTTCCATGTAAACTTGCCCTTGAATGCAAGCAGACATGTTTTCATGTTTTGTATATGTAATTCTTTTTAGGTTCTCCCATCTTAACGAGATCTTTGAAATGATTGTTAGTACAGACAACAGTATGCTTAAAAACCACTCAAACTGTTCTGAAGTCCACCTTTAAAATTTAACATATTTTAGAAACACTGTGTTTTGCAAAATGGTGAAATAAGATTGTAGGGAGGCAGATAAAAGCTTAAACATTAAAGATAAGAAAGTACTGTACTTTAATCATGATGAAGGAAAAACTGAAGCTAAGAGAAATTTAAATTTTTAAGGTTTTTCCATTCAGATTTGAAGTAAATGAATTGTCAAATGGAAAGCTAGATTTATTTCCTATTCTACTACTCATTGCCTAATTTCCTTGTAAGAAACAAAAACGTCTTTTCAGACTACTCTATTAATAATTTAAACTGGATAGTTTCTTCTATAACAAGTTCAAATCTGTATTCTTAGTCAGTTTTCTCTTGTGGAAGTTTTTGATTTGGTTTCCCAGTAAGCACAAAAGGCCAAAAGATTCTTCCTTTGTTCTAAAATGTCTGTAGTTTGTTTGTTTAAAAATATCACCAGTCTCCGCTACCAAATAACTTTAAACTCCTGAGAAGGCAGCATTGCTTAAAAACAAGTGGCCTCAGAAAAAGGTTTGGATGGTCTTTTGGAAGCTCAATCTCATAAAGTAATGTTTCCTTTTTTTTATTTTAAAAAAGAAGAGAATTTTGTCATTTTACATTCCAGTTCCAGTTAATGGAAGCTGTTTATTTTGTTCTTGTTTCTGCCAGTTAAATGTATGATCTATGAGCTGTTTAAATACCTGTGGAAACACTCTTATTTTGTTTTTCATATTGTCTCACTCTGTATTATATTATTGCTGAACATCAGCATAGTGACGTCTGCGTCAGTCAGTCACAAGTCAGGTACGTGACCCACCCCTAGATCTTACTGCTTTCCACACAGCTGTCATCATGAAGCTCAAATTTTCACAGATTTACTCACTGTTAGTTAACTCTGAAATTCAGAGCACTGAAGCCCTTTATTTTCATATGCAAAAGTGAAATGCTCCCATCAGTATTTATCCTGGAAAATGAACAATGCTGAAAAAGAGCCTGAGCAGCCAAAAATATGCTATATAAAATATGCATTGAGTCAGAATAGGGAAGAAAATCAATAGAGTTCTTATAAATTCCGTTAGCCCAAGGGCATCGGTGACTTGCAATATAAGCCAACATATTAAGTGCTTTGTTTTGACAATTTACTTATAAATAAATTTATACTTTCTCAGCCTAGTAATGGAGCAGTAAAAACTTCAGCTTCTCCCCTTTAACCTCTACCAGTTGTAGACATGCTAACTTGTGGTGGTTTTATAGATGGCATCCTGTCCTGTAAGCTTTTCAGCATCTCTAATTTACTGAAAACATGAAAATATATATATGCAGATTACATCAAAACCGGGATAAATTGAGGCATAAGAAACAGAATAGAAAATAATTCTAAAATAAATACAGTATGTTCAAGCAACGGCTGCATTTGCTACCACAGATTTTGCACTCCAAAGCAGGATTTCAAGTATGAAGTGAGCTGTTTTATAAAAACTATAGTATGTATTCCTGGCTAGCATACTGCAGTATGGTTACTCAGCGAGAACATCCTGATAGAACCACTGTTTGAACTGTGGGTTTAGAGCAATTAATTCAGTGTTCTATTTGATGTCTACAGAAAGCTGTGGATTTGATGGATTTTCATCAAGCTCCAGGAAATACATGTTTTTTCAAGAAATGTATAGTTATGCCTTTCAAATCAGAATAATTCTTCTATCCTTTGGTCCCATTTATCTGTCTGTTAGCCATAGCCTATAAATTGTAGCTTTCCCAAACAAGCAAGAAAATGGTGTTTGCTCATAGTTGCAGACAATTTTCAAAGCAGCCACAGCTTCACTTTTCATATGGAGTGGATGTACTTCAGCTGAATAAAATAAAAATGAACAACTATAAAAAGAAAATAGCCGACACAATCAAATAGCAAGTGGGTCTGACAGTGTTATTCTTTTGATAGCTTTTTGATAGTTCTGTTTCCAGACCAAAGTCAGTCCCTGCCTTTGGTGAGGTAATGTCTATATATGTTTCTCCCTGCGCCTTAAGCGCAAATAGCTCATTGCAGATGGCCTGACTTGATGATCAGGATATCAGAAATTCTTTAATTGTAAATTAATCTACAGTGTCAGCCTGTCACTGTCATCTGTGTCACCACCAACACTTTCGCAAGGTTTGCCAACAGCAGTAGGCCTGCTGTTGTGCCTGTTTATCACAGCGGCCTTCAGTCTTACTGAGAAAGAGTTAAAAAAGATGCTATTCAGAGCTGACTTTATTACAAAAGGATCCCCAACTGAACAGTTCACAATGGCCCTTTCCAGTCTGAAGCTGGCTTCGAATCTGCCGGGGGAGAGTGCTGATAGTTTTATCCACCTGATAATGGTTTGCAGTCAGGAATTCTGTAACTTTTTAACTAAAATTATTTGTTAAAATCCAGAAACAGATACATTAGAAGAGGTATTACTTATTCTTAATTTTCTCTTAAAATTAAATATATAGTCCCTAGACAACATTGATATTTGTAAATTTTCACTGTTGATATTAAACATATACATCACTACCAGACTGTTCTGGTTATCCCAAGACAATAATAAACAGATATTCCTACTTCTTAAAGAGTTTTTGCTCACCAATTTGTACAATGCTTATTGATATTGCTGTCCTGTACTGCTTGCATTTTTCTACCAAGTTTCTGTCTTTACCAATAACGTATGTTTATTTTCAGTCCAGTTGAGAGGTAAAGGTTTGTTTTGGTTTGGTTTGTTTTTTTTCTTTCTGAAAAGAGCATTTAAGTTTTGGAGATCTGATTTTACAACTTACTTTGAAAGTAACTTTTTTTCTGGGAGAATCCTTGCTCTGATTTAAATTGCAAAGTCACATCGTTAACTTGGCTCTCTTTTCCTGCCCATCTCCAGGTAAAGAAATAGGTAGGCAAATTTTGGCCTCAGTTTTGTAATCTTAAATAGGGTAAGGTATGCTATTTAGCACAGTTACCTTGCCTTTAAAAGGACTGCTGTTCTATGAAGCATAATGTCAGGGAACAGTTTCTAGGATGTAAATATTTTTATTATTTAAAAATAAGGTTGGGAAAAATGAGGCAGAATTACTGCAAATAAAATAAGATAAAAAAAGATTTGCCATAGAAAAACTGCACGTCATAACAATCATGAAGTGTTTGATTATCAGTTTTTGACATGATCAGGTTTGGTAGAGGTTCAGATAAATTAAAACAATGTGACAAACTGGTAAAGTGCAACCTAGTTCATTAGTAGCTAACTAAGTTACGAGGTGGTCCCAAAATACAAGAAACAGCAATAGTAAAGACCCTTACAAAAACCTGACATCGCTCATTTTGTAAATTTAATGCCATGGAGGGAAAGGAATCAAATCTACTGAGATTAAAATGGTAATTTCAGGTCAGTATTGGCGTGGCCTCTTCAAATAAAACTACTGATTTTTAAAGCATTGCTTATATTTAAACATGTTAAACTTGTTAACATTTAAACATATATTTAAATATGCTAAACCTATTTGAAATATATTTGCCATATAAATGCAATGCCTTTCATTCTTAAAGAATGTGCACTTTTTGCAGTGTTGTATTTTAATGTCCTGCTTCCACTGATAAAATAATGAACAAAGTTCAGGGTAACTTAGAGAAAATTTCATGATTAAGCACAGTTAGGCATTCTTGAGTCCAATTCAGCTTGACTAGTTTAGCAGTTATAAGCTATGCCATTTGTTTACATTATGGTTATTACAAGTTCTTCTACTCACAATGTTCAAGAAGTCTTTCAGCAGACTTACATTCAAGTTTTCTTTGGGTGTCAAAAACCAGTACTTTATTGATCACTGTGGCTTAACTTTTCTCAAATATTTGGATTTGGGTCCTCTTTATCCTTTCTGTTAGTTATGGTGTTCAAAGCCACTGCTTGTAGATCTACTATCAAGAAGTATATAATGGAACAATACAGTAATAATTGCGGTGGAGATACCTGAGGATTTTGTGATTGAGTTTACTTACATGGGTTTGCCTTGTTTCTTGATGTATTTGAAACACAATGCTCTCTGACTAATCTAAACTATCATCAACATTTTATATATTTTTTTTCTTTACTTCACATTTACAAAGTTTATTGCTACAAGAAGTCTACTGTATTTCACCCCAGAGGTGGCCACTCTTCAGTAACTTAGATGTGATGCCACACTACAATTCAGAGTTTTTTCCTCTGGTTGAACACTTCTATGTTAATATCATTCTTTTATCTGCAGTTTTGATCTAGAGAAAAGCATCACTGAAGATGTAATTGTGTTTCTTATTTTAACCTTTTTTAGGAAATATCTTTCTTTGCTTACATTCCTTCTTTTTTAGGAAGAACTTTGGAGTTCTTTAGGTTGATGCACAGGTAGGATTTAATAACAAAAGAATGTGATTTATGTTTGCTGCTTAGAGCCATAATATTTTCAAACAACAGCCACATTGAAATGACAAGTAAATGTACAAGTTAGTCTTGTCAAACAGTGTGGGTGTATTTGAAGTTGACAAGGCATAAACTGTGAAGTGGTATCCCTTTTAACCAATATAGCACTAATGTGCATTGATATAACATGAAGGGATAATATAGTTTTTCATGAATTGAAACTGCAAGAATTATGTAGAACTTTTGGAACTTAATTCTACTCTTCCTGTACAAAGTATACAGGATTATTTTACTTTAATGTCTGGAGAGTTTGAACTAAAGTTTTTTGGACAAAAATTTATAAAGGTCAATAAGGAAAAAATACTTTAAAAATTGTACACTTAAGTATTGTTATAGCCACAGTTGTCATTGTATTAGTATTCAGCATGTGGAACAGAAAATAAATTCATTCAAAATGCTTTTAGGTTGAGACTGTCAGAAAAGCCATAGGAAGTCAGAAACCTATATCCTATTAAAATACATATGCTTTCAAATTTTATAAAGGCAAAACCCCTAGATATAAAGACATGTGAAGATGATCAAAGGTGAATTATCTACTGAGGATTAAATTAATAAAGCTTTAATTCTGAAATAATGGATAAAATTTAAGTGATATGATTAGACTAAAAGCATTGGCTCTTGATTTTTGCCAAGTGCCGTATGTTCTCTAAGTTACCGATACAATTAATGTAACACCTAATTGTTTGTATAATTTTGAACACTGTGCTTTTGTATTGCTCATTTGCTAGTGCGTGTATGTAATGTGGGATTTTAATAGGTATTGCTGGACAATGCGCACACTTAACAGTAAAAATGGTGAGCTATACAATCAAAAACAGAGAAAAGGAGAAATTTTTAAGTTCACATTGAGGCCTGAGTCTGTGGCTTACGTGGTGGTGGGAGGCATTTGCATGTACCAGCCTATGCAAAGTACCCCTCGCACAAGATGGTGTCATGGCCTCTCTTTTGGGTCAAGCCTCTTTAACCAGCTACAAAGAGACTCTGCAAGCAGAATAAACATCACTTAAGAATATGAAGCAGTAATTCATTGGCAAACACACATAAATGATTGCTAAGACGCAATGAGCTATGGAGCTAAGCACTTGCATACCCTTTTCAGGAGTGGAGGGGAGGAGTCTGTGGCACCCAGGCCAGACACTGGTGTGGCTCTAGGTCCATCTCCTACCAGCTCCATGGACATCATCAAATCATCCAGATGACCTGGTGATGCCCGGCTGACCTGATTATCCTCCCTGGTTTTGTTTTGGTTTGTTTCCTTTGGAAATTTATACCTTTCTACATTGGTGTTTTTCCTCTTGCATTCACGGGCTACTAGCAATCCTGTCTCAACAACTCTACCTCTGGCTGAAATTTTGCCTTCCTCATCTCACTACAGGCTATTTCCCAGCATTTCCACTCCCAGATGGGGCCACCAATTCTTGGTATGCAGGCAGCAGGAGCTGCTGAGAAAAAAGGTTATAGCAGGTACTAACGTTTCTTAGGATATACGCCTTCTTCACGGACTGGCACAGAAAGAGTGTTTTCTTGTCTTGCCTTCAGACCCTTGTCAGACTTCATTTTGTTCAGCAATATGCTTTGAAAAGTCGGTATCCCCTTGAGTTCCTGGATATGAGCAGTTAGACTAAAGCCTATGGAAAAGAGGTTCCATCATTAAAAGCCCCAGCATTTCTTGTCTTTAAAATGCGCTGGAATTGGTCTTTCCTGTGATATTTCATACATTGGTAGCCAGTCGTACAAAGGAGCAGAACATTCAAAAATGTTCTATTATTAGAGCAAGCTTTAGGCAAACTACTTAAATTATCAAAACATAGATTAATATAAGGTTACCAGTTCCAGTTCATTTCCAATGCACAGCTGCAACTGGGAAAAAAAAAAAGAAAAATTAGAAATTTCCTTTTCCTACATTGAGATATTGGTTACCTTTGGTAAGGCTTTTCTAGGAATGAACTGGGTTTTTTTCATCTAGGCCTCCAAAAATAATATGAACCCACAGCTCTCATTTTGCATCGTCAGTAACTTATGTGAACTTAATGGAAAACTCTCTTTGAAATCATAACCAGCTGTATAATATTTTGGAGAAAACAGTTCAATTATTTCTCCAGTCTGATGAATTAGTAACTGTGGGTAATTTACAGAGGTATGCTGTAGGAAATATTTTCAATTTACAACTATTTTTTAAAGCAACTTCAATATGTTATTTACTATGGAAATTAAAAAGGGAATTAAACATATAAGATTCATCAAAATTTAAACTATTTACAAACAAGTAAATATTTACCTAAGGAAATTGTCTCTTGTGTGTGCTATATGCATTGGAATAGAACAATTAAGGTCTGTACATTTTATAAGTTTTATTACTTATAAAGAATAATAGGAGGTGGTAAAAATAATTAGGAAAATAATAACCGATTTTGAACATTTGTCCCTAACTTCTTTTATGGCAGCACACATTTCAACCTTAGCTGTCAAGCTTAATGGCCAAGCATATTGGTTTTAATCACAAATTAAATTCTGACTTATTAAAGTTCTTCCAGTTTTACACAATAATCTTTAATCATTAAAATTTAGTTCACTGCTTTCTGTTAACAGAAGTTTGTTTTCAGTACATAATCAGCATTTGCTGGATGTGAATATGTAGAAATTCTTTTCTTTTACAGGAATGTGTCTTAGCAACCATGTCCTCTTGATTCCTTTGGGTACACAGGGGAAAGAAATTAAACTTTCTTTTCTAATTAACATAATGCAGTTAGTCCAGATTGACGAAGGGGTGGCTGTACATCTGTGACTGAGGGAATAAACCAAATATGTCAATTTGGATAAAAAAGTAAACATTCCATGTTCAGTACAGAATTTCAGATTAATTGTCAGCACAATAATTATGTAAGTGTAATTAATGTTTAGGCTCTGAAGTCGCTTGAGTAACAAGAATGCCCAAATACAAATCTGTAGTGTTGTCAACATTTATGCAAGTATGGGAATTTTAAGGGTGCTGTTACATATAATTAAGTCAGCAAGCTGCCTGCTTATCAGCTAAATAAAATGATTAATGGTTATGACCCTGGTAAATTTTTGACAGTCATCTCTTGTGAGTGTAACAAGGCTGTTTTATGGAATGGTGGATTTTGATTGCGTGTTGTCTTGTCAGTTGTGTCTTTGCTTTCACCTTGCTATCCAGGCATCTTCTTCATCTCTGGTTTACAACTTAAACTACAAAGGCAGTTGTTAAAATTTTCATCATTAGATTTGTTCTTATTGCAAGTACTTTGTGCAGACTGAAATACAGAATATATGTTTCAGTGCAAGCTCTGTAATTTTTAATATTATGTTTACTTCAGCTTGAATTTGTACACTGAGGTGCAGTTGAAGAGATCACAGAAGAATTTCAGCCCCAAGTATTATTTCCATGGATTTTTAAAGAATACCAAAGACATTATTTCATTTCTGTTGAAATAATTTTTAAACCTGGGACAGAAGATATATACTTAATTTGTTCATAAATCCCATTTTGTTAATGGTGGCAGTAGGAGAAGCGAAAAGAAAGGAGGCAGCTGGAGATTGCACTTTGTAGGAGCATGGTTGAGGAGCATAAGAGAGGCTGCTCAACTAAAAGGCATTTCTGAAGAAGATTAAGGTAAATTGAAAGAAATGAAAGAGACTGAATCATAAAGGCACACTCATATAACTCAAGAGGAACATGGAGTATTTTTTTTTTGTTGGGTGTCCAGCAAACAAGGAATAAAAGTTTGGAAGAGCAGAAATCTTGAGAGAAAAAAAATACGTTAAATACTAGATTCTGTTTGAAATACAGCTTGCATTTATCTTTAGAGATGACAAGATTTTTTTTAAAAAAAAGTTGTTATGGAGATGAAAGCTGAAGACTCAGAAATATGAAAATGTGAAATAAATTATACTAATTGAAGTTTATTTTTCCTTTCAGAGCCTGTCTTTAGTCCACATGCCAACCACAATTAGGTCCTCTAGAGTCCAAGGACTTGCTTTTGAGGACACTCAACTTTGATCAGTTTGTAGCCAAATGCCTTACTGGATGTAAAAGACTTCCAACTGGTGTGGAAAGTCAACCTCACTTTGCAGTTCTCAAAGGCAGCCCAGACAGCGCAGAAAATCTTACTGTGCTTGAAACTGCAAGCATTTACTTCACTGGCCACAACCCAATGTATGGCTGATCAGTCAATGTGTTTTGCAGTGCAGAAGAATGCCAGGCTACCTTTACCTTTGTGTCCAAATTGTGATGATACTCAAATTTCAATTTTAACTCTGAAATTTGGCCTTAGTTTAGCACAGCTGTTTTATATTTTCAAATTCTGATAGTTGTTTACTTTTAAGTATTCAACAACTACCATTTATATAGTTTTACAGTCATTTTCCAATAATGGAAAGAATATACAAATATATATTTCTTATTTGTTAGAAGAAAAATGTTGTTGTGTCTATTGTTCTGTTTCAATTATGATTCAATTAAATTAAGAGGATCAGCCGAAATAAAGATACTTCTAACAATTTTAAATACATAATCTTTCACACTAACAAGAAAATTGGGTAGCAGTGTCATAGGTCAAACAGTAGGAAAAAAATGTGTGACTAGATGCATGTCAAATATTATGTATAGGTCAGTGAAGCAAATTAAGACAAATGTAGTTCAGCTGTCAGCTTTCTACTGCAGTTCTGCTGTCCATGTGTTGTCTCTGTTTTATTATGGTGAAGAATTGCAGCACTTCTGCAAATTTATCCTGTATATCTAGATATGTTTTTCATGGCCTTTTCAGTGTTTCTGACTTTCCCTCCTGAATATGTATATTCTGTGAAATGCTTTCAAAATTGCAAGGGACTAAGCTATCACCTGTAGTTTCCTTGTACTGTCATTTATTGTATTTACATTATAGTCTGGTGCAAATAGTTAATATAAGGGAAATGCAGAATAAAACTGCCATTTTGCATGAGATATTTGTATGGTTGGACATGGTAGAGCTGATTCAGGGATCTGTCAGTCAGGTGATGCAGCTCTCGCATACAGAATCCCTTCCTAGACCTAATTGCAAGGTTCTCCACTGGTCTCCTATGATCCAAGACTTTTGTGTGTGCTGTTATAGGGCTCAGTATGGGGGATTTAGTTTTCTGTGAATGAGCATCACATCTTTTGTGGAGACCTAAGAGATCTAATATACTATGCACCTCTTTTTTCCAATATAGTTCTTGCTCTTTGAAATTCTTTCCTTCTTAGCCCATAGTTTTGGTTTTTCTCCCCCACTATATATGTGGATTAAAGGATATTCTTATTTACAAGTTGTTGCTGTATATGTCTTCCCCATAAATCTAACAATGACTTTGGATTTTTGAACTTTGTCTTAGTGTGTGAAATTTGATATAGCAGCAGAAGTTGCATTGGTTTGTATACTAGTAGTGCTTTCGGTAGGGTGTTGGTTTTTTGTTTTTTTAATTGTCCGGAACATTCTCTCCACATCCACAATGACAGTTATCTGTCTTGCCAGAGACTTACTTTCCTGAGATGTCCCTCCAAAGGACACCATGTGGAGGCAAAGATGCCCAGATGCTGCTGGAACTGCTGCCATCTCAGCTGGGAAGGAGGTTTGGAGGTCCACTCGGATTTCATTGAATGCAGAAAGTGCATTGAGTGCAGAAAGCACAACTTCAGATGGAAGGATAAAAAGCACAGGTATTAATGAGAAGAAGTTATATTTTGATTCTTTCATTTCAGTTTGTAAACTTCATTTCTTTAGACATTATTCGATTATTTGCATGACAGCAATAGATAACATTAAACTAGAGTTAGGTAAGATTTTATTGTCTCCAAAAGAGTTCAGTTACTGACATGCTTCTCAGCATGAAGAAACAGAGGAATTCCATCTGTGAACCATCCCAAATAATTCGTTCATTCATGTTTGAGAACCTGACTCATTTCTCCTTGCATTTCAGATTTGAAATATGAACTGAAATGTGTCTCTGTAGATAATAAACAATAACAATGAACACTATAAATAATTTAGTTGGTAAGTCCAACAGATTTGTTCATGGAAGCAAAGGTGATGCAAGGATATGACAGTTCAGATAAACTATAGGAACACCCTTAGCTGGTTGAGCTAATTTCATAATATTGCCGAGAATAACTCTGGAAATGCTTTGTCACTTCCAAAGGAACACTTGTTCCTCACCACACAAACAATTGTACAAATGCATTTAATCTTTTATTCACACGGTAGCTGGTTGTCAATTGTGCCTTAGCTCTCTTTCAGATTCTTAAGAAACTGTTCAGGACATTCCACTCTGTCATTTACATGTCATTTGAGCCCTGCATTACTCTGCATATGTGGGTTGCCCACACCCCCCCCCCCCCCCCCCCACCCCCCAGCAA
>JANHGO010000044.1:4859978-4894048 GCA_024606505.1 Aquila spilogaster | reverse complement strand
AAGCCGAATTTTGAACTAGAAATAAACTTTCACTTGCCTGAAATGTATTCCATGAGAGGTGAAAGGATCATTCAGAAGGTTAGACACAGCCAAAATCTTTCCTGCCATTAGCCAAAACAGTCCTTAATACATTAGTTGCCTGGGTATTAGCAGAATTTAGAGTTCTCTCTGTACAAAAACTCTGGAAGTTGAAAATTACCTTACCTCTTTAATGAATGATTCCCTTCCAACTAAGTGTGCATTCTACAGGATGAATATGACACTAAATGTCATATAAATGAATTAAGCAATTTTCTCCAGAGACCTGAAGTAACTTCCTTCTGTTAGTAAGGACTTTCAATCAACATCCTCTAGTGGACCGTAGCAAATTAAAAAGATTTCTTCTGCTGTTCTGGTTTCTCAGACCTTCTTCTTCTCAACATATATCCACCACTTACCTTACACATCATAGTATGCAAATGTTTGTCATGATTTTAACTTAAAAAAAGTCACTACTGTTGGTAGGATTGAAGAAATGATCTCTGGAGAATAATGTTTGCATGTATATTTAACATTAAAGAACTGGTGATTTAATTTCATACAGGCAATGAACGTCCCTGACCAGATATGTTTTGTTTAACTATTGCCTGACATTACACTTGAGTGTACCACTTCTGCAAAAGGCAGAAAGATTGCTGCTGTTTAGCCCTGTGCTGTTAAATGCTTAGGTATCTATGTTGATTTATTTCATGCTTTGAATCATAGTATTGCTGCTACTGTTTGCTTTGAAGATATTATTTTAAGATCTTCATCTTTGACTAATTTCTCTGAGTGGAAAACGAAGATTGTGTATAGTTTCCAGCATTATTTTTGGAATAAGTATATATCCAGAAGAAATTTCTAGTCTTAGCTGTAGCTACTACAGAGCTCAATTTTCTTTTCCTTCATTTCTCTTCAAGTGTGAAAGGCTTCCCATATTTCTTTAGTTCATGTGCAGATAGAATATTTGTTCCATACCTGGAATTGATACACACTTTCCTATTGCAGTGCAAACCATAAAGTAATAAATAGATTATCTAACTTGTTTTCAAATATCTTCAGTAACATGAAGTCCTGTAACTCCTCCATCTGTCAAGAAGGTTGTAGGTATTATTTGTCCCAATTTGGTCTAGGATGCTAGACTTCAACATTTTACATTCTGTTTTCTGGATGATACTGAGTATTCAGATGTCTAAATAATTTTATAAACCTTTTCCTAAATTCTAAAGCACACGCACTATTTAATTTAATCCACTTTATATTATGGGATTTGATGTTGTGTTGCTGCTTATGACTGGAAAACGTGGGTCTCAACATCTTGTTCCTATAGCAATGCGCCTCAACCTTATAGTCTAAAAATTTCTGCCTGCATGTTACGTAGAGTTATGGAGGAAACTCTCCTTTTAGTCCAGTGAACAGAGAGGAAAGAATTTTGTGGTCACTTCCATACTATTCAACATAGACAAGAAACACAGAAGAGGCAACAGTAGGAATTAAATCAGCAGCATGTTTTCAGAAAGCCTCATTTGATTACCCAATTGTTCAGCATACATTTGTTTTTCCAGAAATACCTCATCCTTCTTTATAGAGCTGATTTTTTACTCCATTTATTGCATTTTTTGGAATTTTATCTTCTTATCTGATTTCTCGTACAAATATACTTGCTATTACTACAAAAAGAAATAAAGGGCACAACAGGAAAACAAATTTACTTACGAAGTATAGACTGGGGTACATTCAGCTGGATTTTCATGTAAATTTAATGAGGTGCAATATGACTATTCTGAAGTCCAAGTGAATATGGATTTTTTTGAACAAAGAAGTATGAGAGTTTGCAGTGAATCTAATATAAGGATAGAACAACTATTCAGATTTTAAATGTTGCAGAAAGAATTAGGCTTTGTCAGAAAGCAGTATTTAAAGACTTTCTCTGAAAGTGATCAAAATTATCACGTATAGAAGATTTTTCTAACTAACTTAATATAAAGGATACTTGTTGAAGCCATATTTTGTATATGATATTCTGAGTATTTTAGAAAGCTATTAGTGTACGTATGTCACTCTGAAAGTAATGCCTCCCATTTATTTCCATGGAAACTACAACAGATACAAAGTGCACAGCAAGGCTATTTGATAAAGCAAATTCTCAGCTAGAAAATACCCTTTTTCAACATTGCCACCTTTATTAGCCACGCACAGTGATGAAAAAGAGCCTGCATGTCACACTTGTAAAAATCTGGAGGGCCTTCTGTAACATTGCTTGTTTTTCACATTGCTGTCACCACTGCTAAAATGAACCACCCTCTTCCTCACTGTGCTCACATCCCCTGTTTGGTCTCCATAAACATTCAGCAAGTACCAGTGAATATCAATGGGTGCCATTTTTTCTGCATAGTGAGTTCAGTTCTCCCCCTTTGCTTCATACGCACTTCCATGTCAGACACCATTCTGTCAGACTGCCCCTCTGCTGCCATCTGCCACCACAGCAACAAAGTATAACAGAATATTCATGGGAAGGTTCAGCCTCTACTGCTGTACCACCAACATCTGCCTTTGATGTTGTGGGCCAACATAAGATGAGGCATTACTTTCAGAGCAGCCTTCATAGAAAGTATAATTTATATGATCAGCAGTCCCTGTTTTTAAAAACAGATTGTCTAGCAATGAGATATTTACAGCTTATTTGTGTGACCCTACGTGATACCAAATAAGGTTTATGTATGGGATAATATTCTAGAAGCATGTCCGAATGCCTGAATTTACTTAATTTGAAGACAGAAAATTGTGTCAACACCTTGAAAGATTGTAATGCTGATATTACAAAGAGAACATTCTGCCAGATTTTGATTCATCATTAACACTTAAATTCAAAGAAGCACATAAAAATGCCAGTCCAAATGTTCCAGAATCTCAGTGTTTTTCTCTGTCAATATCAGCAATGTCTTACCAGTTTTAACACACTTCATTAATGAATACCCATGCCAGATGTGCCCCTGTTTAAATGCCTAAAAATAACTCTTAAGTTGTTCCCTGGCAAATGCTAAGCTGACATAAAGATGAGCTTATGCCAATAATTATATTGCTGCCTTTAAGGTTTATGTTGCACTTGCAATTGAACACACAATTTGGGTTATTTTACATGAGAATGGTCTTGAGGCTACTACCTAAGAACATTAGAGAAAAGTTGTGATGTAAAGAGAGAAAAGCATATAATTAATTTTGTCTAAGTTATGCTTAAAGTAGTGAACAGACGGACAGTTTTTCAATCTGGAAATCCTATCACTTGCCAGCTGTAATGTGTCACATAGAGCGTGTGTAGCTCAAATACAGAAATATTCATAGAATCGTACTATGGCTTAAGTTGGCAGAGACTTTAAAGATAAAGTTCTAACCTCCCTGCTGTGGGCTGGTTGCCACCCACCAGCTCAGGCTGCCCAGGGACCCATCCAACCTGGCCTTGAGCACCTCCCTGGATGGGGCACCGACAGCTTCTCTGGGCAGTCTGTGCCAGTGCCTCACCATTTTCTGAGTAAAGAACATCCACCTAACATCTAACCTAAATCTCTTCCCCTTTTAGTTTAAAGCCATTCTCCCTTGTTGTATCACTATCAGACCATGATAAAAGTCAGTCTCCCTCCTGTTTATAAGCTCCCCTCAGGTGCTGGAAGGCCACAGTGAGGTCTCCCTGGAGTCTTCTTAAAGCTAAACTAGCCCAGCTCCCTCAACCTTTCTCTCACCCTCTAATAGTCTTTATGGCCCTCCTCTGGACCCACTCCAACAGCTCCACATCTTTCTTGTATTGAGGACCCCATGCCTGGACACAGTACTCCAGATGGGGCCTCATGAGGGCAGCATAGAGAGGGACAGTCACCTTCTTCTCCCTGCTGCCACCTCTCTTTTGATGCAGTCCAGGATGCAGTTGGCCTTCCGGGCTGCAAGTGCACTCTGCTCGCTCATGTACAGCTTTTCATCGACCACAGCCCCCAAGTCTTTCTCTGCAGGCTGAAAAGTTCTACCTTAAAAGTTATCAGGAATGTTTTGCCAATTCTTTCTAGTGCTACATAAAATGACCATTAGCTTTCTTTGAAATTATTTATTTTACCAATTACCTTCTCTTAAATTACCCTTGAAATATTTCTTGAAATTTAGGACTATTTTCCCTGTATGCTTCTTTAACTTGTGGATGCTATGTATAACGATTTCGTAGTATTGACAAGTGTTAGCCCACTACAAAATAATATCTTTTCTGGGTAGTATCACTTGTGTTTTTAACAATACATTGCAGTTTTTCTGGCGATGACATCCAACATGGAATACACCTTGCCAAAGATGGTTTGCTTGGTTTCACTGCTGGTTTCCTCCACATGTGGGGAAGATATGATTGTAAATTTCATTTTACATTGTAAATATCAGTTTACAGAGTCAAGGAAATTAGCAAAGGGAATATTTATCAAATACTACCAGCTTATGTTTGGTTGCATCTTTACTGCTGTTCAGAGAAAATAATGTACACATTTTGTTGTAAGCAAAATATTAACAGTAATAGTCTTGAATACATGCAGACTTTAGATTCCTCCTTCTATTCCATATGTCTACTGGGAGTAATTTTTTATTATCTACTCAACTTAGTGTTCCAGGGTAAATGCTCAAAGTAATTTTGTGTGGCAGAGACTTCTATAAAATTATCTAAATGAGAACTAAAAGATATAGCAACTACTAGTATAAGCTCAGAATGGTACATCTGAGGGAAATATAAGGAGCCAAACTTAAAGCAATTACTCTTCATTGATCCACACACCATCCAATGTTTGTAGCTGGAAAAGTGATTAACAGAAAAGCTGGGGAGTGACCGCCATTTACCTGTCCTTTCTTCTGTAACACATTAGGAGATTCTGTCTACAGTGGGGAATGACCACTTGTCCTTGCTGTGTCTGTGACAGAATGTCTGAGGATGTTAAACAGCAAAGTACTATTAGGATTTTCCTTCCCTTTGCAATATTGTTTTTTAAAATAACATCAAGTAATGATGCATGAAAAAGGTGCTAAGAATCTGCCTTTCTTATATGTGGGTTACTGAATGTGTTGTGCCTTGGAGAACCAGGGGAAGAGAGAGCTACAGAGGAGTTAACAGCATCAGCAATAGCAGTACATCTACTTTCCTGCTGGATTTTCCAGGGTGTGTAGAGCAACACTGGGGTAAGCTAGTACTGATGGTTTTAAGATTTTTCTATGAAATCATAGAATGGCTTGGGTTTCAAGGAACAAGGAACATTTAGTTCCAGCCACTCTGGTAAGAGGCAGAGTTGCCAACCACTAAATTGGGCACTAGAATGGGTTGCCCAGAGCCCCATCCAACCTGGCCTTGAACACCTCCAGGGATGGGGCATCCACAACTTCTCTGGGCAGCCTGTTCCAGCACCTCATCAACCTCTAAGTGAAAAGTTTCCCCAGCATCTAATCTAAATCTCCCCTTTTAGTTTAAAGCCATTAACCCTTGTCCCATCACTGTCTACCCATCCCCATCTCTGTCAGCCTTTTGCCATGGAGCAGTTTCTGTATGCAAGGCTCTGTTTCACTACTGGTTGACAGATCCCTCACTACAGCCGCTGAGGTGTCCGATTGTATGACTTTGTCACAGGTGGCTTTACCAACAGAACTTCATTTATGAAGTACTCATTAATTTATCCTTGGGGAGTAGTGAGGCCCTTAAAACTGTTTTTCGGTAGAGTCTGGTTTTCTGTAACAAACACTAAATGGTTAAGTAATGCCTACTCATTTAGTACAAAAAGAAGAAAGATCCAAACAAAATTTAAGAAGACAAACAGCAAGGCATATTCTTTCCAGAGTACTGGAGAATGTGGTCCTTACTGTGACAGAAGTTAAAGTAGCTTATAATGACTACTCAAAACATGCCTCTGTAAAAAGTAGGAGTAAACTAGAATGTTTTCTCTTGACTAATTAAATGTCACACTACTGTTAGTATTTCAGCTACCAAAGATTTCACAGAGGTGAGGTGTGTGAAGACATAAATAATGCTGCCAGAAACATCCAAACATATCTATAACTTCTAGAGCTAATACTGGAATAATTTATTAGAAGTCTGAATGTGGTTATGAGTATTAGGGTGTGAAAATAGAGGTTTTCTTATATAGAAATGAGATTGTAAACAGGAAACTGTGTTCCTGCGAACAAGGATTGAGGCTTAATTCAACAGAGAGGCCCCAACTAAATCTGTTTTAAGCCAAAATGAAATTTAGCGCATATAGAATGTCTAGCCATCCTAACAGTTATTTAGATCTCTCATATCCTTTTCTGTATAGCCAAGGAGTTAAATCTTGAGAACATTTAATCCTTTAAAAGATTTAAAATGAAAATACATTTCTGAATTTCATCTTGCAACTCTAATACTAGTATTGGTAGAGGTTACAGTGAAGTAATTTTATTGATATAAATTGTATACTTTAAAAAGTTTTTCCAGTTATTTTGTATGGTTTGTTGCCCAAATACTGTCATCACACATGCTTCCTATTAGCTTCCATAGAAAAGAATGTAGATCTATTAGCTCATTGTCTAGAAAAACTATTACTTTAAGTGCAAGTGATATTCATTCATTCTTGTCCAGAGCAATTCTGAAGATTTATCATGACAAAGCATAATTGCAGTTAGACGTAATGCCTGTTGTCTTTCCAATAAGAATGAGAAAACATCAGCCACAAAATAAATAAATAAACACATAATTTATTTTTTCTCCATCGCTTTCATTTCATTAGGTAATGGGAAAAAACATCTGGAGTTGTCTGTGAATCCAAAGGCACAACCTGAAAATTTCTCTGTAGGCTCATTACACCCATTATCTGTCTTCATTTTCTGCCCTTCATATACTATTTCCTTCTGGACTTCTGTTATTCTCTGCTTCATTAGCTGCTAATGAGTTGAGATACAGAACAGCATGTCTTCTTTCTTTATTCTTTCCTAACATTTACTAAGTCATGGGGAGCTTTTTTTTTCCCTTAGGTAGAGGGAGGGTGGTTTGACAACTGGAGATACCAAGGTAGATGATATCCCATTCAATAATCACAGATTTAATTTTACTTCTAGAGTTTTTTGGTGAAAATGAAGATTATCTTTGATTATTTTAAATCATAAAGATCTCTCTGCCTCTCTCCTCATTGAATCCTTTTTCTTTATAGGTCTAATATGCATGGTCTCATAATTTGAGAATGATAATGAAGCTAAATTGAACTATGTATTTTTAATCCTTATTCTGATATTGACTAGCACTAGGAATGATGATTCACACCTACTCCGCATGCCTTTTTAAAGATTATTTGCAGTGCAAAACAAATATAAAATGATTTATATAGGTTGGTGATTGAAACACTTGAACAGCTATGATTATGATTATACAATAATTTTAATGGATTGATAATATGCTTCAGTTTTACAAATTTAAGTGTTGTGAAGTAAGAAGAGAGTCAGACGTTTGGCCCTTCTGCAATATATCTATCAATAGTGAGGATCATTTTAAACTATTTGAAAGCATTATACTGTGAATTTTTCCATTTTTTAATATTAAGAAATTCTTAGAAGTAAAATTCTACAGTTATGGCACATATTCACTGAAAAAAATACTTATAAATTGATAATGGCCAATACTCTCACTCTTATATAGTATGCTTGTAAGTACTAAAGAATGTTTAGAACATTACTGTTGCATTTGAATTTAGAAATTCAAACCCCTTTTCACTCGCATTTATAAAATGATATATCAGTGTTGCCAGTTGATCTGTATATACTTTTAGTGGAGATGAAATATCTCATTTGCAGAAATATTTCATTTTCAAAAGTTATACCTGTGATTAATACAAATGTATTATTAGCCTGATATTTAGGCTAGGATACTTGAATCTGAAATGCTTAAAATTGGTGGAAAATCTCTTCTGTAATTCAGGACAGATCCTAAACTTTCTTCATTAGGTGCATGAAACTGATTCCTAATATTAAAGAGCTAGATAATCAGAAATTATTAAAAGGCCTAAAGGCATCATGTAAAATCAGTCAGATATGTCAGTATCTTGAGACTGCTAAGTATCTTCTTAAAATATGAATCAGCTTTCATGACCTTGAAAGCTCAGATGATCAATCATTAGCTTTAGTTTGCCATGAGGTAACTTACATATCTGCATATAGGACTGCCTTTTCCTGATGACTGTTATTTAGAGAGAGATTCATGTTGAAATGCCTCCAAAATGAGGATGTCCTTCTGCTACTGGTGGGAGCTGTCTTAAATTTGAAGTGGTTTGAGAAAATACGTACTATTTAGCTAGTAGGGAATCCCATTAATTCAAATCATAATTCTGAATGCCAGTAGTGGTTATACTGTCAGAATTGCATGCTGTATACTTCTCCAGAAGAAGAAATACTGAGTGGGATTCACCTAGAATTTTGCTGCTTTATGCTTTCTCATTCTTTGTGAGTTTTCTCACCAAATAGGACTCTTCTGGTCCTGTTATGGGCCAGAGAGCCTGTATGTTTGACACTAAAGAATTACAGTATCTTTTATAAGGAATAACAAGAACTGTTGTCAACCATTAGAAATATCATATGTGAAAGTATTTATGGTGAAAAGAAAAATATATGTAGAAAAAAAATGTAAATATAGTATATAAGCAAAGTAAATAAGTATTTAAGCCAGCAAAAGTTAGTGGCAATATTTTTCAGAAATGCTATTCTACCATTGAATAAACAACTAACACTCATCCCTCCCATCAGAACAGTAAAGCAGAAGTTTGGAAGCCTTTGGCACTGTTTTACTAATGTTAATGAAGAGTTAATAGAAATGTTTTGTATCATTTGTAATATTTTCAGTCAATAGTTCTAATCATACATTCTGCCAGATATAAGTGTATTTAAATATGTTTATTTAGAGATGAGATAGTCAGTTGTGAACCTGCAGCCCTGACAGTATGCAACACGGCTGAATGTAAAGACTGTGGCTCAAGGCTTCCCTTCCCTTTGCACTCTGAGGCCAGACTTATGTCTGAATCAATATAAAGAAGTAAAGCACAACTCCAAATGAGTTAATCAGAAGAAAGCTCTGACTACTAAATTATACCAGAAGCTAAATAAAGTTACCCAGAATTCCTTTAAAAATTAAATTGTGTTTTGGTTCTGAGACTGAGAGGTGGGAATTCCAGTTTCACTCAACACGAAGCTAGGCTAAAAGAAACGATATGGGTTTAATTTTAGTCTTGTATCTTATATAAATTAAAAATAAATAAATAAAGATTTTTGTAAAGGATTCTATAAGAAGATTGATTCTCTAGGCAGGAAAAAAAAACCAAACACCTTTGAAGTGCGTAATGTCTTCTAGTCTCTCCAAAATGAAAATCTTGAAAAAGAAATGCTTTCTTTCTTAGTTCTGGGACATCTGTGGAGAAAGTAGCCCACCCTTTCATTACTTGTGTAGCTTCTATCAAATTGATGTCTTAACTGGAAGTCATGGTAATACTTAAAAAAAATGTCAAAAGCAGTAAGACATTCAGCATTAAATTATACTGAAAGAATAGTTCATTTTAAATGCAGAACACAAGATTATAAAGATATGTTGAAACACAATTAATGTATAAACACAATTATGTCCAGAAATGATACAAAATTTGAAATGCAACTAATTTAAAGGCAATTAAATATACTTTGCAATATATAATGATATGACTATTTGAAGAATCCTTATTAAAACTGAAATTTCATGGCTGGAACTCTAATCTGTTAAATGTGTTTAAAGGTGCACGTTTAATCCACATGCTGCAGTGTTACCAGAATATGAACTACATCAGCTGTTCTTTTGAATTTGGTTGGCAAAACTGATTTTTTATGCGAATAGCTTTTTGTTGCTCATTTATTTGTGGAAATATGGGCAGATTTGTTTCTAAGCAAGTCATTAACTGGCAGTTATTTTCCTTCTCTCCTTAAACTTCAAAATGTGATGGAATGATTTTTAGAGTGTAGGTTTTCTCAAGAACATAAGCTCTCCTCACTTTGAATCCCCTGCATAGGAAGGGATGGTATCTACATTTTCTTGGGATAATTTAAACATTTCTTTTCATGTAGATATAGATGCAAACATAAACCCAAATATTCAAATTCTCATATAATTACATAAAATAACATTTCCTGAGTTTCAGTGTATATTTTACTTTGACCTTCTGGTAACTCTCAGGGCTTTGTCTTTGTCATCAAGCTTAGTAACCCAGCTCTGCATTGAGAAAGAATCTGTGAAGCAAAATTCACCTTCAAGAAGGAGAACAGCTTTGCTGTTGATGTTTGAATTTGGCCTTCTGTCTTGTCGCAAATGCAGTACTGTGTAGTGGTTATGAAAATCTTGACCTAAAGCTTGTAACATGTAGCCACAGTGAGACTTCTGTTCTCCACTCCTTTGATCTAAAAAAACGAAATAAGTTCAAATATTGTATTGCAGCAGAACCAAGCAATGGAGTAAATCTCAGACTTGGAGAGGAACTTTGGGAAATCTCTTTTTCCCCGGGTAATAGTAAAAATTATTTCATGAGAGGAAAAAGAAATGGGGAAAAGAAATCACTAACTAGATCAGATTTGACAGAGGTATGAAAATGAGTTTAAATAAATTGAATAAAATCTGAACATGAATACTAATAAGTAGGAAGTTGTTATCATAATGTCTACTAAATTTACAGTCTCGGAAGAAGATGTGCAGTCGAAAAGTCTGGGAAAATTATGAAAGTCTAGAGTCAATAAAAAGTTTCAGAGGTAAAATTTGGAATAAAATTTGAAATGAAAATGACCTTAAAACTCTCTAAATACAATATATTCGCAAAAAAATAGGGGAACAGTACACCATGAGCCCAAGTGCTAAGATAAATCTAGCATATGAAAGCTCACATTAGTATTGAGTGCTTTTTACATCTGGACTTTTCTGTTTCAGTCTGGAACTATGTCAAGAATACAAATAAAGAAATCCATACGTTTTTTAAAATAAGAAATAAGAGAATCAGAAAACCCTACAATTGTTGATTTGCCATTAATTCTGCGTACAATACAGTACTGGAAGTTACATATTCTGCAACAACAGCTAGGTCTATATGTCTCATAGAGGAAAAAGAAAAAAGAATAATGATATTCTTGAGTAAATTATTCTTATATTCTCTGCTCACAGAAGATTCTTTTTAGGATTCTGCACACTGTTATTGACCGGAGACTAATAATAGTACAGGTTTTTAAATGTTCACATTTTCCTAGAAAAGTAAAAAGGATTAAGTAAGAGGAAGATAAAATTGATTACTGAGAATTCTTTAAGTACAATTTAAGGATTTCTTTTACTAATCTTTTAAATTGCAATTTGTAATCAACCTGTCTTGGCTAACACTTTTTAAAGTGTAGATAGAAGGAAGTATATATAGCATGTGCTACAGCTAAAACAAACTAAAAAAACTTCTTAGTTCAATCATGAGATAACTTTCAAAAAGGTCTAAAATAAACTATGCAGGCAACCAGGAAAACTCATTACCCAGCAAGAGCTTGAAATATTGGATATTAAAAGTCCCCTTGAAAAGAATTTCAGTAACACAATATGATTATTTTCCATTCCATTTATCATCAGCTCTTCTATTTATGGTGTAATACTGTCATGTGTTTAGGATCCAAGATCTGGATATTTTTCTAAGAGAGTATCTAAGAAGTTCTGACACATTGTCTTTAAATACCTACTCGTGACAATGAAAGTTTAAGTAGTTTTAACTGAAAGATTAATTATCAACTCAGTACCTCAGTACCTGTGCGGGTGTGGCTTCAAACGCCCGTGTCTATCAATATCTTAGAATTCAAATGGGGACAAATTTTTATGAAATTAAAAAATAATAATAAATCCAGTTTAGTTCTATAGGAAATACATTAAAAAGAAGAAATAAGCCTGAAAAACAGTTTGGAAATTACTTGGAAGAATACATCAAAAATGTAATAAGGATCAATACAGCAGTTGTACGTATTTTCTTTATATGAAAACATGAGAGGAAGAAGGATCTTTACATAGGGATGGTAGCTCCTGCATTGGGACTCCTCAGAACTAAGGTACACAAGGTTTAGAGAGTTTTCTTGGTTCACGTCTATGTTGATATCCTTTCTACTTGGGATATCACCTTTCCAACATTAATGGCATCAGAAATCCATCGGAATGTGTAGACATAACTAAGACTGGCATATCAAATGTTACCTTATTTACCACAAGGAACTTTTGTTCAAGGCAGCTATTCTTTTGATGCACTTTTTTAACCACAACAGCACTCATGCTGCATTGAAGGAAATCTCCCATAGCTCAGAGAAAAAAAAAATGGTCTGTGAATTCAGGATGACTCCTTCTGCCTCCTAATTACAAAATGTATTCCCTGTCTTTTTGTATACTCAGTCATCGCAAGTAAACACACAAATAACATTATTCTACTTCACAGCATAACAGGACAGTGTTTCAATGGGGGATTTTCCATTCTGCTTTCTATCCTTGCTAAAAAGGTGAATGCACGTAGATCTTTGCTATTATCAAAAAGTAATGCAGAAATGCATCAGCCGGAAAGCCAAAGGATCTTGCAGTTTTTATATAAAACTGTTTGCACTCTGCTCTGTGGTTCTGTGTTATTACATAAGATCAGCTTCACCATCACTGTTAGGCTTATGAGGATAAAATTATAAGTCCAATTAAACACAACGAGAAGGAGAAAATAGGTGTGTTACCTTAGAAGGCAAACAGAAAAAAAAAATCACAAAGGTGTGAAAAAGTTTGAATGCAAATAATATTGACAACAACAACAACAAAAGACAGTTTAACTTCTCAACGTGCTACTCACTGTAAAACACAAAAACTTCTTTTAGGACTGTTGTATTATTTTAAATCTGGTAGTTTCTTACATAAAAATGTTCTGATCTGTCCCTTTTGTCTTAAGGAAGTTCTTACTGTAGTTTCACAGGATGCAAAAGAGGCCAAAGGCTCCTTCCTTTGTTCAGAGAGATCTGCAGGTTATATCTCTGCCTGTTTTTAGAAATTCACCAGATTACACTACCAAATAAGTTCAGACCCCTGAAAAGGCATCATTGCTTAAATAGGTTTGGCCTCAGACAAATATTAGGACGGTCAGTCTGATAAAGTAAAATGTCCTTTTTTATTTTATATATATATATAAAATATATTTTTAATATTATTTTATATATATATATTCATTTGTGTTCATTCAATTTCATTTAGTAGAAGTTGTTTATTTCATCCTTCTTTTTTGTTAGTTAAAGACATGATCTGAGAGCTGTTTAAATATTTATGGAGACCCACCTTTTTTTGTTTTTCATGTTATCTCACAATATTTTGCTGTTGCAGATCATTCACATCTCTATACTTTAAAAGTTTGCTTTCAGTGAGTCACAAGACAGGTATATGACCCACCCCTGTATCTTCTTGCCTTCTATGGAGCCGTCATCATGAAGCTCATTATAATTTTCTCAGATTTATTCACTGTTAATTAACTCTGAAATTCAGAGTGCTAAAACCATTTATTTACATTATGGAAAAGTGAAATGTTGCCTTCAGTATTTATCCTAGAAAATGAACAACTCGGAAAAACAGCCTAAGCAGCCAAAAATACATTATATTAAATATGCATTGAGTCAGAAGAAGGAAGGAAATCAATAGAGTTATAAATCCCATTAGCCCAAGGGCATCAGTGACTTGCAATATAAGTCAACATGTTAAGTGTTTTGTTTTGACAATTTACTCATAAATAAATTTATATTTTCTTAGCCTGAGAGCACTAAAAACCCCAGCTTTGGTATCTCCCCTTTCATCTCCACTATTTGTAGATACACTAACTCGCAGCTGTTTTATAGATGACACCACGTCTTGCAAACTTCTCAGCATCTCTTTCTGATTTACTGAAAACAGCAAAATGCACGTACTCAGATGACATCAAAATTGGGATAAACTGAGGCATGAGAAACAGAAATAATCATACAATATAGTTTGTTCAAGCAATGATATTTGTTTTCACAGATTTTATACTCAAAAGCAGTTTGCAAGTTTTAAGGAAACTTTTTGTAAAAACTACAGTACTACAACATGTGTGCTGAGCTACATTACTGTGGTGTGGTTACTCAGAACACCCCTATAGAACCACTCTTTAAACTGCATTTTCTGACAATTATTTCAGTGTTCTATTTAATGTCTACGAATGGATTTTCATCGAGCTCCAGGAAATCCATATGCTTCAAATCAGAGTATTTCTCCTGTCCTTTGGTCCCATTTATTTGTTAGCCATAGCTCAAAAACAGTCGCTTTCCCAAACAAGTCAAAAATGATGTTTGCTCGTAGCTGCCGACAATTTTCAAAGCAGCCACAGGTTCAGCTTTTCATACAGAGTGGATGTACTTCAGAGGAATAAAATGAAAATGAACAACTATGAAAAGAAAATAGCCAACACAATCAAATAGAAAGAGGTCTGATGATGGTACTCTTTTGATAGCTTTTTGATAGTTCTGTTTCGGAAGCAGAGTCCCTGAATTTAGTGAAGTTATGTTTCTCCCTGAGCAAATAGCTAATTGCGGATGCACTGACTTGATGATCAAGATATCAGAAATACTTTAATTGTAAATTAATCTGCAGTGTCAGCCTGTCAGTGTCCACTATGTCACCACCAACAGTTTTCTGAGGTTTGCCAAGAGCAGTAGATTTGCCATTGTGCCTGTTTATCTCAATATCCTTCAGTCTCAATAGCCTTACAGTAGAAGAGTTAAAAAAGATGCTATTCAAAGCAGACTTCATTAGAAAATAAATCAATAAATAAATTGAACTGTTCGGAGTGGCCCTTCTCGGTCTTAATTTGGCTTCAAATCCATCAAGAGTGTTAATAAATTTATTCACTTTTTAATGGTTTTCAGTAAGGAATTCTGTACTTTTTTACTAAAATTACTTCTTAAAATCCAGAAGCATTAGATTAGGTACATTAGAAGATGTATTATTTATTCTTAATATTCCTTTGAAATAAAATGTATTATCCCTAGATAAAATGGTTATTACAAAATTTTCACTGTTGGTACTTAAGATAAGCATATGTATCACTACCACGTTGTTCTGGTTATCCCAGAAGGTTATGTCCTTCTTAAAGAGCTTTTGTTCACCAATTTGTACTGGTAATTGTCGCTGATATTGCTGCCCTGTACTGCTTGTACTTTTCTGTTGAGTTCCTGTCTTGTTTATTTTCAGTACAGTTGAGAGGTAGAGGGTGTTTTGGTCTGGAGAACTTACATCACAACTTATTTTGAAAGAAACTATTTTTCTTCAGGATTCCTTTGATTTAAAATTCTACAAGTCATTAAGTTCACTCTCTTTTCCTGCCTATCTCCAGATAAAGAATTAGATAAATGGTGATCTCAGTTTAGTACTCATAAATATGGTAACCTACACTACGTGGCAGTTACACCTTTAGACAGACTGCTGTTGTATGAATATACTGGATATACCAGTTTTTGATATGATCAGGTTTGGTAGAGTTTCAAATAGGTTCAAATAAGTTAAAACAGTGTGAAAAACTGATAAATGCAACATAACTGATAAGCAGCTAACAAAGTTACGACGTTTCCCAAGGCACAAGAACAAATGATGGTAAAAAACCTTTCAAAAAATTGAGATCACTCATTTTGTAAGTTTAATGCAATAGTATGAAAGGAATCAAAACTGCTAAGATTGAAATAATAATTTCATATCAGTAATGGCCTGGATTCTTCAAATAAAACAGCAGATTTTTAAGGCATATTTTATATTTAAGCATATTTAAAATACATTTATTGTATAACTACAATGTCTTTATTTGTTAAAGAATATACATTTTTTAGAGTGTTGTATTTAAGACCATGTTTTATCAGCTTCCACTGACAAAATAATGAACAAAGCTCAGTGTAACTTACAGAGAATTTTATGATCAAGCACACTTAGGCATTCTTGAACCAAATTCGATTTGACTAGTTCAGCAGTTGTAAGCTATGCCATTTGTTTACATTATGGCAATTACAAGTTTTTCTATTCACAATGTTCAATACGTTTTTCAGCAGACTTACACTCAGGTTAAAGCCAGTACTTTATAGATCAGTATGATTTAACGAAGCACATATATTCAGATTTGACTTCTCTTTACTCTTTGTTAGTTTCTGTGTTCAAAGCTATTGCTCGTAAATCTACAAGGTGAAAGTATGTAGAACAATACAGCAGTAATGGCTATGGAAATACTTGAGGATTTTGTGATTAAGTATACTATGGGGATTTGCATTGTTTCTTGATGCATTTGAAACACAATGCCTTCTGATTAATCTAAACTCTTCTTGACATTTTACATATATAACTTCTTTATGTCTTATTTGCAAAGTTTATTCGTTCAAAAGGGTTACTGTCTTTCACTCTCAGGGTGGCTGCTCTTCAATAACTTAGATGCTATAATACATCTTTAAGATTTTTTTTCTGGATAAAAAACTCGATGTTAATGCCATTCACTTGTCCATATGCTTGATCTAGGAAGAAGTGTAACTGAAGATCTAATTGTATTTCTATTCTAAACTTTCTTAAGAAATGTACTTCACTTACCTTTTTATTTTTTAGGAAGAACTTTGCAATTCTTTAGGTCAGTGCATGAGTAGGATTTAATAACAAAAGAATGTGCTTTGTGTTTGCTGCTCAGAGCCATAATATTTTCAAACATCAACAGCATTGAAATGACAAGTAAATGTACAATTTAGTCTTGTCAAACAGTGTGGGTGTATTTGAATTTGACAGGGCATAAACTGTGAAGTGGTATCCCTTTTAACCAATATTGCACGAGTGTACATTGATGTAATGTGAAGGGATAATATAGTCTTTCATGAACTGAAACTGCAAGAATTATGAAATATTTTCAGGAGTTAACTCTATTGCTCTGGTACAAAGTATCCCGAGTTATTCTACTATAACGTCTGGAGAATCTGAAACAAACTTTTTTGGACAAATATACTTAAATATTGTTATAACCATTGTTGTCATTGTATTAGTATTCAATATGGGGAACAGAAAATAAATTTATTCAAAATACTTTTTGGTTGAGACTATCAGAAAAGGCATAGGAAGCTGGGAGACCGTATCCCATCAAAATACGTATGTTTTCAAATTCTGTAAAGGTAAAAAACTTGTATATAAAAACATGTGAAGATGATCAAAGATGATTATTTACTGAGGATTAAATTAATAAAGCATTAATTCTGAAATACCAGATAACATTTGTGGGATATGATTATTCTCTTAATTTTTGCCAAGTGCCATATGTTCTCTAAGTCACTGATATAATTAATCTAACACCTAAAAGTTTATATGATTTTGAACATAATGTGCTTTTATATTGCTCATTTGTTGTGGATGTATTTTATATGGGATTTTAATAGGTATTGCTGGATACTATGCATGTCTATGCATACAAATGATGAACTATATGATCAAAATTAGTAAGAAAAGGAGAAGCTTTAAAATTCACATTGAGGCCAGAGTCTGTGGCTTACTTCACTGCACATGCAGGATGGGAGGCATTCACGTGACCAGCCACAAAAAGTACCCCTTGGAGAAGATGGCATCCAGGCCATCTTGGGTCGAGGCTCATTAAGCACATACAAAGAAACTACAAGTAAAATATACATCACTTATAAAGTAGTACTTCATTGGCTAACGCATAAGCAGTCACTAAGGTGCTGAGCTACTAATGAGCTACTGATCAAAATACTTGTGCACTCTGTATGAGAGAACTGACAGAGTTCAGTTTGTTCAGTAACGTACTTTGAAAAGTGGTTATTCCCTGAAGCTCCTGGCTATGAACAGCTAGACAGATGCCTATGGAAGAGAGGTTCCATAATTAAAACCCCAGCTTTTCTCATCTCTCGAACACCCTGGGGGATGGTCCTTGTGATATTTCTTAACAGCTAGGCCTACAAAGGAGAAGAACATTCTGGTTTTTTCTATTATTAGAGAAAGCTTTAGGCAAACTACTTAAATTAGCAAGTTTAGTGTAGAGTTACTAGTTCCAGTACATCTCCAATGCACAGCAGTAACAGAAAAACAAAGTGGAAGTTTCCTATACTGAGATACTGGTTGCCTTTGGTGAGGTTTTTCTAGGTACAAGTTTTCATCTAGGCTTCCATATGTGATATGAATACATTGCTCCCATTTTGCATCCTCTTAAACTTGTGTGAACTTAATCTGAAACTATCTTTGAGCTCATAACCAGTTGTATAATATTTTGTAGCACACAATTCAACATATCTCCAGCCTGATGAAGTAGTAACTATGTGTAATTTACAGCGGTTGGCTATGGGAAATATTTTCAATTTGCAACTATTTCTTAAAGAAAGTTTCATAAGTTATTTACTAGGAAATTTAAGAAAATGGAATTAAGCATAAAAGATTCATCAAAATTTAAACTATTTACAGACAATAGGAAGGAAATATTTACTTAACAAAATTGTCTCATGTGTGCACTATATGCATTGGAATAGAACAATTAAGGTTTCTACGTTTTATGGGTTTTTATTACTTATAAAAAATAGCAGGAGGTTGTGAAAATAATTAGGAAAATAATAACCAATTTTGAGTATTTGTGCCGAGCTACTTTTACTGCAGTACACATTTCAACCTCAGCTGCCAAGCTTAATGGCCAAGCATACTCTTTTTAATCACAAATTAAATTTTGTCTTATTAAGGTTCTTCCAGTTTTACACAGTAATTTTTAATCATTAAAATTTAGTTCACTGCTTTCTGTTAACAGAAGTTTGTTTTCAGCACATAATCAGCACTTGCTGGATATGACTGCATAGAAACTCTTCTCTTTTACAGGAACGTGACTTAGCAACCATGTCCTCTTGGTTCCTTTGGGTACTCAGGAGAAAGAATTAAACTTTCTTTTCTAATTAACATAATGCAGTTAGTCCAGATTGATGAAGGGGTGGCTGTACATCTGTGACTGAGGGAATAAACCAAATATGTCAATTTGGATAAAAAAAGTAAACATTCTGTGTTCAGCACAGAATTTCAGATTAATTGTCAGCACAATAATTATGTAAGTGTAATTAACGTTTAGACTCTGAAGTCACTTGAGTAACAAGAATGCCCAAATACAAATTTGTAGTGTTGTCAACATTTATGCAAATACAGGAATTTTAAGGGTGCTGTTACATATAATTAAGTCAGCAAGCTGCCTGCTTATCAGCTAAATAAAATGATTAATGGTTATGACCCTGGTAAATTTTTGACAATCATGTCTTGTGATTGTAACAAGGCTGTTTTATGAAATGACGGCATTTGATTGCATGTTGTCCTGTCAGTTGTCTTTGCTTTCACCTTGCTATCCAAGCATCTTCTCTATCTCTGGTGTACAGCTTAAACTGAAAAGGCAGTTGGTAAAAATATCAATCATTAAATTTGTTCTTACTGTAATTTCTTTGTGTAAACTGAAATACTGAATGTATATTTCAGTCCAAGATCTGTAATTTCTAATACTATGTTTTCTGCAGTGTGTTTGCACACTTGAGCTGCAGAAGAGTTTGGGCCTCGTATGTTTTTACACTGGATTTGTAAAGAACACAGAATACATCATATCATTTCTATTAAAATAATTTTTCAACTTGGGAAATAGGATATATACTTTGTTCATTAATCACAATTTAAGCAAAAAGAAGGAGGCAGTCAGAGATTACACTTTTTAGAAGTAGATGAGGAGCGTAACAGAGGGTGCTCTGTTGGAAGGCATTTCTGAAGCCGAGTGTGGCAGACTAAAAGAAATGGAAAAAAAAATGAAAAAGGGAAAGACCAAATCATAAAGGCTCCCTCATATGACTCAAGAGGAATATAAAGTATTTGTTGTTGCTGCTGTGAGTTCAGCAAACAAGGAATAGAAGTTTGGAAGAGCAGACATCTTGAGAGAGGAAAAATCTGTTTGAAATACAGTTTGCATTTATCTTTAGGGATGACAAGAATTTTTTTAAAAATTAGTGACATGGAGATGAAAGCTGAAAACTCAGAAATATGAAAATGTGAAATAAATTGCGTTAATTGAAACTTATTTCTCCTTCCAGAGACTGCCTTTAGTCCCCATGCCAACCGCAATTACATACACTAGAATCCAGGACTTGCTTTTGAGGACACTCAGCTTTGATCATCCCGCAGCTGAGTGCCTCCCTGAGTGCAACCGACTTCCAACTGGTGTAGAAGTCAACCTTACTTTGCAGTTCTCTAAAGCAGCATGGACCGTGCACAAAATCTTCATGTGCTTGAAGCTGCATGCATTTACTTCACTGGCCACAGCACAATCTACCACTGATCAGCCAACATGTTTTGCAGTGCAGGAGGCCGGGTTACAGTTAACTTTGTTTCCACCTTGAGATGATACTGAAATCTCAATTTTTACTCAGAAATTTGGCCTTAGTTAGCACAACTATTTTATATATTCAGATTCTGATAGTTATTAAAGTATTCAACAACTACCATTTATACAGTTTTACAGTCATTTATTTTACAATCATGGAACGATTTTATAAAGATACAATTCTTATTCTTTAGCAGAAAAATGAAGATGTTACATATATTATTCTATTTCAATTATGATTCAACTGAATTAAGAGGATCAGCTGAAATAAAGTTATTTCTAACAATATTAAACACATTTTCTTTCACACTAACACGAAACTTTGGTACCAAATAACAGTCAAATGACAGACAAAAAAATTTGTGACTAGATGCATGTCAAATATATATAGTTCAGTGAAGCAAATTAAGACAAATGTAGTCTCATTGTCTACATTTTTTACTGCAGTTCTGCTGTCCAGGTGTTGCATATGTTTTATGATGATGAAGAATTACAGCAGTAATCCTGTAATATCGAGACGTCTTTTTCATGGGCTTCTCAATGTTTCTGACTTTTCCATCTAAATATCTATATGCTCTGAAATGAGAAGAAATTATATTTGGATTCTTTCCTTTCAGTTTGTAATATTTTAAGTATTTATATAAGGGCAATAGATAACATTAAGCTATGAGTAGAAATAGGTAAGATATCATCACATTCAAAAGAGTTTAGTACTGTTGTCACAGTGTGAGGAAACTGAGAAACTCAACCTGTGAATAATATTAAATACTTTAATTCATGTGTCAGAACCTGATTCATTTCTACCTGCATTTCAGATTTGAAATGTGAACTGTAATGTGTCCCGGAACGTGTTTCTGTACATAATAACAATGAACACAATGCATAATTTATTTGATAAATCCAACAGATTTGGTCATGGATATCAGAAGTAAAGGTGATTCAAGAATATGACAGCTCAGTTAAATTATAGGAACGTTCTTAGCAGGTTGAGCTAACTTTATAATATTGCCAAGAATAACTCAGGAAATACTTTGTCACTTCCAAGGGAATGCTCCATCCCTCACCACACAAACAATTGTGCATATCCATTTAATCTTTAGTTTGCATAGTGGCTGGTTGTCAGTAGCACCTCAGCTATCTTTCAGATCCATAAAAAGTTGTTTAGGACAGTTTATTTGTTGCTTTCTTTGTCATTTACCTTTTGCTGTAGCCCTGGGTAACTCTGAATGTGTTCTTCTTTCTTTTTTTTCAATAGTTGACCTGTAAAGATGTTTCGATCTCCCTCTTTATTACTTACATAAAATAAATTACCTCAATTTATAAGTGGTGCTAAATTTGCACCCATTAATATGCACAATTTTACATTGCTTCTTGAATCACATTCTCAGAAAGATGCCTGCTATCCTCGGAACCTGAGCAGCGTTTGTTGGTGAGAACAACACAAAACATTGTTAGGAATTCATTATTTGGGAAAAAAAAAAAGACTAGAGAAGATAAACAGTAATCAAAATGCTGAGCTACACCTGGAGGAGAGTGTGCCAAACCTTCTACTACCGGAGGAGAGTGTGCCAAACCTTCTGCTACTTCAGTTTTCACTTCCCTTTTTTTTTTTTTTTGCAAATATACAATCATATATAACTGAATTGTGTTTTCTACTTTTAATTGATAACATGTTGGTCAGTTAGCAGCTTAAAATTCCATAGCACAAAGTCCTGCAGAGATATTAATAAATTAACACTAATTATTTAAGTATATAATCAATTGATTTCCAACTAAAATACTTAATATAACTTCTTAATTATTTTACTAATAATATTAAAATCTGCAAGACAGGAAAAGAGAAATGTTTTATGATGATGCTGCCAGTGATCCAGCACAAATAGTATGTGATGACCTAATTGGTCTTCCTTTCCATCTGTGTTTTTCTTCAGAAGAAAGTAATCATGCTATTAACAACTAATAATTGTAATGCAGACTACCTATTAAAAGAGATGCTCAAAGTCAGGCAGTGAGAGAGAGCTTCCATAAACAGAAGAAATTTGAAATGCACTGGAAAAAAAGTAACCCAAATAAATGTATCTACTACTTACAGGGATATTAAGCACAGTAATTTAGAATAAAAATAGCCGAATAGTAGGAAATCTGTCATGCATATTATGAAAAAAAATACAACTCTTTCCTTTTTATGATTCAATGTATTTAATGTATTTACTATACTGTGTGCACAAGTATTTAACAATGGAATTTTCTTTCTTTCTAGACAGTCTGTACATGTTAAGAATAACGGTATATTTAGCAAGATGAAGTGATCATGACAAAAAACACATCATATCGGTTCCATTCAGCTGGAAAGTTAGGTGTCTTCAGACAAGTTTTAAATAAATGTAGGCAAACTTGCAAACTTCTATTCCTTGCTTGCTGAATATAAGCAATCATTGATGCTTAGGGACTGGGATTACAGATTTCATGTAAGAATCTGCTGGTAGTTGAGTGGATTATATGTTGTAGAGTGATCATGAAAAACGTTTATGGTAAGAAGCTTGTGGGTTGAGATGAAGATGTGGAGATCATTTAACAATTTCTGTCCCTGACAAAACGTTCTTAACCTGGGGAAAATTAATTTATTGCCAAGTGAAACAGACTTGTGTAGTGAGAAACAAAGACAAATATTAAAAGAGTTTCTCTCTGCCCCTCTGTTTTCTTTCCTGAAATCAACTTCGGTCCTTCATGTCCAGCTCCTCCACCTGCCGCCCCATGCGGTGTAAGGACAGGGAATGGGGAGGTGGCCAGCCATACCCAGCTCCCTGCTGGTCCCACATAGGCTGCAGGGGAACCCGTGCTCCAGTGCGCGCACCAGCATCTCTCCTCCTGTGGCCTGGCTGTTCCTGGGGCCGTTCCTCACGCTTTTACCCACACTGCTCAGTGCCGAGCAGCGCTTTGCCCTCAGGCGCGTTTCCTCGCGGCACGCCGAGCCCCGCTGCCGGCTGCAGCCGTGCCCTGCGCTGGGGTGGCCGGAAGCGGCCGTGCGTGGCACGGGGCAGCCCCGGCCTCAGCTCACAGAACCCTGCAGCCACAGTGGTGCCAAAGCCTCCCTGCGTGCGCCCAACTTCAGGATGGTTTTTTGTCCACGGGGTGTGCTTGGCTTAGCCGGCCTGAGACTGCTGCTGGATCAGCCGCGGTGGAGCACCGAGCAGGGCCCGGGGAGGCGGTGTCAGCGAGGAGGGCGTGAGCTCTCCTCAGCACTGTAAGTCCTGTCTTTTCCTTGCGTTTGCTAAAGATGACCAGTTTCTTTCCAAGTTCGACATGGGTTAAGGGAACGCCCATAGAGTTAAGCAAATGGCACTGAATGCCGGTTTTTTTTTTTTCTGCTTTCTGTGGCTCTCCCAGCCTAAAAACACGATGCTTCACCTTTTAGCCCTCGGGTCTGCCCTCTGCAGACGGTTTCCGGCTGTTTTTCTCGTGGTGCTTACATCGAGTTGGTAAGAGACAAGGGACAAAGAGATGAACGTGTAGAGGAGAGGCCTTTGAGTTTGTGGGTAGTCATGCTTCCAAACTGGAAAAGAAAAATGCGATTTTCTTAACAAGTACAAAGTGCTTAAGAGAAAGTACAAAATAAAACTTTGAATAAAATGATCTCCAGATGGTCATTAACTATGTTAAATGGCAGTCTGCTTTCAGCCCACCAGGCACCAATTTTATTATTCTAATAACATCTTAAAATGAAAAAGATAAAGTCTTATAAAAAGAGGCTGTTAACTTTGATGGCACTTCATCCAGATAACTTTTAGAATACCCGTTAATGTGCAAAAATACAAAACACATTCAGCAACAAAAATAGTTCTTTGCTGAAAGGTGCTCATGCGGACATTTGCCAACTCTTTCTCTTTTCTTTTCCACGCGGATGCTTAAAAGCAGACATCTCCGAATGCAGAAATGTAACAAATGCTGTGTTGTAAAACAAAATGGTGATTTATTTAAAAACCAAAATTATGGATGTTGAAAATTCAGATGAGTAAGTGAATAAGAATTTGGAAAACTCATTCCGTCTGAAGTCTAAACTTTGCCATACTTCACATGCTCACATTACTAATATTAGAAACGTACTCAACATTGCATGATCAACATTTGATCATGCAATAAGGTAAATTATTCTCATCTATTGTGCATTATTTTACTCTAGTTTACAAAGGCATTCAATTTCTGATTTGGGTTTTGTGTATTCATTTTTGGATGTTTATATATATGTTTGTTATAGTCTAAATATACACTATCAGGATCTCAGCGAACTCAGAATAACAAATAGTAGATATTGTAAGAAAGAAGAAAAGTGGGGGAGAGTCTTCACTTGAACATCAGAAGTTTCATACAAACGTGCATAAGAACTTCTTTACAATAAGGGTGACAGAGCACTGGAACAGGCTGCCCAGGCAGGTTGTGGAGTCTCCTTTCATGGGGATATTCAAGACCCGTCTGGACATCTACCTGTGTGACCTATTGTAGGGAACCTGTTTTAGCAGGGGGTTGGACTAGATGATCTCTTGAGGTCCCTTCCAACCCCTGCAATTCTATGATTTCTACAGTAATCCACAAATGTATGCAATATATTTTTTGTAATCTTAGGATTCCCAGAATTTTCAGGGGAAGCTCTCAAATTTTGTCTTTCAAACTAGCAAAATAAGCTGATACTCAATAGGTGAGAAAAAGATAACCTATAAAGTACTCAAGTACGTCATATTTTTGGAACGACATTGGACATTGTGAAATGCTGATGGAGTTTCATAAGGTTTTTTTCATTCACTTTATATTGAAGGTTTACAAAAAGCCCAGTGCATTTATGGAAACCTCGGAAAGACATAGGGACTCTTCCGGGCTCCTTACTGAGCAGTTATAAACTTTCTGCTGTGGCAGACAAATGTGCTTAAATCCTTTAGAATAAATGTGAAAATATGTCATACCAATAGATGAATCCTCAAAAGTCTTGCTGTATTTGTAGGAGCCAGAAAGCTGTACAACTTGCAGGATGAAAAATACTCAGAAACACTGTAACTGTAAGGAGTAAATCAGCTGTTCTTTTCTCATTTTGAGTATGTCAGACTGAGAGGAACATCAGAAAATAAGCAGAGAAATCTCCTGCCACTTTTGCCTACAGATTGAAGTGCAGGGGGTATTATAGCTACTTAGCTGCTTCTGACTGGGAGCATTTGCTTGTTGAATTATGGCAGCCTAAAATCACGTACATTTACAGTAAGAATAAGCAGCAAAAGCAGAAAGGATCTCAGGGTTTTGAGCCTCACTGCAGTGACTGCAGAGGCAGTTACTATTCAAGCCCTGAAAAGTAGCAAGAAATATTCCTTAAGAATACTGAAACAAAGTGGATTGAGTTTCTTTTTGAATCCTGAATGATAATCTTTCTGAGATTTTCCTTGCATTTTCTTTTTTTAAATAAATATGGTCAGAGTTCTCACCTTTGTAGCAGATTAATAAATAGAACTGAGGATGCTGGACAAAAGATAGGCTTCAGATAAAGCACTAGAGAGTCATGTTTAGAATGTCTTTATGAAACATATATTTGAATTATGGTTATATTTAATAAAAAAACTAAGGAAGCCGTATGCAGCATTGCACTCTATAGCACTGTTCAGTACAATGCATAAATCAATGTGAGTTAATAAAAAATTGATGAAGGTGGAGATCAGTGGAGATCAAAAATGGATAAGCAATCCAACATATCACTAATATAATTTCTTCCTCATTTCTTCGTCATTTTAAAGTAAATTCTTGTGTGTTTTTTTTTTTTCTGATTCTCAGGAGGGATTGCTGAACCATCCTGACTGAGCAGGGGGTTTGGAGCAGACGACCCAACCCAGGGTTCCTTCCAACCCCTGCCATTCTGTGATTCTGTCATTCTATGAATTGAAAGTAGAAATGGATGTGATTGCTGGAGAGCATGATTCTGATGCATAATGCATACATTTTTCAAAATGCACTCTTCCAAAATTTCAGATGTATTGCTTGGGAGGCTTTCCATTCTTAAGGATAATAATATTTGTTAAAAAACATATATAGAAATGAACAATTGCATGTTTGACAAAATTTTAAATGATGTAATAGTTTTCATTATACTCATAAGTACAGTTATTATTTTTGTCATAAAATGTTGAAATAAATGAAATTTAAAAGTATTTGATATAAAACTAAAATGAAAGAATACAGTTGCAACTCTGATATCATTCAGTGTTGCCTAAAAACTGATAAAGTATTAAATAGGCATCCTTAAAAAATACTAATTTCTTTCTACATCTTTCATGTTTAGCTTCACTGCATGTACAATCTTTTATTAATTCGGTAAATATGATGTCAGGTAACAGCCTTGGGGGTCACAGATGATGAAGGCACAAACTCATTCCCAAAGTTAACATACAAACTGGAAAGATTTCTTTGTTAGCAAAATAGTTCACAGTTTTAAATCGTTAGGTACTTAATGTTAATTTTCAAGAGGGAAATGTGCCAAATGCCTTTGTTTGGTTCCCCACCCCCCCATCACCCTTTTATTTTTTTTAATTCACTGGGACTTAGATGCAGCTTTACTTCAGTATTTCAGTAGTTACTTATTTATTTCGGTTTCTGAAATTTGTCCTCGTAGTCAAGTTTCATCATTTTCAAATAACACAGTCTTGCAGCAGTCCCATGTTAGAATAGGAGGCAAAGCATTTTGTAGCTTAACGTTCAGAGTTGTGTAACACTGTTATCACTTTCAAAAGAGAGGACAAACTTTGCTTATCTAAACTAGTCATATGTTGAGATTTAAATAGAAAAATCACAGTAGAATGTGGTTTCAAAGCATAAGGGTATTGTGGATATAGCAAACAATACTTTCATACCCTGCACTGTCACTAAGTAAGTCTACCTTCTTACCCCTTTGAAAGGGAGCGCAGAACTTGAAGTTTATGTTTAAATAAATACATAAGGCATCATTCAAGATCTGCCAAAGCTACTGCATTGGTAAATGTCAAAACTATAATCCTAGTAAGGAAGCCAGCCAAGGCAAGCTGCCGCATTTATTAGAGTAGCATGCAGAAGCCTCCAGTATGCTGTTTTCTAGTTGATCTCAAACTCATTGTGTGACTTTTCTATTGTTATAAAATTGAATTAGTCCTTCATTATGAAGGAAATAGGTGCAGATAAATGTTTGATATTCTGCCTCTGGCAATAGATAATACTATGTGCTTCAGAGAAAAAAATAAATAAAATACAGAAATATCCCATAATACCACTAAGTCCAATCTGCAATGCTGGACATAAGATAGCATGCCTTCCTGATGCCTGTAGGGCTGAATTATGCCCTGTTGCATGAGACTAAATTAATCTTTTCCTAAGCAGTGTTATTCCAGATACTGCTATTGGTCAATTATACAGGCCCTTTTAAAATTCCATGCTCAGCTGTTGTGCTGCATAAGTAATTACTTCCTATTGGGTATTACATGTCTACTAACTATAAATCTTAGTGAATAACCCACTTGTTTTTCTGTTCTGACAGATGCTCCCTGGGAATGCTTGTTAAAGGGAAGAAGTACTTCTGTCTGCGTCTAGTGAAGTCAGCCCTAAAGTGGATGAAATACTAAACTGCTCTGGCCAGAGATTATGCATCTTGATGCTCACAGGTGATCCATTACTTCCCTTTGGAATGGTAGATACTTGGGAAAACACTATTTGAATCACAAACCATAAGGAATTTAATGTTTACTACGCATTACATTAGTCTAAAATTATGCTGTGCCCTTAAATTTCCCAGTGATCATAAAAGCAAAAATAATCGTTGCAGGACTTGTTCTTATTAAACTGAGCTTGCCAGTGGTTAAGGTAAAACATTTGATTTGGTGATGAAACATGTAAGATTCTGTCATTCCTTATTCTCCCTTTTATTTGTTTCAACTGAGAAGAACAACGTAGTGTATCATGTGGAAGACCAAACGTTTTCACTCTAATCTGAGTAATATCTTAATCCAAACCTTTTTAAAGTCTCTTTTCTGATAAATATACATATATAAAAGAATATATATAAAAGAAAAACATAGTCTTCTGCTGCTACCAAACTCTGTCTGGTACAGCATTGTCAGTATCAAAAAGACTTCTCTTCTGTTGACTCCTCTTTTACTTAAGAAACAAACAAACAAAAAAAAAAAAACTCAACGAAACCAGAAAAAGTTGTGAGCTGCTAGCTTTTCCTACTGCGAGACATTTCTTCATAACACTCACATGTACATGTCCATAGAGCTGCATGCTTGGTGATCCTTACTCATTTAGATGATTAAGTAATAGCCTGTTTTCTATCTGCTGGTGATTAGAATGGAGTAGAATAGTTCAGTTGGAAGGGACTGCATTGTGTCTTTGTGTTGTTCTTAGACCAGCGGAAAGTGGAAACGGTCTTTATCCTTGAGCCCCGACCCTTTTTGTTTAGAGATATCTTTGTAATCACGGCAGTATATATAGCCATGTTTTTGGCTACACAGTGTTGTGAAGTTGATGTAGCTTTGCAACAGATTTGCACCCACTGACATAGCTCAGGGTTTGTTTACTGCAGGCACTGCTGGTGGGCTGGGTCAACAGCACTTCCATTTGTAAGTAAGTATCTCACACTAAACTTGGTCTTATCTGCTCTTTCATGGCAGAGACCTAAGGAAGATTCAGTCACAAAAGATCCCAAAGGAAAAAGTGACTTCTCAGTATCCATAATGCACAGCGTATACAAGGCTGAATCAGCATTAGCTGCCTCTGCAATTTCATGTCTTCAAACTATTTTGTTTGTACGTTTTTCTTATCCATTATACCTTTTTTTTTCTTGTTTGTTTGTTTGTTTGTTTCTCCTTGCTGTTCCTTGATTTCTTAAATCTGATATCTCTGCCAGACAAGTGGAGCTGGTTTCTAAACAGAAATGTCAGAAATTCAGTACATGCATTTTGCCATTGTTTCAGAGAAACTACTTCTGTTTCATTTCAGCAGCCTTAGAGTCTTCGGTATTTTTTTTAATAAGGTCAGTCTTCCTCATAAAAAGTAACAGTTAAAAGCAGGATGCTATATTTTACCATAAAGTAAAACCACTTTACCTGTGAAGGGAATGAAACTGAGTGATCGCTTTAAGAACTGGGGGAAAAAAAATGCTGTAATAGTGAGGAATGAACATTATGGATAAACGCAGCTCTGTGCACCTATATCATGGTTTTAGATCACACAAGTGGGACTGTAAGAAGCTGCCTGTAAACTGTATGTTTTGATCAGTGTTTGAAGAACTTTTTCAGATATGCACTGCAGGAATGCTTCTCCTGACAAGTAATCTAGAGGGAAGAAAGTAATTGAATGCTAGCTTGGAGATACAGATCATCAACCGATTTTTCCTCTGAGATTTATATATGGATGACAGAACAGGAAAGTAGAAAAGGAAGGGAGGGTATTTTGAATATATTGAAGTTTACTGCATCTTCATAAAAGTAGGGCATATATGAAAAAGAGGAAGAATGCCTCACTTGAGTGTCTGGGTTTTAGTAAGCAGCTACTTAGCTCTGTTTCTTTGCTGAAATTTCAAGAGTGATATTTTAATGATCAGTGAATAACAATTAATTAACCAGGTCATATTTTTTCAGTATTTATTTAGCATAAGTATGTATCAGGATATTGGAGTTGCACATGAATTCTGATAAATTCCAAAGAAAATTTATGACACTGTTGATCGGTAAAAATGTTAAACTTTCATACAATCAAATTCATAGTCAGTAATTCATAATTGTTAGGTATATCTTCTAATAATTTTACAGAGTAGCTTGGCTTTGATGCAGTATTTACTATATATAAATGCTTAATTATTTAAATGGTTAAATTCAGACATGGGAATTAATACTGCCCATACCGCAGATATTTTAAAATTTTTCTTTCTGAGAAATCAGAGGGTTTTTATACTCTGTTTTAATGGTCGTTCATCTGAAATGTCTGAAAAAGTACTTAATTTCAGAATAGAAGAATGAGTTATCTTACTCCACAGTTCAAATGTGTATATTAAAATAATCTCCAAAGTAGAAGTTTTGTGAGAGTGAGTTTACCGTTACCTTGAAGAGCAGTTTCCATTACTGTTACCTTGAAGTGTAGTTTCCGTTCCTGTAATCGCTTTGGGATACAGTGATTGCTGATGTCTGCCTCTGTATAGTGCCTCAGTACTCTAACAGCTCCCAATGCCATACATTTTGAGTGCTTCTCAAGTTGTAAAATCATAAAATAATACTGCTTCCGAATTTCTTTCTTGGGGGTTTCTTGAACATGGTCTTTCGGGGCAGGGAGAGAACATTATAACATTCAGAACTCAGAAAAAATATTTTTCCACCAGATACAAATTTTATTCAGTTTGATGTAAAACAATCTATTTTACTTTATGGAAAAAAGTAATACTGAACAACGTGTGTATTTTTATTGGATACCTTTTGACATAACTGTACATGATAGAAATCTAAGCATTTGATCTAAAATATATGAGAATAATATTGAAAAGTCTATTGTTCTTTAGGAATACTTGTGCATCTGTATAGTTCCAAGAATAACGTCTAAAGCAGTGGAGGAATTGCAGTGTGAATCAGCAAACCAGTGAAAAAGCACTTTTGCTTTAAAAAATAAATGTAGAATTTGAAACAGTTATAGATTTGAAATTTTAAAATCTTTTCTGCTATCTGAGAATGAGAACGTGTTTCAAATCTCACTATAACAATAACTATGGGAAGTAGACCAGCCAGGAGAAAATGCTGACTTTTTAACTTGTTCCTGTTCCAAAACTGCTCTTCGTGAAGACATGCCTAAATGTTTCTTTAATTCTCCCTTAAAAGAAAAAAAAAAAAATTTGTTAAAATTTGTTTTAAGAGCTGTCAAAAGCTTGCTCTTTATTGACATAACTGAAATGAGTATAGCACAATTGCAGTAGAATAGGGACATTTCAAGATATGGGCAATAGTTTTTTTTGGCAATGGTAAAATGGTTTGCATTTGCAAAATACATGCACAATAAAGATGAACCTGTTAAGTTCTGTAATGTTCACCAGAGGTCTCATTGCTTTGTTCTCCAAGGCCAATCCCACGTGATGATTAAGTGGCTGACACCTGTAGCATGCTTCACTGGGGAAATTTTTGAGCATAGGACTAATCAGGTTATGGCCTTTTGTGTTATATAATGACTCAATTTCCATCAACACTAAACGAGAAATTGTTTTCTGAGATATAAGTAGAGAAGGCGGAAGTGGTGGTTCTGCACAAGGTGGAAGGAAAGCAAATCCACTTGCACTGTACAGTAGCATATCCTGACACTTAGCCAAATTATCTAGACATCATTTTAGTGTTAGAGACTGGGGGAAGAGCACTAGGTTCTCCATATGAGAAAATAAAGTGGGAGAAAAGAAGACTTACATGCGTGCTTAATAATTTTTCCTCTACTAAGAACAGTAAAAAATCCTATTTCCACCAGTTTGTTTTTTCATGGTTTGTTATTGAGATTTTGCTCATTAATCTGTTATAGTTCGTATAGTTTATATACTGTTATATATGTATTTAGTCATTTCTTATACTAAGAGGCTCTATCTGTCCTTTATGATGTTTACTCTTCTGCAAAATTCAAAAATTGTGGCAGTGCAGAGATTAACTCATTGCTAGAGAGAAAATGCACAGTCCTAAACTTCATAGTATAATGAAGATGAAACTTGGCATTCTTTGCTTTTGCTAATCTGCGGTCTATCATTTCACTATATGAGAACAGACATCTCTTTCTTTACTATTTAATCAAGTATCTAAAGATATTAACACTAGAATAAATTAAGGGCTTTTAATAGACTCTGAAAAGGTAGCAATTTCAAGATGGTCCACAATAATTATCCTTTAACTAAATGCAGTATGTTAAGCTTAAAGAAGTGCAGAGATTTGGTTTGAAAAAAGGTGGTAGGAATTTATAGAAATCAAACATATTAATAAAGCTTAATCTGTAATAGGATGAGCAGAAAGAAGAAAGGACCAAATGTGCCATAGTAGAATCACTGAAGAAAGGGAAATACATGATTACAAGTAGGAACCGAAAACAATAGATTTGTAATGTACGGAAGGACTACAGAAAGAGTTAACTATGCCAGATTTAGATTTTCAGATGAATGTAAAGAATTAAAAGAATAAAGCCGAACTGGTTCGTAAAGGTGATCACTATCTTGTTTCTTGAGCCTTCATTCAGCGTGAAAGGTTATGTTTCATAAAATCTTTAAAAGCATGGAACTAGTGTATGAAGACTTACCTTGTGGATGCTAAATCCTTTTGCATTAGAAGGTTTATACAGCAGTGTCACAACCTTGCTCTGAACATCTGAATATTGCATTATAATATACAGCAACCAATCATATAGGCAAATGTGAGTAATAAAACCTAAGGCTCATAAACTCTGTTGGACTATGTACCTGTACTGCATTTTAATACTATCTCTCTACTTTCTGAATCATTAAATCTGACACACCAAATTTTATTCCCTTTAGTAGCATTGTTAGGTTGACTGCCCACTAAATATGAACCCTAAGTGAAGATGACTTCACCTTGGTACTGAGCTTTCTTTGCTTCAATTAACTTTAGTACTTACCTCGCTTCAATTAACTTTGCAGGATCTGTGAAAAGGTCTCATTATTGTGAGATATTTTTCTAAGGCATGAAAAATACATTTGGCAGTACACAGAGATGCAGAAATGACTTAAAAGAAATGGCAACTTCTGGAAAATAGAAGCACTTAAAGGCCGTATTTCAACAATAATAATTGTTATAGTCTATATTTAGTCCCTCTTTAAAACCGAATTCTCTTGACAAACTATGTACAAACTAGACTGTAGACTGTACAATATAGAAGAAATATCTTGGCCTTGTTTATTTGAATTTTATTTCAAACTTCACAGGGCAGTAATCATGTCTTACATATGTTTCATCAGTAAAAATACTGCGTGGTTTCTACTTTAGACATATACGAAAGTGAATAACTATTTAGAAATTACCTTTCAGCCACTCTCATATTGGACAGAAGTAAGTAATCAGACTTGGAATAATGATATAAAAGTTTTTAAGAATTTGTATAGTTGAACCTGCAAGAAAACCAAGCAAAATAAAGCTGAAATGAACCTGTTTATTGGTGATATATATCGTAAATGACACAATGTACCTTCTGCATCTCTTAAAAATTAGAGTTCTGCCATTTTTTATTTATCTTGAATCTCAAAAGCGAACAGGTATAAAATTTTTGATGCCCAGACTCGGCTATCTTGCTGCTGTAAGGCCGAACAGCTGGCAGGAATGGCTGACCCACCAGAAGACTGTGCTGCTATTCAGTGAGGCCTGGACAGGCTGGAGAGTTGGGCAGAGAGGAACCAGATGAGGTTTAACGAGAGCAAGTGTAGAGTCTTGCACCTAGGGAGGAACAACCGCATGCACCAGTGCAGGTTGTGAGATGAGCTGCTGGAGAGGAGCTCTGTAGAGAAGGACCTGGGTGTCCAGTGGATGACAGGTTGGCCATGAGCCAGCAGTGTGCCCTGGTGGCCAAGAAGGCCAATGGCATCCTGGGGTGCATTAG